>OX457125.1:25564266-26164266 GCA_949752895.1 Dendrolimus pini
TTGATGTAGATTTGTTGAAATCTTTGTGTATTAAAACCACTGTTAATTATTTATAAAGACATATATTGGAACATTCACATAACCTGACGACATGTCGCGTCATCCAACCACAGACAATCCAATCACGAATAGTGCTGCCAATAACTAATGATGTACACTACTATAACACTTTGGTTGAGAAACGTCCCGCATTGTGGGATACTAATGACGATTAATGATGTGTATGTATCTAGTATATTATCAGAATCTGTTCTCTAAGATAAACTTATATATAAAATTATCGTGTCACAATGTTAGTTACCATACTCCTTTGAAACCGCGAATATTTACCTCAAGTCCCCGTCACCTTTAAATAGCATTCACATCAAGTCCCCGTCACCTTTAAATAGCATTTACCTCAAGTCCCCGTCACCTTTAAATAGCATTCACATCAAGTCCCCGTCACCTTTAAATAGCATTTACCTCAAGTCCCCGTCACCTTTATATAGCATTTACCTCTGATCGACAAATAAGAATTTCCCATCTATCGCGTGCCTGGAGACGTACTGCAGGTGTCTTGTGGGTGGCACTAATGGACATGTGAAGGCTGAGGGGGCAATGTCAGGCAGCGCCCTCCCCACGGCCACCAGGCAGGACATGTTGCAGGGGTCGTCCTCGCTCCCCTCCGTAGTGCTGGTAACGCCCTCTGTGAGCTCCGGGGGTGTCCACGACTTGAGGTACCCTAGAATGCATTTAGACTAAGAGCTGAGGGCCTGAAACGGTCGTCTTTAGAAAGTCGATTAGCGAAATTAACACGTGTATAGATATGATGGTAGTTTTAAGACAGCAAAAAAGTCGACTTTATGTTGATATACTTCTCGTTTTCAGCATACGATTCGGAGAATACGAGCTTTTTAGGCCCTCAGTGAATTCAATTTATTTGTTACTAGCTGTGTCCGCGACGTCGTCCGCGTGGAATTAGTTTTCAAAACCCCCGGATTTAGAAACATTCTTCATTGTTGCTCCGCTCCTATTGGTCTTAGCGTGATGAAGTACAGCCCATAACCTTCCTCGATAAATGTACAACCCAACACTGAAAGAATTTTTCAAATTAGACCAGCGGTTCCTGAGATTAGTGCGTTCAAACAAACAAACAAACTCTTCAGCTTTATATATTAGTATAAGATTATTTTTTCCATGCTGAATGGAGAAAAATACAATTGCGTAAGAGGCGAGAAAACGACCCACGGCCAGGTAGTAGGGTATTTGCCTGTTTGGATGTATATCCATCACAATTGAAAGAGAGAAATTAACTGTACCGTACTCAGGGCACGGCTAGACAAGTTGTAAACAAACCATAAAAAAGATTTTTCATGGGTCACTTTTAATTTTGTTAAAATCTTCATATATTAAACTAAGAAAGCAATACCCGTGTGAAACTTTAAATAATAATCTAGCACTATGCATACTTAGTTAATTCTTTTGAGTTTGAACACCACAAATAATTCACATATTTTTTATTTTAATTTAATTTAAAAAGCATAAAGTAGGCATGATTCTCGAAATCGGCACGTTTTTAATACTACCGAATTATGGACTACAGTTAGTGCGGACATTTGACATTTAAATCGTAAGTCACTTTACTATCGGCCAGCTTGTTGATGTGAAAGTGCAGAATCTAGGACAATTTCGTTTATTTCTTGTTATTCCTTTGTTACTTTGATTATTTAATCATTTATCTTTGTGTTACGTTTTAAGTTATCCGCTTATTGTTTTTTTATTGCAATATTGAAAATATATATATTCAATTTTGCATAAACATGTTTTTTTTTATATTGACTAAGCCGTTTCATAGCTTAACACTATATTCTGTTTATGCAAACACGGCATGCATAATATGATTGATTACACTGGTCGGCAAAAAAATATGAAAATTCACTCCAAAAAAAAATATACAATAGTTACAATTGTATTTTTTTTTTTATAATTTCGACACTTATTAATATAAATATAGTATTAAAAGCTTTGTACCACGTCAATTTTTTTGTAATTGATGTTTTAAATTAAGCGCTTTTTTTGCTTTACATACAGAATGCACATTGAATTATTATGACAATAGCTCATTGAATTCCTTCGAAAACATTTTAAATCATCAAAATTATATATCTAATTAATTAATAAACTCATTCCAGTTATAGACTAGTAAACAAGTGCCTTTTGGACCAACTTTTTTCAGCAGTCTCCGAAAATTATAAATGAGTCATTCGATCCGGAATGGCATCTAGATGAAGTTGCGCTTGCATAAATTGTAAAAGTTATTAACAATTAACAAAAAAGGGGGGTTTAGTCTTTTGCAAATATCTCAAAAAGTAATAAAGGTTTTTCAAATTTGAAAAAAGATTCGAAAACAGGAGGAAATTCCTAAAAAAGTCTCCTAAAAAAGTCTCGACTCCCGAAACTGTAAGATCAATATTTATAATTTTCCCAGAGGGATGAAAATACAGCCGAAAACGGGTACTCTGGCTTACGCAAGCCACACCCACATCGGCCCTTTAATGAATAAATATTATTTAAACATACTACATATGAAAATAAAAAATTGAAAAAATTCAGGCACTAACTGAATAGATGAATGAACAATAATCTGCTTGAATTTTTTTTTTTTATAACAATTTTTCATTTAGTTATTCAATGGTTAATTAATAAAAAAAAATGCTTGAACATGAACATTGCAAGTGTGATAATTGTTAAACTATAAATTTAAGATTTTTTTCCTTTCTTGGAGCAATTCTTGTAAGGCTTTAGAATAGAACCCCGTTGGAAAAATTAGAAAATGTTTATTATTCATTTTTTTATTAATAATTTTCGTTGTTACAGTTAGGAGCAAAATATGAAAAAAAACGTGATAGCAAGAAACTAAAACCAGATCTAAATTCAGCATGTCAAATTCTATATATTTATCGAATTTTTATTTAAAGGAGGATTTGGTTACCGACCAGTGTTATCTACGGACTATGTATGTATGATCGTAGAGTAGTAAGACAAAATACAAATAGGTGTCACAAAGTTGAGAGGATTTGAACAAAGCCGTTTCTTAATAGAAGAATATGTCGACCTTTGTACGTACGGAATTACTATATACTTCATCATTCTGTAAAGGGGACAATGTTGACCTATATTAGTTCTTACTAAATTAAAAGTTTTGCGTTTAATTAAGCGACTTTCGTTCCGGGGGACACAAATGGTTAAATTTTTGAGTGTAATACTAGAATGTAATATTCATTCATCCATTTTCTTTTTGTTATATAACAAATAACTTAAACATTGATAGGTTGCCTTATATTTCAATAAATAAATAAAGTTTGAGAAACACCGTTTTATTTGTTTATACGTTGTCTCGTGTTAAGATGAATATGTATCTCTTTTCTTTCATCTTCTCACAATTATTTGGGGTCGGCACGAGGCCTTTTCCTTCCATACTTCCTCTGTCACACCACAAATCATCACAACATCCTTCACACAATCCATCTATCTCATTTACCTTTACCTGCGTATCCATCAATCTTGCAGTTTAATTTTTTTTTGTCTCGTGACTTTCATACATCCTTCCCCTCCATTTTTCAGTCACGGGTGCCAATATAAAAGAGTTTAACAAAAGATATGTTGCATAATCAAATTTGGAATCCATAGTATGAAATACATTCCGCTAGACTAGAAAGTATTCAAAAGAAATTCACAGGGTTTATTAATTTTAAATTTAAATTACCACAGAAAAGTTACGTCAAACGCTGTACTTTATTTCACCTTTTACCTCTTAAAGAAGAAATATTGCTGATTTGCTTTGAAATTGCGCAATCTAAAATTGTGCAAATCTCATTAAGAAACTACATTTGTATGTTCCTACTACTAACGTTCGCCCTAGGACATTATTACACACACCATTTACGCGCACAGCTTACCGACGTAATTCGTTCTGTATTAGACCAGTAAATGAATTTAATAGGTAACTTATTAGCAGTAAGTTAGCATTGTTTAGCGCAAAGTTGGTCAAGTTCTATTCCAACTCGGATTTATCAGTTTAAGTACTTTATATCTATGCCATTTTTAATTATTGTTTTTTTGTTTAGTTTTTTTTTTACTGATATCCGTGGTGGCTTAATAATAGCTTCTCTTAATCTAGCTTAGTTCTAGTTATTATTAATGATAGGTGTTAGCCCCCCCCCCAAATAAAATAAAATAAAAAATAAGTCACCGGTGCACTGCACAACGCAGTAAGTTTTCTCGGTCTGTTTCTTGCGCAGTTTAGCGTTCGGTTCGGCTTCCTCCTTGACCTGAGCTGGCGCTGCAACGGCGGGAGGAGCCGCGGTCTCGGGCAGCGCTTTGCACTTGATGCGACAGAAGAAGGAGCGTCGCGCGCCAGTGCTCAGCCGCGAAGCCCCCAGCACGACGTCCGCCTTCAACGGTAGCATCGCTGCCGGACGAGAACGGGGCAGAGACGACAGTCAAATAGATGGACACAATTTTTAACAAGTCAAAAATGAGACACCGAAGACTTGGACGAGAACGCGTCATCCTACAGTGGAACGAAGGTCCTTATCGCACATAACTCGGCGGATCGGTGCTAGACCAGAAAAATGCTGACCGGCGTAAATTATTACACAATTTAGATCTTTAATGCAATGAAATGAGATTTAAAATAAAATAATATCCATTAGTACATTTAAATTAAAAGGTCATGTAATTGCTCTTAGGAGCCTTTCATAAATTGATGTTTTTTTTTTAAATAAAAGTAGCTTAAGTTACTTCTTATAACATCAGCTATCTGCCAGTGAAAGTCCCGGCAAAATCGTTACAGCCGTTTCAGAGATTAGTCGGAACATCCAGGCAGATAGACAAAAATGTAAAAAATGACTCTTTGATATTGTAGCAGCGAGGGGTACAGAGGTTAAATAATACTTCAGATGGCAGAGAGTAGTATTCACTGTCGAGTGATGATGTGAGCTAATTAATTTTGGAAACGGTAACCTTAACTACAAATATAAATAAACAAGTCGTACTGCTAGTACAATGTATAGCACAGTGTGTGAGTGGAACGGTTGATGTGTGAGCGAGATAGAGCGACTATTAATATGTGCGCTCCCGCGTTGCGCATTGTGCTAGCCAGTAGTGCGTTGTCCACTGCGATGACAAGACGTATGCAGCTCCCATAATATAAATAGTGTATGTACTTTCATATGCATTTAGTACAAAGTTGTTATTTTGACGTTACAAACAGAAATTTTCAATTTTATTTATTTATGTACATCTTGACATTTTAAACATTACCCACTAAACTATCCCAGGTTACATACAAACATAAATATCACGCTCGTTTTCCAGAGTGGTAGACAGAGACGAACTTTATACTAGTGGTGAGACTGCGCGAAATCTGTGTAGGTACTGTCTCGATTATATATGTATGTTTTCGTATTGTTTCAGCAAGACGGGCAGATTATGCAGTGAAATAACTGGCGTCGACTCTAAATATCTTAAGATAAGCAACACATTTATGGTGTTAGCTTGCAATGTTATATATATATAGGCAAAAAGATCACTGTAGTTGGGGACTGGCTTGTCTCGTTGTTTACCCATCTTTATCGCACGCAAAAAAACGTGTATGAAGAAAGTGCAAAACCTTTTGCACTTTCTTCATACACGTTTGATAAGTTTTGCAAATGCCAGTACTTACTTTTAGCATCGATCAGCCTCTCTCTCGGGCTGAGATCTGATGAAGACAGCTGCTCTTTAACCTTGGCTACGTCTTTGGGATGGAGGATGTCAAACAGGCTCTGACCAAGTAGCTCAGACTGAAAAGATTAAATAATATAAAATCATATAAAATAAAAACTACAAAATCAACCTACTAATAATATACAAATCTTTATATATACATAAATTCTTCTGTTCGTGTGTGGCACTGAACACCACTTAAATGGTAGGACCGATATTGATGAAATTTTTTAAGTACTATTTCGGTCTCGGGATAGTTTAGATTTGCAATTGGATCATTAAAATCCTGAATTCCGATTTCAACGCCACCTAGGCGCTTCTGTGTACTCTGTTTTTTTAATATGTGGACTAAAATCACAGCCAGACTACAACACTGCACCATCCTACAACACTGCACCATACTACAACAAATGCTTGTGTGAGTTGCAAGAACGACTTACACAACTCACTTATGAATGAGCCATACCTTCGCTTAGCTTCCAACATAAACAAAGGGTCAATTCCAGCTGTCATTTTAGTTTAGATAAAATGAAATTTATGTGAAACATTCGTAATACATATTATCATTGAAATTCATAGTAAATTTATGTCATCAACCAAGTCCCCGTTACACATCCCCGGCTTTCGTCTTCCTCATTCAGCTGCCATCGGTGAGCTGACGTTAGTTGTCGGCTCGCCGCGCTGGAGGGCGTCCTGCGCTACCTAGACGAGGTCTTCACTCCAGGACGCGTTTGCTGCATCGGCCATCGTCATCGTCCTGCGACAGACCTGATCGGCCCACTGACACTACAACAATTTCACGAGCTACTTTTGCTACTGTGGTTCTTTTACGGATATCTTCATTTCGTTATTACAATACTTTGTAGTGCAAAATAAACTAAAACATCTTGTTTAATCCATGTAGAACCATGAACATAGGCGAAGGTAACCGCTTTCTATCCAGTGGAGCATCTGTCTGTCTGCTGAACTTCTGTAATAAAAAAATAATTAAAAAAAACCAGCAGTTTCCGAGAAAATAAGTGACAAACGTGGACAAGACGTTTACATAAGGGTTCCATATTTTCCTAAATGACTATGGAAGCCTAAGCAAAACCTAAGCCCAAGGAAACGACGGTACACAAAAACGTACCTGATCATAACGAAGCATCTTCTTGACTGAAGCCGACGTGTACAGCAACCGGCCTCTATCACAGCCAACCACAAGCAAGAAGCAGTCTTGGGCCGCGTGAAGTATCAGCGAATTCAGCTCCCTCTCTGACAAGAACGACGGCCGCGGCCGTGTGGTCAACGGGCAGGCTGATAGGGCTCCCCTGACGGACCTCAGGTGCTGCACTGCCATTCTTAGCACGGTCAGCTTGTCCAGTTTCCGCGCCATCGCACCGCACATCGGGATCATTGAGCTCAACTCGGTTATGTACGTGTTCATTTTGTCACGTCTGCGTTTCTCGATTTCGCTATGGTTCTGCCTAGTGTAGCATTGTAATATTTATGTCGGATTAAAATTTTTATTATGTAAATTTCGCACAATAAGTAAGGGGGCGATAAATCAATATAATTATCAATAATATTTATAATCATAAAATCTGTGTAGTCGTAAGGACAACAAACGGCTTGTAATTGAAACTACAAAAAGTTTGTATCAAACAAATGTTTCCATGTTTCAAACAAATAAATTATTTAGACTGACTTTGACTTTGAAAATCTAAATTTTTGAGGTGTATTTCAACAGACTGTTGAAGGAAAAGGGTCGTTCAGAATGAAAAAACTTAAAATTGTAGCTCCAAGTGTTTAATAGATTTTGGATGTGTACGTTAAATCCCAATTTATTTTAGAGTTAATTTAAGAAGACCACTGCCAAAAAATCGCAACTATTTTTAGCTTTTCTTTTTTTGTCTAAGAACTTGGAAAATATTTTTATGACTTAACCTCTGTATCGACCAGATAACATATTTATATACTTTTAATTTACTATTAGTTTTTTTTTTGGAAAACTAACGCCTAACCAAAAATATCGAGGAAACCACTTATGTTTTGTGAGTCTTTTACAGATCAATATACTCAAAAAAAACCCTACAGAGTTTCAATGTAATGCAACTAACAGTCTTATTGTTCCGCTCGGTGGAATTTTTGAAAAAAAATCAATTTTTTTCTGAAAAGCTTTATCAAAATGTCAAAAGAGTAAATTAAAAAGAAGCGGCAGTAAATTAGATTAGCCTCACATAGAGTAAATAAACACCATAAACAAACATTAAAACTAAATAATTGAAATTAATAAGTTGGCGATAGGGCTTAATAAAAACTTGAAATTGAAAAGTGGCCGAAACGTCGGAATAAAAATCAAATAGAATACAATTTAGACTTACAAGTAAGGATTATTAAGATTGCGATGTAAAAACTGCCTAAAGGTAAACATCGCATTTGTTGCAATAAAAGCTATTTACTACGTAATATTTGAACACTAGTGAATTGCTGATATTAAACTGATGTTACAGTAACGGCTCGCAGATGAATACGCGGCTCCCAGTACAAGGCGTTGACGCGCCGTCAAGTACTGCTTGGGCTTAACATAAATATATAAGTGACTTACTTTTTATCTGGCAACGTGCGACTACACCTTGATTCGTCACCCCCGTCATCATCGTATGCGCTTCCAGTATCACTAGAATACATTGTTATTTTTATAATATTTGGCGTGTATATCACGCACTATCAAATAATAATAATAGATCGGGACATTCTGGTAGAACCTGAAGGGCCATTTACATGGAGAGAGTTTATAGCACGTTATGGGGCGAAAATCGTATATTATTTTCGTAGGCGATATACACTTTAGCCAATAATCGCATTAACATGTTTACATTCAACCTATGGAGGGTAGAGGGGCAAGGAGAACCATCTCAGTATATTAAAAAGTGTCCACTGAAGGGCGGCAAATTAAGATGGCGCTATAATAGCAAATGGAAAGTATTTAAAAATTGCGCCACAAATAATTAGAGTAGGATACTAGATTAAAGAAGGAAAGAAAGACTTCCTCTTTGTCACCGTGCATTTTACGAAAATGTAACTATTGCATGTCTCCTCGTGGTGGAATTTTCAGATATTTTAGTTGGTTATCTTAATTAGTGAAATAGGTTTCAAATATTTATATACCTACATCTCAATACGAGAAAGTCTCAATACTATTCCAAATTATAATTTTTAAAATTTTCAACCCAGCACACATCACTTCGTTTATAACTGCTAAATTCATATCATTTCCTTTTCTTACACTAGCGCTATTTTGACGAGTTTACGAACCATAATTTTCTGTTTACAGGTGGACACTTTTTCAACTGATCCCCCATACTAGATGGTCCTCCTTACCTCTACCTTCCATAATTCGACCAAAAAATAAAAACTCGCCATCCATCATACGATAATCGTGAGGTAATTATCACCATGTGTTTTGTTTATGCTACGACAAAAATCGCATTGAGTATTTTTGCCTAGGATTTGTCAACTTGTCTAAATTTAACTCTAATGACACTTTTTCAAGTTCATGCGAGTATCGTACAAAATTGTTTGAACCGATTGAATGCGAGACTTGCCTCTCGGGCCCGCTGATGAGCACAGTATTTTGTTTAACGTCAATATTCAATGACTAGGCGATTATCGCCCTTCCACGCACGATATCCTATGTCTAGTTTGCATGATAGCCTTTTTTTCTTGCTTTCAACAATCGTATCTTGGAAGCAAGAAAATCTCCATGTAAATAGGCTCTTTTACGACATGTGTGCCCCGCCGCATCCGCCGGCACTTGCTTGCGGCGCGCACGGTGGTTTGTTGTGATGGAACATACAGTTGCTTTAATATATCGATTACTGCCGTGAAATGATTTTCTAGAAAAATCTGCGATAACGACAATAAAATAACAGTACATCGACGTGTCACAACGACGACTAGAACTGCAAGTAATTATTGGAAGTGTGAAATTAAATAATCGCTGCCCTCTCAACGTAACTTCACGGCGTCATAAATAACTCAAGCAAATAAAGGCTTTGAAGCGTAAGGTTCAATTTTACTCAAACAAGTTTGCTCGTTAGTAGGTTTCACTATCTACTTTAGCTATTTTGTACAAAATGGCGTTGTAACGGCTTCACTGATGAGTAATTGGTGAAAAATTTTCAATGCACTAAAATGTTTTTGCCACTACAAAAATGATATAATGAAAGATATGATTGCCTTAATTTATTATTTGCCCTATTGTGCTTTTATTATCTGTATATTAATACGTGAAGCACTTTGAAGCCCTTTAATGTAAATGTGGCGCGACACTAACCGGCGATTATCCCTGTCTACACCATATAGTAATGCACCCAAGGACAAGCCCCGGCCAGTGTAGGACTAATGTGGGAAA
The DNA here is from genome assembly GCA_949752895.1 of Dendrolimus pini. Taxonomy (NCBI): domain Eukaryota; kingdom Metazoa; phylum Arthropoda; class Insecta; order Lepidoptera; family Lasiocampidae; genus Dendrolimus; species Dendrolimus pini. The sequence goes on from OX457125.1 coordinate 25,574,411, forward strand.
TGAGGACAAAAAGTACCGGGCTATTGGGGTGAACTGCTAGTGGTACTAGAGATCTGGCACAGAAAGAAAAAACAACATACATGACACTAGTTAAGATAATATATATAGGTATAGATATAAGGCACACACTGCACATGCACTTTCTAACAACACCAGCATGTAACAGATACACTCTACATTAGTATGAGTTTAGTATTAAAATTAGAAAAATAATAATTATATAAGTTATTCTTAAGGTACACAACACAACACAAAAATCACAAAATTAATGTCACACATAATAACACAAACAATAAGCGTGTATGAATTCAAAAAATTCTAACAATAATTAAGTTGTAAAAAGGGTACGGAACTAGAGTCCGTAGACTAGTTAATAAATAAAAAGATATTATAATTAAAAATAGCTTTAGAAATAAGTTATTTTATACTTTTTAGTTTTAGAAGTCGGTTTTTTTAAATGAAGTTTTTTTGTAGGCCTACGAAAGGTAAAAATATAGGTCCGAAAAAACGGGAACAAAAAAATTATTGTAAAATGAAAACCACTGGGCCAAACTGTGTTAAATTTTTAGGGGACCAAATGGCAACTATTCCGCATCGAACTAAAAAAGGATCACGTAAATCGGATCATAAATCTCAGAGTAATCGGTGTACATAGTAAATAAAACGTACCGGCCAAGTTGAGAACCTCCTCCTTTTGCAAGTTGGTTAAAAAAATTGTGAGTAACAGACTAACCATAACGTTGAGTTTTAAATGGTCTCGAGAGGACAGGTGTCGCTGACTTCGTTACTTTGACAACCAATACGTCCAGTGTACAGCAAATTGGGATAACTTTTCTACAAAAAGACTCTATGCTGAACGGTTCCTCACAAAAGCTTCGCATCCATTATATTTACAACATTCGATTCATTTCAATTGAAATCATCGATTTCCAGGACCAGACGATTGTATTATACATTTTCGTGTAACTACAGTGTAAATTCTATATAACGACACTGAAGGGGCTGTGCATTTAATGGCGTTATAGTTAGTTGTCGTTAAATGGAGAGAAGTCTGTTATTTTTGTCTGACCTCTGGCAACAACCAGTTATTTTGTTGTATTTTTTATTCTTATTTTATTCATGTCTCGCGATATTTAGGCATATTAGTGATAAAGGAAGTACTTAGAAATTTCGGAATTTCTTAGAAATTTCGGTATGCATGCTGCCGACAGTCGAGGTTATTACGGGCTAGGATAATAAAGAAGAACGTACACAGCTGCGCAGCTTTTACTGATGTTGCCCTCAAGAAGTACTTCTTATTACTTAATTGTTGTCGTTATTGAGTGTGGGTGTTATGGTATATAGAGTGTATCATTGTATGGAAGACAAGCTAAACCAACCAAAGCTAAGTGATTTAGACGTTTGAGGGAGTGTGTCGTTACATGGAGTTTACACTGTATTTGTATGCATGTCTGTTAATGCCCACAGTGGAGGACGAGGTGTACGAGTAGCATTCACTGCTTACGTTGCCATGCCATTTTCTTCTACATAAAAGAGCATTGAATGCAATGCACTTCAATTCTTGTTATACTCAGATATAGCTACAAAAATTGTGTGTGGGTTCAGTAGACAAGCAGTAGAAGTGAAACGGGGGGGGGGGGGGAGGGGAAGGGAGGGTTTCTATATTTCGTAATGTAGTAACATTTATATATATTATTATATATATTTAAGGTTTACACGAAATTTGATGTATTAAAGAAAAACTTCAAACATTTCCAACTCTATCTTATTTATCTTATCTTATTTAGCAGTGTTTAAATTATCAAATATAATGTATTCTATCTCATTCTCTCGAAGCATTAGCCCTATAGATTTATGTGTTTATCTCTTTTTAGTGTTGCTTTTGCGTTTCATTGAGTTTCAAAACACAACGATTCTAAAGAAGTTAATTATTGAATACAAGTCTTGTCTGAAAATAATTGCAAATGTCTTTTGTTTACACCAATACAGTATTGTAGGGTGTGGTTATACAAAAATATGAGTTAAAAAGTGTTAAGATTCGGTTCTGCTCATCATGAGTGTTTATAGGATACTGAAAATGTAAACTAAAAGAATCGCGATGCATGTCATGCTGCACTAGCAGAATTTCCACAGGAATTTGGAGTTGACAGTTTTGAACACAAGGAAATAACAAACAAAAAAAGTTTAAAGACGCAGTATCATGGGGAAAGGCAAAAGATAACATGATTTGCAAATTAACCAGCTAAATACAAAATTTCCTTAAGATATGGCTACATGCCGACAAAGGTGCATGCATACCTGCCTGTGATAAAGCGCAGTTTATTACCTTAACCGCATTTGGACTTATTTTGTTTACTTTCTGTTTAAAATTTGCAATTAGACAATAGCCTATTGTTATTGTACTCGTTTATGGCCACACGTGTGCACATTACGTTTTCTTGGAAAAAAATGTAGTCCACGCGGTCGAGTGTTGTACTGTATATTTAATATAAAACAATGCCCGAACGGAGGGGTGAGGCAGTCAAGCGAGGATTACGATAAGACGTACATTTGACAAGCTATAGACTGACGGACTTTGCGCGTTTTATTGAATCGTGCAGTTTGTACTGGTCGCGTCCAGTTATAGTTGTACCTTTGTTATACGTGTTTGTATAGTTCTAATAAATTTTGTAGTAATCCAACGGCATTTTAATTTGAGTCCTGTAGCTTGTAAAAATATTATGGTATGTGTTGTTTAAACCAAGAATAGTTTTATAAAAGATCAAATGCTACTTGTTGTTTAGACCGTGCAAGTCATTTATTGCTTCAATTTAATTTTATGCAACAGGCAGGAAACTCGCATCATGTAAATAGCCTTATATTTTCGGTAGCGCGAGCAGCAGCGGCAGTGTCTGGATGAAAGCATTATTAGCAAAAAGTACTCACTAAGATGAAGGTTTCCGCTTGCGGCTTGAGCTGGAGAAGGTAGGATGCTGTGAAGCTGACAACGACCCGTCGCAACTAGACATATCGTAGCTCTCTGAACTGCTGAAATATAAAAACAAATATTTATTTTCATTTCTCTCATATTCTGAAATTCCGTTTAGAGTTGCCTAATTACAGGGATGAAAACGGCCTTTTGCGTCCCTGGGAATCGGTTTCCGCTGCTGTAAAAAAATGTAGAAAACTATACGAACAGTAGTTAAATTACATGCGAGTCAAGTCCCAACTTTTTTACAGACACTATTAAATAGCGGCATAAATTGTAATAGATAAATATATATAATTTTGTAATCTCATTTTATACTTATAAAATGCTTTTCACGAAAATATTTTTAACTAGCTTCTGCCAACGACTTCGTTCGCGTGGAATAGTTAAAAAAAAGTAATTTAAAATACCCCCGCGACTTTTAAACAATATTCATTGGTGCTCCGCTCCTATTGCTCTTAGCGTGATGGTATGTAGTCTATAACGTTTCTCGATAAATGGGCTGTCTAAAATCTTATCAGCTTTATATATATTATATATATATAAAGATAAAACTCTCACCGACACCACACCCAGTCAAAATCTTCGCTTCTATTATTTTACATTACAGAGAAATCACTTTCAGTCTGTTATAAGCTGTTTAAGTAATTAAAGCATTTTTAACTATCCCATGGGAACTCTTTAATTTTTTCGGGATCAAAAGTATCCTATATGTTGACCAGGGATATAAGCTACCACCACACAAAATCTCATGTAAATCGGTCCTGTCGTTTATTATGTGTATAGATTTACGTAAATTTGTGTTAAATATGTGACAAAGTGATATCAGTGACAAAGGAAATACTGGCTGGTAGAATGCCATAAGAAAAAAAATACTTTACATTTCATATGTGACGTACGTGATGACGTTTCATTAGATTTACATAAAATATGGATTTTAAGCCTGATTTTATTCGAAAAGTAGTTGTCTGTTTAACTAATCAGTCTTTAATTACTTTTCACTCATATTGGAAAGAAAAAGCAGATTGTTTACCTCGATTGAAAGGCACATTTAGGCACTCGAATTATAAGCACCCTCGCTACGGACGTGCGTCAAACAATCTTGTGCCTAAACAGGTCACTTTCACCTCTCGTGTAACGATCTACAATTACATGGGATACAAATTGTGTTTGTCAATCATTATTTCATAGCATAAGTACGGTCTTGCATGGAGTACTGCTCTCATCTTTGGGATGGCTCAGCTAAATATCAGTTAGAGACACTTGATTCAATAGAGAAAAGAGCTAGGAAACTGATAGGCAACAACAGATTATTCGACGAGAGGCTTCGGAGCCTAAGTCATCGACGTAGGGTCGCTAGTTTGTCGGTTTTCTATAGGATAAACTTCGGGGAGTGTGCCTCTGAACTGCATGAGCTCGTTCCTCCCTCACAATTCTACCATCGGACAAGCAGACGTACGCACTTACGCCACAGATATATGGTAGAAATACCGACGAAGCGGACGAAACGCTATGCTTCCACATTCATCATACGCACCGCTGAACAATGGAACTCTTTACCGTCGTCTGTTTTTCCCGGAAAATACATCTAGGTGGCATTAAGTCTCGCGTGAACAGGTATCTTCTAGGTAAGCTTGCTCCACCTTAGGCTGCATTTCCACCCGACATCAGGCGCAATGTCGGTCAAACGCGAACCTATTCATTATAAAAAAAGGCAGGCAAACACACATGTCTGCCTATGAAATAATGGTTGCATGACCTAGCTAAGCAAGATACGTTTGTTATAGGAGTAAGACACAACGGACAGCTCTGAGCCCGACCCGAAACACTCAGTCCATACTAAATAAGGAAGAGTTCGTTTATGGAATTTACCATGGTAGGAATCAAACCCGCATTTCAGTAAGCTAGGCGGGCAAAAGCTTACACCACTCAACCACAGAAGGTATCGTGAGGAATATAATCATATTTCCTAATGTATTTTTCGGTATATTACAACAGTTTTCGCGACTGATACACATAATATATCTACCTTTAAAACGGTACCGAAACGTCGAAATAAAATTCATATAAAACACCACGACAAAACCGTTGAAACGTGGTTTTAATATGTTTCATAAGAAATGACTGGCATGATCTTGAGCTATTTACTTCTCGTTCCACTTGGTAATCATTTTCCCATGCGTTTTGTACGCTGACGTCCGAAATAATTCTAAAATGATTTTAATAAAAAAATTAATCATTGTCTTTAAATCATTTTTATTGAATTAATTTAAATGTTTTCAATTCAATTTAAATAAATGACGGGCACAATAATTGTCGCAATTTCGACGGCAGTATTTTTAATGATGTGGCAAATGATGTTGGTGTTGTAATAATTGAAACAACTTATGTGTAAGTAAGACTCATGATACTAAATTCTGTATACTATTTTTTGTTCAAATAAATTAAAAAAGGTCCAAAATTCGCTCAGTGAAGTAGTTAGGGTACATCATGTATAAATCTCGTGCGAATGGATTTTATTCGTTCGTTTATAAACAAAATACAAAGACATTTTTCTCTCTTTAAATAATCATGTTCAATTAGTATGAAAGCGAATAATTTTGAATTCTATTTAGTATTGTTACATACCGAAAAAGACCGCACACCTTGCATGTTGAAAAAACGAATTCTATTATTTACTTCATTTTTAAACTTAAAAACATCTATTGTTATCGTACTTATTTTATGGATGTAATTAGTGCCGAACGAATTATTCCTTGTTTTTTTTATTGAATTGCGTCGAAGCTTGCCAGATGTGCGTGAGCGGGGCCCCTTTGTCGGTATTATACAGTTAAGTATAAAACTATGCGCGAACGGAGGGGTGGGGCAGCCAAGCGACGGCTACGATACGAGTAAGACGTGTGTGGTACTTTCGATTAGCGATATAGTGACTGACGGACTTTGCGCGTGTTGAATTGCATTGAATCGTGCAGTGTGAACTGGTTTCATCTAGTTTTATTTGTACTTGTTTTATACGTGTTTGTACAGTTCTAATAAACTCTATAGTAACTCCAACGGCATTTATTTTAATTCGAGTCCTGTAGCTCGTAACAGTATATTCTCTATTGCGTTCCCTTGGAAATTTGTATTATTCGCTCAAACATATTAAATATTTTTTTAATGTTTTGTATCATTAAAATTGGTACCGCCATGTAGACCTCCTTTCGACCTATTCATACATACCTATTCATACTTCGACATATTTAAATTCTTCTTGAAATGTGACGGCGCGTTCCCCTTTCGCACGACACTTCAATCACTCATTGTCACATCATAATATAAATTAAATTAAATCGCTCGCTCTGTAAATAAATTAACATAATATAACTTAAATATACCGCGCCCGCATTACATAAATATAAATTACCCGCTCTGCGCCGCAATTATAACATATAATAAACTAATAAAATACTAAAAATAAATACATATAATACAACCTACTATTACTATTACTACCAAGTACAATAAAGTGTGTGGGATAGTGGATAGTGGAGAAGAGGAGCCGCGTTTCATTCTCATTAACCAGGTAAGTGCGTGCTCGTTCCGATTCCCATTCCAAATTGTCCACACTTCTTTTCCCGCAAAGTTGACATAGTTCGCTTAACGCTAAATACAGCGCCACCGCAACAAATAGTCCTTTGAGCCGGATACTCGATACGCGTAATTTTGGCGTAATCGGGCCGGATTTCCTATATTTAAAGCCCTACTATATGTATATCATATACCGCATTCTCGCATTCGTGTGTTTCCTAGCTTTAGAGCTAGGAAAATTACCGCCCCGCATCCTCTTTTTTCACCGCCCTTGGTCTTATAGGTGTCTGTCTAACCTATATTAATTACTCGCACCCGAAAGTTTAGGCAACCATTAGCCGGGTGTTATTTCTATTAATAGAAATAAATATATTTTAAATCTGCCACTCATTAAATCATATTTCATCTCGCATCATTTCGCCATATCATATTTTATCGATTTTCCGCGACATATTTGTCATTTAACCGCATCTGTTTTTTTATTCCTTTTAATTTAAATTGAGTTACGTTTGCCATCAATATGTCATCGCCTTTGAACATTGGTGACAACGTTGAATTGATTAGTTTGAAAGCTCGACAAAATAGCTTATTTGAAGCTCTTCAATCAATATATAATAAATCGCAGCAGGCCTTCGACAGTACTGAATGTCTACAATGCTTTCGAAGATATGCCAAGACTTTGGACGATATTCGCATGCAATTTAAAGATACCGCGAACAAATATAACGAAGTTCTCCTTATGAGTGTACCAGACGCCGTGCCTGATTACAAAGCAATTCCTTTTGAGGAATTATTTTGCAAGGTAAAAGCAGCACTTAAGAGGCTGCAATCGAGGAACACCGTACTAGATTGCAAACATATTCAAAATAACTATCAAACCGCTTTGCAATCACTCGCTATTGAATCAAACACCTCAATATTGCAGTCTTCTACGCAGTCTGATGCTCTTTGTTCACCGCAGTCATTCATGACTAATGATGATTTACTTCATAAATCTATACCGCTCTCGTTTAATAATTTACACATTGATTCGCCTTTTAGTAGCGTTGTTGAGTCTTTTTAATATTTAGTTCCTTTTAATTATTATTTTTTCTTTTTGTTTGCAATTTATCTATTATTATTTTTTCCAAATCATTATTTTCAAATTTCAATAATTATTTCATAACATATTATGTACTTATTTTAATTTATTCAAAATATGTCTATTCTTTGTTTTCATGGTGGTCTAATTATATATAATATTAAAATATTAATTGTTCATTAGTTATTTTGTTATATTTTTCTTCTGTGAAGGTGACGTTGCTACTAGGCACTAACAGAAGACCAGCGTTGGTTGTTATCAACCAGCATCTGCTGAGTTAGGGCCTGTTTAGAGTTAGTTAAGTTTTTGGTTTATTAAACTGTTTATGTATTTTGTAATCACTTTGAATAACTCTAAATAAACATTATTTTCTTTCTTTCTTTCTGATTCGTACCGCAATGACGAGATATCGACGTCAATGGCTTCTTGTAGTCTCAATGTTGAAAAGCGTCGTCACACCGCGCCTTATTCATCCGCTTCGACTTTAGCTGTACCAAGCAAGTGGTTACAGTCGCTTACGCAGTCTAATGCTTTACGTTTACTACAGTCTTCTACAGCAAAACTTGATCTTTCTTAAAAGAATGTTCCTGTCCCGCTTATTGATGCATGGTGCAATGATAATATATCTACATCAATGTCTTCTTATAGTCACGATGTTGAAAATTGTACTCAAACCGCCTCTTATTCAGATACTTCGACTTTAGCTGTACTAAGCAAGTCTTTGTCGTCTTCCGCTGTACTAAGCAAGTCTTTGTCGTCTTCCGCTCTTTCTACATCTGATAGTGATCGTTTATCGCAGTCGTTATCTACTAATACTATTCATACTTCTAGGAACGTTACTAAACCGCGTAATAAATCGTATATTGAATCAATTATGTTTTGTACGAACAGTGAAATATCATCATCAATAACTGTCAATAGTGACATCGATGAAGATGGCAAAGTCAATCGCATCAATAAACATACTTCCTCCCGCGCCACATTGACGCCATCCGTAGTTCCTGTGGCTATTGAGGAATCTCTATTAAAATTGGTTTCTTCAGGTCGTTTTAGTACACGCCATTGTCTCTTTAAATCAAACGATGATGAGCTTCCACAAACTGCTGTGTTAGTCAATGCTCGATATAATATAACATTCAAAGATATTGCTGCTTTAATACTTCTGCATTTTGATAACTTGTATCCACTCGCATATATTACGATGTTTAATCCGCCCGCTTTATTTGAATATTCCTTGTTTCCGCGCACTATAATATTAGTACAGAATAAAACCTCTTTGAAAACTCGCATACTTTTAGCTTCGAGTTATAAATATAATATTGCGCTCTGTTCTAATGACGTTTTACATTCGTTTTATAACTTAAATACATCGAACGACGTCATAATTAAAAGGTATTCTATTGGCGTTATTTTACGCGCTATTCTCGCTCATAATAAAATATTTAAACATAATTCGTGTTTTAATTTAATCCGCATATAACCAATTTTTTTTCGCGTCAAACTACTTTTGTCGCATCGCGCCTCATCCGATATCTTTACTCGGATCGAGTGATTAATATTTTATTAATTTAATGTTTTTAATTTAAATATTTTTCACCGCATTGTTTCTTAATTGTTAGTTAGTTTTAGGGTAATAGGCATCACAACCTTCGAGAGACGGTATATCATGTATCCGAATATTCACAATGAATGAAGTTCACGCGTTAATTCGTTTGGTTGTGTCCAGTGCCCGAACTTAGATTAATATTTTATTTTTAAGTTCTCTATGAAGTATATTTTTAACCGACTTTGAAAAAAGGAGGAGGTTCTCAATTCGTCGGGATCTTTTTTTTTTTTTGCTTTTTTTTATGTATGTTCGCCGATTACTCCGTGATTTATGATCCGATTTACGTGATTCTTTTTTTGTTCGACGCGGAATAGCTGCCATGTGGTCCCCTAAAAAATTGACATAGTTTGGCCCAGTAGTTTTCATTTTACGTACATTTTTTTGTTCCCAGTTCTTGGAACCTATATTTTTTAAGAAGCGCGGCACCATTCGTAGGTCCTCCCATACATAGCTAGACACTAAAAAGTAACAAATACAAAATAAAACTTCGTTTAAAAAAACCTACTTCAAAATTGAAAACACTAAAATGTATAAAATAACTTATTTCTAAAGCTATTATTATTAATATATATTATCTAAAACATCTTGAAGTCGGTGCAAAGTAAAACATAAAAATTACTATATTTTGAAAATTACTAAGCACCGACTTTAAGATGTCTTAGATAATATATATTAATAATAATAGCTTTAGAAATAAGTTATTTTATACATTTTAGTTTTTTAGTTTTTGAAGTCGGTTTTTTTTAACGAAGTTTTATTTTTTATGTTTGGTTTAAATATAACCCGCTTCCCGCTTTAGTTTAATCTAAATAAAGAAATATTATTTTATTTTAATATTTAAAACTTTGATTAGGTTAGATTAGTTTCAATACTCACTTTTATTTTGTTTTGAAAACTTTCGATAATTCGATTGTGTCTTCACTCTCTTTAATTATTTTAATTTACATTTACCATATACCTTTACTTTTTCGCTCCTTTAATTAATTATGAATTATGCTTGCTTTGGTCTCCTACCCGCTCTGGTATGTATATATGTATTTGGACCAAGCGTGCTTAAATCCTTCTTTCGCTCTTCCAAGTTTATTTTGGTCTTGATTTGTTTTGGTCCCGCACCGCACTTGTAAATTTATTTTGGACCAAACAAATATAAGCCCTGTTACCGCACTTTTTATTTTAATTCGGACCTAGCTGTCTTGGTCCCGCACCCGCTCTAATAAATTTATTTTGGACCATGCGCGCTTAGGTCCCAATCATGCATGTATATACATACATATATAATATTACGTCTGGTACCCGTCTGGATAGGCAGAGACTATGGATCTCTACTTGTGACGATCCTGACAAACAACTTTCGCTTCACCTACTTTCATTAACCTCTGCATACATGCACATTTATTTGAGATGCTTTTTACCTGACCTCTCTTTAACATTTCTAATATTTGGTCATGTTGTTCTCGTCTCGGTATACCGGCAACAACTTTACCACTCACAATACTGTCATACACTTGTTTTGTCATTCTTCTTTTATCCATTCTCTCTACATGTTCAAACCACCTTAACATTCCTTTTTCAACTCTTGTTACTACTGTTGTTGTTTTGACAATAATTATACATACTAGAGTTCAGAACCGGGAAACCAGGTGGTAGGGCATTTGCCCGACTAAATGGCTACCACCCCTGGTCTAAAGTATGTCTCCATAACAACCTTGTGTTGTGTTCCGGCATTAGTGGCCAGGTTCCAGTCTCCCTTAAGAGAGCAGCAGCGCATTTGTAGCACCTTTGGTGTTGCAAATGTCCATAGGCGATGGTAACCGCTTTCCATCAAGTGGGCCATCTGCCTGTCTGCTGAACTCAATCAATAAAATAAAAAAATAAAAAAAAACCCCAGCCTCGAAATTACCCGAGGTTTCTGGGGATTTTGACGTTGTTTTAGTAGCACCGGTAATTCTAAATTGATACCCGCTTCTTTCGGTACTTTCGAGTGTTGACATCGACACCATAAAAATGAGTTTTGATTGCGCCTTAAGGTTTATTATATGTTTTTTGGTGGTAGTTTAAATACGAAAGATCAATGGATGGCGAGTGAAGGGAGAGAATTGCTTTCGCTTACTAAGTAACATAGGTACGTTCTCTAAGAAAGAAAAGCTGCTTTGTTTTTTAAAAACAAAAAGGAAGATCGTAGTTCAGCGTAATTCTTTATTCAGTCCATCAACAATATTACTGTTTATTTCGATGAAATTTGAATTTTAGCGCAGATCACAACGACGGAACGACATCTATAGTTATAAATCTATACTATACTATTATAAATGTGATCTCTTCCAGGCAACCCCGTAAACTAAGGAAAATATTAAAACATGACAGTGGCGATGTAGACAACAAATTAAAAAAATATCAAAAATATGAAATAAGTAAATAAAAATCTTTATTATATACTATATAAATATATCATACTTCATACAGAATAAGCAGCACTATTACAACTGAGAGGAACAAAAAGAAACAATTATTTTAAAAGAGGATACTGACATGTCTGTTGTTGAATGGCAGTGCGTTCCATAAACGGACAGCCTGTACTGTGAAGGAGTTATCAACAAAGGAAGAAGTATGTACAGGTGTCATTAAGGAGAGATTATTACTAGAGCGCAAACAACGGGAATGAGAAATATGCAGGAAATCAGAACGTTCCTTTAAATAGTATTTTCGGAATCTTGCTGTTGTCTGTCTGATAGACCATCATGTGAAAACAACTAAACGGATTTAAATGAAACTCGATGTAGGGCTAACTGATATCACGGGACGTAACTTAGAATACTTTTTGTCTCGAAAAATTGTGTCGTTTCCGTGGGATAGACGTAAATAGCAAAGACGGCGTTGCAGTCGCATTTTTTTTTAAACTACTGAACGTATATGAATGTAACTCGACATACTAATAGTGACTACCATACAGCCATTCATTGTATTACTTCAAATCAGGTTGGTCTCGACTACACGGACTTAGATTCTTTGTATATTGTGGCGACCGAGGGTGGAACTGCCCAGCAGCGTAAATCAGTTTTAGAACTTTTAGAAAATACTAGATATTTCTGGAAGGAAAAGACAAGGACGGATAGATGTTAGAAAGGGATAGACGATAAACGAAAGAAAGAGATAGATAGATGTTAGAAAGAGATGGACAATGAACGAAAGAAAGAGATAGATAGATTTTAGAAAGGGATAGATGTATAAACGAAAGTTCCCGAACAGAAGGTTCGGGGAAGAAGAGACAGAGATAGATATATGGTTTCTAGAAAATTCTTCCGGGTATATAAACAGCGTAAGGCGCGCCTACCGGGCAGTTTAGAGTTGAAAGTTGCAGTTTTAAAGTTGAGTTCAGTCCAAGACGGTGAAACGACAAGTGCGATACTAAAGAGTTATCAGAGAAGGTTAATAGAGTACAGAGACGGATTAAGTGGTGAATTTAGTGACAAGTTCGGTGGACAGATACGCGAAGGAGGTGTTTAGCGTAGTTCGAAGGAGGAACCAGAAGCGAGCTACCCGCGATAATATAGGAGGTGGTCCGCGCAATATCGGCGACGGTATTGAGGGTGTGACAACTTATCGTCGGGACTGTGCATCGTTGGTCGTGCGTATAGGGGCAACCCTGCAGAGAGGTACTACGTGCGGCTGTGTAAGTCAATAAAAGCTTTTAAATTAAAAACTGGTGTTTTCTTCCAATCCATAAGTGCGTACCCCCGCTCGCACGTAACAATATTGTAGACCATGGACCATAAAAATGGCCCGGACTTTTGGAGGGCTTGCGTGGGACCATGGGAAGGCCAACACATAGAGGCCCCTTGACAAATGCAATGTAAATTTGGCGTGATATTGAACGACGATTATTTTTGTCTGCATCACATCAAAATGCACGCAAGGACAAGCCCCCATCAGTGTAGGACTATTGTAGGAAATGAGAACAAATGGTACCGGGCTATTGGGATGAACTGCTAGTGGAGTTAGGGGACTATGGGGTCTGCCCGTCGCAATGTCCTCAAGGAACATGGAAAGAAGGAGAAGACATATTGTGCCGAATTGGGAGAAGGTGGAAGAAAAGAGAATACATACTAATGAGTCTTCCTCTTGGGGAGGTCGTGGTGGTTTTGGCCGTGGTTGTATGAGGTGTGCGGCAGCTGGTGGGGCGCGTGCGGGCCGCCGAGTGCCGCGGCCGGCTCGCCGCACGCGCCCGTGTCCACCGCTTCTGCGTCCACCACGCCGCTCGACGTCAGCTCATAAACCTGCGTCGCATTCGTATTCGTCCTGCGAAACGCAAACACATCGTATCAACCTTATGGCTTTCTGTAAAAACCGAACTACATACAGTGCGGCCTTTCCATATAGCCAGATTTGGCATCTTATTTTTTTTTTTTTTTTTTTTTTTTCATTTATTTTGGCATCAAACAGATATATACATTTAACTTAAATTAACAGTTACATTAAATTTATTCTTATAATCTAACAGTGCCTAAGAATTGTTCAATGAAAAGAAATAATTTCTAAATGTGAGTCAGAAAAACAGTGAAACGTTACACAACTTTAAATTTAGAAAATTGAGAAGAAAAAGCAAAAAAAAAAGAAATAACATTTTAAAGGTTGATTACAGCAATATTTCATTTATTTTAATTTTGAGTCTATATAAAGGTAAGTTAAATATATCTATGTCTATAAAGTTAAGGTTATATGTATTGGTGCAACGAAAAAAGAAGCAATTGCGAGTGTAATTTTTGTGATAACGTGGGGGAGCAAAAAGAGGTATTTTACGAGTGGGGCGCACGGGTAGTCGAACATTTACAGAAAAATCAATTTTTGACAAAAGTTCAGGAGAGTCAACAAGAAAATTTAGAATTTTATATAAAAATACTATATCAAACATTTTACGCCTATTACAGAGACTTAATAAATTATATCTATTCAAGGACGCGTCATAGAGTTCATTATCAATGTGGTTGAGGAAATTTAATGATTTAAGGAATTTTTTCTGAACTTTCTCTATTCTATTTACGTGTACAGAATAACAAGGATTCCATACCGTACTACAGAAATCTAGAAGGGACCGTACAAACGAAAAATATAGAATTTTATAAGTGATTGATTTTTTAAACGGTTTGCTTATTCTAAGTATAAATCCTAATCTTCGGAAAGCGCTGTTTACTATATGGTCAACATGCATATTAAAAGATAAAGTAGAATCCATAATTATACCAAGGTCTCGAATATGTGTAACTCTCTTAAGTACTGTACTATCTAAGGTGTAGTTATAAATTATAGGATTTGTTTTACGCGTATAAGTTATCAAGTGACATTTATCTAGATTTAGAAATAATTGATTTTTATTGCAAAAATGAAGTAAATTGAATAAATCTGTTTGAAGTTTCACACAATCATCGTTAGACTTTATGACTTTGTATATTTTAGTGTCGTCAGCGTATAATAAATGATTGCTATGCATAAAGGCGTTGCCGATATCATTTATATAGATATTAAATAATAAGGGCCCTAGATGCGAACCTTGTGGCACGCCAGAGGACACAGGTAGAAACTGAGAACAATAACCCTTTACACAAACAGCCTGACTTCTATTTTTAATGTACGACTGGATCCATCTTAGAAGACAACCGTGCACACCGGCCCTCGCAAGTTTCTCAATAAGCAAATCGTGGTTAATTTTATCGAAGGCCTTGGAGAAGTCAGTGTACACTACATCTACCTGCAAGTTATTATCCATTGCATGAGCTAAATGATCGGTAAAAGTAATCATATTTGTATCCACACTACGATTTTTAAAGAAACCATGCTGGTGAGGAGATATATAATTACGGACAGCTACAGTAATGTGTGATGTTACAATTTTTTCTAAAATTTTTCCAAAAGCACATAGTTTTGAGATTGGCCTATATTCTGTAATAACATTTTTGTTTTTGTTTTTTGGGATGGGGGTAATTAGAGATGTTTTCCATCTACTCGGAAATACTCCTACACGCAGTGATGTGCAAAAAATAATAGTTACCGGTAAAACAAGTTCTTTAGCACACTTAGAGATTATTATTGGGTGAATATTATCGGATCCTGCTCCTTTATTTATGTTAATATGTTTTAATTCATCAAAAACAGTATCGGAGTCTAGATTTATAGAATTTATGTCGAGAATGTCAGGAATATTAATAATAGTGCTTAAGTTTGAATCTGGACTATGATTATCGGGACTAACAAATACAGAGTGAAAGTAATGATTAAATGAATTACATATATCTTCCCCATTTGATATAATTCTACCTTTATAGATCATTTTTTCTGGAATATCACATGTGGTAGTTTTCGATTTGACAAAAGACCAAAATAATTTAGGGTTATTTTTAATATTATCTTCAGATATATCTATAAAATTTCTATAACAAGTTTTTGACTCTTTGTTAAATCGTTTTCTTAATAATGTAAATTTATTGTAATCTTCTAAATTGCCATATTTTTTCCACTTTCTATGATACTTACTTTTTTCATTAGATATTTTTATAAGAGGTCTTGTATACCATGGCGGATATTTCTGTTTTGTTCTAAGATTAATAGTCGGGACATGTTTAGTGATCAAATTATTAAGTTCACCATAAAAAGCATCCAACATAGAATCAATATCGGGGTCAAGTTTGAGGACCGTATTCCAGTCAACAGATCTAAGACCTAATTTAATCGATTCAAAGTCTGCTCTGTGGAATTGCTTTTTTAGAACATTTAGTGTTTTTAAAAAGGGCATGGTATTTAATTTCAAATTGATTTCTAAGGATTTGTGATGTGGATCTAGTGACACAAAAGGATTCTCGCAGGAAGTAACGTGACAATACTCATTGCTAAAAATTAAGTCTAAAAGTCTACCATTTACATTGTATTGACTATTGTATTGGGATAGCATATTAAAGTTCATAAAATGAGCTGTAAGACAGGCTAAATTATTGTCGTTGGTTACTATATCCATTGAGCTGGTAGTGGTGTTATAAGCCCACGATGTGTGTGTAAGATTAAAGTCACCCAGCACCAAGTAAATGTCGTTAGAATTATTAGTTATGAATTCATTGACTGTGTCATAAAAAGATGTTATTTGCGACTCGTGGTTACTGCCGTGAGCTATATATGTACATATAATATGTAAAAAGTTAGGCCGCGCTGATCTATTCAAAACGTTCTTAGAATGTATAGGCACTGAAACCCACACTTCCTCGGTCAGCGGCGACGAACGCATGTCGTGGCGATGCCACGGACACAGTTCGCGCCGCAGTGCTATCATCACCCCTCCACCCCGCTCAAAACCACTCGAAGATGACTGGCGATCGCATCTATATAGTTCGTAACGACTGTCTAAAAACTCAGAATCATAAAAATTGTCATTTAGCCATGTTTCGGTTATACAAATTACGTCAAAGTCATGATTTAAAACACTTTCCAAAAATGTATGCGACTTTGTACGTAAGCCCCTCACGTTTTGATAGTAAATAGAAAGATTTTGGTTATCGAATGTTAAACTGGTCGTAGTATATTGTATTTAATTGTGTTGCACCAACATACATAATTATACATAAATAAGAACGGCAACAAAAAGGAATAATAAGAAACAGTGTGACCCGAGGCCGCTCGGTGCTATATTCAATACAAAAGTATAATTTTGTTATACCGACATTTTGCCAAAGAAAGTTTATTTTTATCTTTTTGAACATTAATAGATTAAAGCTTATTAAAATATTTATTATAGTTAGAGCTAGCCACTTAATATAGACTGAGAATTTAATTACAGATTTATAATGAAATATTAAAGTATAAACGTTTCTTTTTATTAGTAAACGAGACGAAAACAAAAGTGCTTGAATCCTATGGAACAGAGAAAGAGAAAGTCATTTAATTTTTTGTAAATCGTTATCATTTGAAATAAGGATGACTTTAGATGTGTCATTTTTGCGTACTAAAATTTTACACTCTGAAAGCCAAATGTATTTATAATTATTATCTTTAACCGCTTGACGAGCTCTTTTGTGTAATAGCTTGTAGTATGGGGTAAGATGGTCGCTGATGAAAATGGGCTTGGCGGGCCCGTCCAACCCTGCGTCGGCCGTAGTTAAGCCGCGTCGCGCGCGCACTGCTGCCAACATATCCTTCTTTCGGTTTCTTTGCGTCAGTCTCACAATGATATTCGGGAACAAGGACGAGTCCTGGGAGGCACCACCATTGTCAGATGAAGCGTTGTTACGGAAACGACGCACACGATGTATATAATCGATATCTGTTGGCACCAATGGAAAACCAATTTTCCTGGATATGTTAAGTAGTATGGTGTTTAAGTTTTCTCCTTTTAAAACTGGTATTCCACAAATTTCAATATTATTAAATCTGGCCTGTTGATCTTTTATACAAAGTTCTTTGGATAAAGTATTGACGGTTGATTTTAATTCAATAACTTCCTTTGACATTGAATCGACCTTATGGTTATTTGTTTCTACAGAATTTTTCAAATTAGAGATATCTTTTCTTTGTGATATTTGTTCTAGAGATAAATTTTGAAAGTTCAACTTCATATCACACAAATCCTTTCTCACAAATCCTAGGTCATCATGCAGTGAGTCCAGAGTACTCTTCAGAAATTCGCTTTGATTATCAAGCGTCAGTTTAATTGAATCAGATATTTGTTTTTGAAAATCCTGCATTACCTGTAGGAAATGTTGATCGTATTGTTTTCCTTTTCTGTACGTAATGTTGGATGAAATGTCGTCATCAAACACTGATAAATCCGGCTGAGAGCCAGATCCCTGGCTCTTTGTAGGGGTACTATACTCATCCATGGCGGAAAGAGCACTATTGGGTATTGACTTGTAAAACAAATACACTGGAATTACTGTGTGATACGCACAAACGTTCTATTTTATAAATTTAAAATGAACACAATAAGAACAAAAAGTTTGTATTGTTCACGTAAATTAACTTAATTTGCTTTTAAAAATGAGATAGGTAATTAATAACAATAAGACACACTAATTATTGTATGTAGGTACTAATAAAACAAAAGTTAAGAAGTGCACGTCCAACACTGTTCGAACTCACGGACGAATGATATCTTATTATCTATACTAATATTATAAAGAGGAAAGATTTGTATTTTTGTATATTTGTAATGAATAAACACCGATATAAGGTGAAAATACCAACAAAGCGAACGAAAATGCTTCCTGAAGAATACAATCTAGGTGTCTTCAAGTCTCGCGTGAACAGGTATCTTCTAGGCAAGCTGCATTTACACGTGATTATCAGACGCAATATCAGTCAGAAGCGAACCTATTCATTATAATAAAATAAAAACCCATAAACTGCTTGACCGACTTCAAAAATTCTTTCACCATTAGAATGCTACATTATCCTAGATTAAAATAGGTAATATTTATTATTAGAAAAAATTAGGGACCGCTACTACAACCTCAGTAATATAACCCAAGAACTAGGCATGTTTGCTGAAGAGTTTCTTGCGCCGCTTCTTCTCTTCAAGCCACAACATGTTGTGAAGCGGTGGTAAATTAGATTAGGCTCCCATAGAGTAAATAATATCCATAAACAAAATTTAAAACTAAATAATTAAAATGAACAAGTTGGCGGTAGGCTGAATAAAAACTTTGACAATACACGTTTGACAAATGTCATCTTTGTCTTCCGTGACCACGGCCACTGAAAAGCGGCCGAAACGTCGGATAAACCTAAATCAAATAAATTACCGCGCTTAAAACCGTTAAAACGTAGTTTTATTATGTGTACAAGTCGCGAAAACTTAAGAAAATATTATATAACCCAAGGTGTTAAAAAATGTCAGGAGCCTTAAGAACAGACGAGCGTGCATGACAAGAGCTATGAATGTCAAAGAAGCAAGTGAGGTGTGTAAGAATAAGCCTGTATGGCGCTCTGTTGTTCGTGCCTACCCCGCAAGGGACCTGGCGTGAAGTTATGTATGTATGTATGTATGTTAAAAAATATTGTTTGAGTTGGTCCGGGAATGGTTTAGATACAAATATCTGCCGGAAACAGCTAATCTCACACACACACACACAAACACACACCCACACACCCCCACACAACACACACACACACACCCACCCACCCACCCACACACACACGCACGCACACGTACACACGCACGCACGCACACACACACACACACACACACACACACACACGAGCGCGCGCGCACACACACACACACACACACACACATATATATATATATATAAGATTTATAATGTGTAGTTTTTGTGTTCCGGAGAAATTTTAGTAAATACCCTAAAGCGCATTATCGGCCTTACTTATAATATTCTCGTTAAGAAACGATTAGGCATCTCTTAAGTAAGAGAATCATTTTTTTTATTGCAGGAGTTCAACAGACAGGCAGGCAGGCTATGGTCATTTGCTGTTGCATCTGGCCTTACCCCTTTTCTTGGGCCCCGAGTGTGGCGTAAGAAAAAAAAGAAAACATACCTAACGCTGTCTATATTTTTTATTTTCAAAATAATGGGTATAATAATTATTAATAACAACGTATGGTGCGATTAGAGGATGACCTCAAGACGTGGTAATTAACTTGTAGAATTATACTAGAATCTTGATCGTGATCGGCCTTGAAGGAATTTATCGCTCGATATTTTTGAGACGGACTCAACATAAATTTTACATGATTATTGTGTGGATTGTTTAGTTGGTAAAAAGTGGTTTCAATCAAAATTAATTTGTTCAATCAAATTTTTTGTTCTATTATACAGTTTAGTATAAAACAATGCCCGAACGGAGGGGTGGTGAAGTCAAGCGACGACTACGATACGAGTAAGACGAGTGTAATACTTTCGATTAGCGATATAGTGACGGAATTTGCGCGCGTTATTGAATCGTGCAGTGTTAACTGGTTGCATCCAGTTTTATACGTGTTTGTACAGTTTTAATAAACTCTATAGTAGTTCCAACGGCATTTTAATTCGAGTCCTGTAGATCGTAACAGTGTGTTTAGCTAACAAATACATAAGAAACAATGATTGTCGCATAATGTTAAATTAAGCACTATCGGTATATATATTTTACTTGTTTAGCTTATTAAACCAATGGGAAACCAATAAATTCTTACTTCAATATCTTTAAACTGTGAAATGAATTGCCATTGCCTAGGCCAGTTAAAATAAATTGAAAAATAAATGCATGGACAGACGGACTGACAGATTGCAACGTCTCAGTTTTTTTGTTTTTAATTCATAATAGCAGTGGGGATATCAAAGTGCATGCGGCGTTCACCTAAAATTAGTTTTTAATTAATATTTAAGGCTGGTAGCAACGCCAACGTCCTTTAAGATTTTTCGGTACCGAGTTTTGCGTAATGGCTAGCGCACGCGTCTCAAACTGAAAGAGCGCGGATTCGAATCCTAGCCGGAACGCATGCACCCTTTAGGCAGCTTTTCGACTAAATGCGCATATTGTCACAATTGCCACGTGCTAACCGATGTGAAGATAATCCTCGCTATGAAACCTGCACAACGGCATAGCCGGTGTGTCTAAGCTGCCAAGCCGCCTTGCACAAACACGGCGGGAGTAGGTCTGTTCCCTTATAGTGGGAGGCCCGAGTCCAGCAGTGGGAGGTTTATATGCTGTTATTATTTAAATACATGACCCCTACGGAACTCTTCATTGTTCGTGGTCGGTTATGTAAAATTGTTGCATGCAAAGGTTCGCTAGTTTTAAAATTGATTTATTTAACGTTCCGCGAGCAAATGTTACCTTTTCAAACTTAGTCACAGAACAGACTATTCCACAGATAATTATGTTTAATTGTTTGACAACAAAATTTAAAATTACTTAGAACAAAGTTGTTTGATTTCCATCTTGTCTAAGAAATTGTTTAGATATGTAAAACCGCTTTATTGGTTTTGATATTTATGGTAAACGTGGTGATTATATCCCTATTAATTTCAGTGTCGGTCATTGTCAACATTGCAATATTCTAATATCACGTTTCTATATTTTACAAACGTAGCAAAACGTAACATTGATAGAAATGTTGGTATGTAGTACAGTTTCTTGTACTCGTGCAAGCAAAAGTCAACTTTAAGGTGACGACTCTGTTCATACCGCCACTGTACAAACATCCTCTCGTTTTTTATTATTTAGTTACGTGTAGTGTTTGGAAGGTTATGTAATAATACACTTAGCTATAAAAAATATCACTCTCAAAACATTGCAGTTTTAATGTAGATGTCGCGATTCCCCATGATGGTAACCCGATGAAGTATATTGATCTTGCTCACGAACTTACCGCGAACCTGGACTCGACAATCATAGTACCGATAGTAGTGGCAGTGAATGGACTAATAGCGAAGAGCCTTGACCGCCACCTTGAAAGGCTCTCGCTTGGTAGCTGGTTGAAGGGTCGGATGCAGAAAGCAGCCTTGTTAGACACGTTATAATAAAGTAAGTGTATTGTGAGGACATTCCTATGTCTGGAGCCGTAACTACCGGTAGCCTGGACTCTAGGCCCTACTGCCAGCGGAGATCAGTTTTTGTGTATTTTTTTTTAAATAATATACATATTTTCTAAGATATTTATAAGATAAATGTAAAAAACTAGAAAGTAAAATATATATGCCAATAATTATAGTATTATAAATAACATGAAGCAAATATAAACAAGTTCATTGAAAAGCTAATTATTTTTGCATAAATGTGCCAGTTAATAAAATAAAAAAATAAAAAATGTATAAGTACAGTGTAAATTATAACGACGGCAACTAATGCGCCGGCGCAACCTTGACATTGCCTTGCTCAAGCGCATCGGCTTCGGTTAGTGTAGGTGCGTGTATAAACAACTTGATTTAGAAGCACACTACTATACCGAGGTATATGTAGTTAAGGAAATAATTATATACTACTAGCTAATAAAAATCTAGAACCCGATTCCAGCGTCATCTACCGGGACCAAATTTTAATCTAAACTATTCTCAAATCCACTTGAACAAACAAAAAAATTCATCAGAATCAGGCCCAGCGTTTAGGAGTATCGCGATGCCACCTACTGGGTTCAATCGCTTATTTAAACCATTCTGGGACAAACTTCAACACATACAACAACAAAAAGAACACCTAAATTTTGGTAACCGATTGCAACGCCATCTACCTGGTTCAAATTAAAATCTAAACCATCCCAGTAGAAAATTATAAAAATACTAATATATCGCTATAAAAAATAGGGGTTGATCGTAGAGGGTTGAAAATTTAGGGCTGTATGTTTTTTTAATGCTGTATCATAAAAAAAAATTAAAAATTATCAAAAAAAAATAATTGGGGTGTACACCCCTTATCACTAAGGGGTTTGAAAATTAGATAGTAGCCGATTCTCAGACTTACCGAATATACATAAAAAAATTCATGAGAATCGTTCTAACCTAATAAAAGTTATGAATATTGTAATTTAATTAACGACCAATCAGAGCAGAGCATATGGCTCTGAGCGGGGTCAGACGCCCTCTATACTTTAGTAGTATCTACTTCGGTAGACAGAGGAGTTTTTGTGACACATTTGGTTGGTGGCAACAGGTCGAGTTGGACCTTTGAGAATTTTAAAGAGAAGAAAGTATTGAAGCTGGAAGTATGGGCGGTGCCCTGAACCCGCTGCTCGGTCTAAACTATGTCAAAATGTCGATGAAATCTAAATTAAAAGTGTATAAACCGTGGCCATTGTGTTTTATGCTTGCATATAAAGAAGATATCACGAGAACGAGGCCTTCTCCGACACACACACACACACACACACACACGCACACGCACACGCACACACGCACGCACGCACGCACGCACGCACGCACTCACGCACGCACGCACGCACGCACGCACGCACGCACGCACGCACTCTCACACACACACACACACACACACACACACATATATATATATATATATATATATATATAGCCAATTTTTATTTTTATTATATAAATTATTTTATAGTGGAAACTTGATTGATATATGTATTAATTTTGTGTTTTATATTTAAGAATATTAATTATTGTATGTTTCTCAAACAAATTAAATAAATATATATACTGCATAGTATGTGTACATCTTTTTTTATACAGAGGAAATCTGTTTGAGGACCGTGAGCCGTACGAGGGGAAAGGTCGCGGCCCGTGTGTGGAATTCGCCAGGTCGGGGTGGTACTAGCACCCCACGTGTGAGTTGCTATTGCCACGCCGCGGTTAGGGATACCCACTAAAACCCCTGTCCGATCCCGAGGGTCCTTCGACCGGCCTTCGCTCGCGCATTCACCAATAGCCCGGACTGACGACGGCCAGCCCCTTTACAGACTGGCCTCACCGTTTATTAGCCGGGACATCTCCGGCCTTTAGGTGCGGGCGGGTCAGGTTTCCTCGCCGGTAGCCCGCACAGCCGTAGCCTACGGCGGCTGGAGGTTGTCGTGGACGACCCTCCGTCGCCGCCGTCGGCTGTGGCGTGAAGGGAGTGTTATAGACTGCTCCCTCTAACAAAATTTCCATACCTAAGTCCTTATCGATTCTTAAGGGGTAAAGTATAAAAATATGGGTAAAATTTTCCATTTTCTTTCCAAACATAGATCGATCGTGTATATTTCTGGTTTACCCAACATTTTCGGCTATTAAACTTCGAAGAAGAAGCGTGTTTAAATTCACGATATGAATTTTATGTTACAAAAAAATGGCCTTGTTAATATCATTTTGTTTAACTTATAAATTGATATGTTTAATGCGAAAATCATGATAGGTGGGTAAATATTTGTGGTTCAGTGGATCAAGAGAGCAAAGGTTACATGTATACATACACAGCCAGGTAGTAGGGTATTTTCCGATCTAGAGGCTACCACCCCCATCTAGAGCACCATCGTCATCATCGTCCGAGCGTGAAATCCAGGTTGCGTTCGGAGCGATCGCTCCGACGGACGCCCAGGGTTCGCTTTCCACTTTGCGCAGTCTCCGGCATCCCTAATTGTCATATCATCGGTACGTATGTCATCCTTCACAACCGCAAGACAGCATTTCTTGGACTTTCCCCTTTAATTGGGACATGGCGAAGAAGGCATGGCTAGACATTTCTTCCTCACGTAATTAGACGGTCTCCGTAAAACGTGGCCGTACATAACCAAGCGACTCTCTTGCGGTATGTCTGCTATGTCACGGACATGAAGACTGCCGCAGATGCGGGAATTCTGGGTCTTTCCGCGTGACTTCACGATGTGAGTGACTGACACGCAGCTCTTGCGTATGTCGCTCAAGAACAGGCTATGTTTCACTGATATACAAATAGACAGGTCTAATGATGGATTAATAGACCTGTTCTGTAGGTTAAAAAACTTAATCTGCATTTTCAGGTCACTAACGACATGTCATCTCACGTCACTGCTGCTGAAATATGGGCCTTAACATCATTTCCATTGTCCCCAAATCCAGAGTATAGTCCCATAACAAACGCCAGAAACCAAAAAAATATTCCTAACATAAACGCCAATTGCAATGATATAATTATAGTCTCGATAAACAATAGGTCATAAGCTTTTTATGACTTCATAAGGTGAACTAGACTAACCACTTCCTGAGTCGTAAATTAAATGTATTGACCTTCAGTTGTGTTTTAGCACTGGTGGCCAGGATCCAGGCCCTCTTTCGAGGCTGGCAGCATATTGACAACGCTTCTTGTGTTGCAAGTGTCCGTAGGCTATAGTCCAGTAACAAACAAAAATGGCGCTTTTTTCGAATAAAAGGGATAAAGCAATAACTAAGTGCACACTTCGTGGGTTTTTAAACACCCACCTGTTGCCATCGACGAGACTTTCCTTGAGCTTCCACGTTCAACTTCACAACAGTTCTCTAGAACAATTGTTACGTGTATGACAATGATCTGAAGCGAAATGCCCGCTGCGGCTTTCCCTCTGCGCTATGAGATGGGGTTGTTAAAAAAGAGCGATACAAAATTCCTTAGAGGCCCGCAAAGCCGTGGTAATGCCCCTGGTGTTCCAATGTACAAAATAATATAATAATAATATCAGCCCATAAATGTCCCACTGCTGAGCTCGGGCTTCCCATTATAGGGGAAACCGACAGTATACCCGTCACGTTTCTCCAAGACGGCTTGGCAGGTTTGAATGTTTTCCTTCACCGTTGTTAGCACGTGGTAATTGTAACAATATGCACATTAGATCTGAAAACTGACTAAGAGGTGCATGCGTTCCGGTCAGGATCGAACCCGCGCCCTTCGATTTAGGGGAGCGTGCACTAGCCATTACGCTACCACGACTTAATGTACATAGGAGACGGTATTCATCTACCATCGCGTGGGCAATCTGCTTATTTGCCTGCTACAGGTGATCTATGCATATGATACATATAAACTGTAGAGGTCGAATTTCTGTTCAAAGAAAATTATTCTAAAAATCGAGTCAGGGGGACTTATAGTCAAAAAACTTTGCACGCGGATGAAAAAAATAAATAATTGCACCTACATTAATATACTACCACGTATGCGTTGACCTCAATCCTCGGCCGAGCTGAGTAGTTCAAGTGCACGGTTATCGGTGTTATGCAATCGCGGATGTAAACGCTTTATGCTCGCGCAAGCGCACTGTTATGTTTTTCCCTATTGCACTGCATATTGACTCATATATTTGATTTACTAAACATACATGTCTTACGGTTTATTATTATAGGGCAATTAAAAAATTGACTGTGCCGTTTTAACTCTGATGACGACAAACATGACGGATGAGATTCTAAAACAAGTTGTGCGATATAAAAGCGCTAAAGAAGTATGGGATGAGCTAGAACGCCTATATAATGGAAGCAGCGAAGACAAACTTATGATCTTTGTCTACAATTCTTTGATTATAAAAAGGACCCTGAACGTGAGATGGGAAAGCAATATCTTCTGCATTAAAGAACATTTCAATAATCTTTTCATAAATTAATATTTATTATTTATGAAATTGTAAGTTATTAAAAAGTCAATTACAGATCGTCACTCGTATTTTATTTGCTTTATTTATCTCAATGCTAAATACCCATAAAATCGAAAATAAAACCGCACAGCAAAAGATCATTCTTCAGGTTGCCGCCAAAAATTCCGAAGTAAACTTAACCAAACGAACAAAATTTCAAATGTCAATTTGAGATTGACCAACTAAAATCCTTTTTACGCAGGAAATAACTAACATTAAAGCTAAATTTCATGTGTTTGTTCGATAAAATGTACCGCCACGTGAAAAGGATCACATCTGGCTGTTTTACCGATAGCATAAATACATTTTACTAAATGACATGGGAGAGTGCCTCATGCAAGACAACATAAATGCATTTACTATTAAACGCGTTTAGAAAGTAAAATAAAATTAACTAATTTTATTTAAAGACGATCTTTATGCAAGCGGGCCTTAGTTTTGCGTCACGATTTGCCCTGCTCCATCTGGGATAATATTAGTGACTGACTCGCGCAGATGTAGCCAAGGGTTAATGCGCTACTTAAGATGCTGCATTGCTAATGACGTTCAACATTAACAATTAATAACTCATCTATATACACTAATATAGCTATCCATTAACACGTTATTTATTAGGTCAAATCACATGTGGTACTTTTTATCATAGTGTTACAAGTTGGGCCACCTGTACACATGTAGATAAAGCACGTTTATTACCTACCGCGGCGTTTGAGCTAATAGCATTGAAACTGTTTTATGACTATCTTCTTTTGTTTAGTTTGTGTTTAAAATTTGTAATTACAATACAGCCTATTGTGTATTGTACTCGTCTATGGCCTTTCACAGGCATAATTACGCAGGTGTGCGGATTATGTTTTCTGGAAAATTGCGTCGACGCTTGCCAGGTAGACATATTACATCGGTGCATTATAAAGCAATGTCCCAATTTAGAGAGCATCAGTCAAGCGATGATTACCATACGAGCAAGACGTGTGTACATTTGATAAGTGATATAGTGACGGACTTTGCGCGTGTTATTGAATCGTGCATTACGTTTGAACTGATCGTGTTCAGTTATATTTGTACCTGTGTTATACGTGTTTGTATAGTTCTAATAAATTCTATAGTTATTCCAACGGCATTTTTAATTCTTGTCCTTTCTTTTCAGGTCCTTTGCAGGTGTTTTATTAACCTTTCGAATTTGAGTGATCTGTTGTTCGCGCTAATCTATTTGTATTGTATTGTTAGTGTATCATGTAAATCCTTAGAAGTCATTAAAGCTGACAAGTTAAGAAAACCAAGGTTCAGTAAGCTTGTAGTGCAATACAATCAAGCACGTGGCTAGGCTATTTTACAAATACAAAAGGACCGTCAGCCGGGGACTGGCTTACTTGAGTTTTCAACTGTGATGGAGATATTACGTAGTGTATTTTCAGAGCGAGTATCTTATAACGACAAAATTTGCGCGATTGATGTCATTCCGATTTTTTGCTTTGCGGTTTGGACTTGTTGTATTCGCTTGTATTTATAAGCACTGTGAATTATGTGGGTGTACTTCTAATAAACTTTTTTAAAATAATTCTAATCATTTTAATTCACATCCCACAAATTCGTAACAATTTTAGAAAAGATCGCAACCTCATATACATTGTTACAACCTAAGCGCCGGCAAAGACAAGTTTCACGTACAGATTTGAAGAAGCACATTTATTACCCGTCGGTATTTGAACTAATAACATTGAAACTATTGTAATTCTTTTATGATCGTCTTCTTTTGTTTACTTATTGATGGGCATACGTTTCTAGAAAACAGTTCATTGTTTTATTGTACTACTTTATGGCCGTTTGCGGCCGAGTCATAAGCCAGGTGTGGCGGATTATGTCGACTACGATTCGGGTATATTGCATTTGTGCAGTATAAAACGATGAGCTGAATGAGGGAGGGGCAGTCGAGCGAGAACCACGATCAAAGCGAGACGTGTGTACTGCAATCGGGAATAGTGCCGAACTTGGCGCGTTTTATTTAATTACGGCCTTCTGCATTAGGTTTGGACTTGTTGTGTTCGGTTATATTTGCACCTGTGTTATACGTGTTTGTATAGTTCTAATAAACTCTATAGTAATTCTAACGACATTTTAATTCGAGTCCCGCTAAACTCGTAACAATATTGTATGGGCCTCCTTAGGATCTCATCAGTATGTTCAAAAAATTAACGAGTCAAATAGTACAATCATTATTGTTTGAAGAGTAATTAATATTATTGAAGTGAAACTTCCTTAGAATCGTTGTGACTTGAAACACGGTGAAACGAAAAAGCGACACAAAAAAGAGGTAAACACATATATAGGACTAAGCCTGCGAGAGAATGAGATACGAGTTTTACATTCTGCAGCACAGATTAGAGAGTCAATAAGATCTATGATCATACATAGGTCTAACAAAAGTTAGAGAAGAATTATCTGTGATCTCTAAAGTTTCACTTCTACTGTGTATGAACTGCAGACACAATTTTGTATGTACATTTTCACCGATTTCAGCATTCTAGGTAAACACAGGCCTATTGCTTTTGTTACACGCTGACAAAGCAAAGACACACCTGCCTGTCATAAAGCGCAGTTTATTACCTTCCCGTATTTAGGAATAATATTGTTTACTTTGTGTTTAGAATTTGTAATTAAGAAAAACATTATATTGTTATTGTATTGCGTAAAAGCTTGCCCGGTGCCATACCGGTATCGGTGCATTATAAAGCAATGGCCCAATGCAAAGAAGGGCAGTCAAGCGAGTATTACGATACGAGTAAGACGTACATTCCATGAGCGATATAGTGACGGACTTTGCACGTGTTATTGAATCGTGCAGTGTCTATTGGTTGTATTGAGTTATATTTGTACCTGTTTTATACGTGTTTGTACAGTTCTAATAAACTCTTTAGTAATTCCAACGGCATTTTAATTCGAGTCCTGTGTAGCTCGTAGCACTTTTAACATCAGTACCAACGTCGCTGATCAAGGAAGCGTACGTGCGTGCTCACCAGTGCATATAAGGTATGTCCATATCAAAGGATGAAACAAATCAAGCAAAAAAAGTGTGTAATTTTCAATCAAGGATTGTGCATACTTTTATAATACTTCCGAGTAAACATAAGACTTTAGACTGTTTAGACCCTTTTAAAAATAAGATGTTATTTTAACACCTGTTCTTTTACATGAAGTAATCTATAGTTATACTAATATATTTTAAATATTATAAAGAGATAAAGTTTGTGAGGTTGTAGGGGGTAATCTCCGAAACTAAAGAACCGATTTGAAAAATTCTTTCACTGTAGGCAATTTTTTTTTCAGGCGGGGGAAATGCTACCGATTTACGCACAATACTGGGTCCTGGCAAGGGATCAGACTCACATCGGTCGGGGGTGGCATTACTGCATGCAATAGTAATCCACCCGCGATCGACTCAGCTTGTGTGGAGACTCAAAGAAGCTGCACGGGCAGCGACCCTACTACCCACTAAAACCACCCTCCTCCCTCCCTCCCTCCCATATACCCCGCGTTTTTGTGTAGGAAAGGCTGAGACTTAGAACAGAGTTACGCCCAGTCCGATCCAGCGCAAAAAGTGCCTGAATGTGCCCCGGGAATCAGAACACATCCACTTCGTCATACGGGGGTCGTGAATCCTTTGCTCCCTAGCAAGCTAAAGGCCCCCCGCAGTGGTATTATTTCAGGGAGGGAAGTAATGCGCGTACCTGCGTCTCCGGGTGCCGGCTGAAGGCCGGCGACCTCGTGTAGACGCATTTGCACGCGCAGTAGGACTTCTCTCCCTATCTCGTTCGGCGGCCTCTTTGAGAGACATTATTGTCTCACAAAAAGTAACCGCAGCCCCCCAGGTGTCGCTGCTATGCAACATGGCTTTCACCAAATTGCAGAGCGAGTCGACCGCTCCTACGTGCGTCTCGAGTTCGAAACGCTGAGGCGCCCATGCGGCGCACTCGACTAGCGTATGAAACGCCGTGTCGGGCGCGCCGCATTGGCGACAGTCCGGCGAAGGCAAGCAGCCCACAATGCGACACAGATACTTATCGAAACACCTGTATCCGGTAAGTATTTGCGTCGTCCTGAAGGTCAGGGTTCCGCTAGTCCGGTTGATCCATTCCGTCAGCTGTGGCCTGATTGCATCCACCGTGTAGCCGCGGGCCACAGGGTTTTCGAGCTCTTGAGACCAGATGGCGATCATGGCTGCTGTTTCCCGCTTCCTGATCGCCTCGATTTCGACCTGGCAGAAGGCCAGGCCTCTAGCTATGGCATGCTGTCGGGAGCGACGCACCTTCGCCAGGACGTCCACCTGGAGAGGCCATGGCGGATCGCCTGGCAGAAGGGTCGCCGCCGTCCACGACATTGTACGATACCCCCGGATGGTCCTCACGGCCAAAACCCGCTGCGCCCGGTGCAGCAGAGTCCTATTGTGGCGGTGAAGTGCAACGGACCATACTGGTGCACCGTAAAGTGCCATACTCCTAAGGATGCCAGAGTAGAGTCGCACCCCCCGGGCCCCCCACGTTGGGAAGCAGCTGAGAGAGCGCGCCTGCGGACCTCACGAGTTTGGGAACTAACTTCTCAAAATGCGCTTTGAACAGCCATTTCCCATCAAGAACTAGCCCCAGATATTTCATCTGGGGCCCTACTCTGATCGTCACCCCCCCGGACCGTAACGGACAAGTCCGCGGGGGGATTACGGAAACGCCTATGGAACATGAGGGCCTCCGTCTTCGCGGGGGAGACCCTCAAGCCCAGCCTAGCTATTCGATCTACGACTATCGCCAACCCGGCGTTGGCGACGTCCACGGAATCCGCAAATGACGCAGCGCGTGTCGTGAGTAGGGTGTCCTCCGCAAAGCAGATCAGCCCTACCCCGGGCCAGACGAAACCCGAAGGATCCAGTCGTAGCCTACGTTCCAAAGAATCGGCCCGAGGACCGACCCCTGTGGAATGCCGCACGCGACGCGTCGCCGACGTAACGCGAGATTTCTGGACTCACCGCCCTCCCAAAGGATATGCCGATCCTGCAGGTACGCGCCCAACAGCCTCGTGAGGTACGGGGGGACTCCATGTGCGCGGAGCCCCTCCCTGATCATCTCATGAGGGAGGCTGTTAAACGCGTTAGCTATGTCTAGCGACACCGTAAGTACGACATCCTTCGCTTGGACGGCTTCGTCCGTTAACGTTCGCAGCGTCTCGAAAGCGTCCATAGTGGAGCGCCTCCGCCGAAACCCGAACTGCGTTTCTGCGAGCCCTGGCTCCATAGTGTCGAGATGCTTCACGAGCCGCTCCGCCAAGATCTTTTCCACGACCTTGGCGACCTCGTTCAGCAATACTATAGGCCTGTAGGCGGACGGATCGTTGGAAGCCCGACCTACCTTGGGAATCAGGCACAAACGCCCCTCTTTCCATTGCGACGGGAACCGAACTGCGCGAATACAGGCTTCGAACAGTTCCCGCAGCTGGCTGCGTAGATGTTTAGCAGCCAGGAAGAGGAGTCGTCCTGGGACCCCGTCAGGTCCCGGTGCCGTTTTCCTGCCCCGGAGCCGGTCCAGGGCAACGTCTAATTCCTCCTCGGAGATGGAGTGAGGCTCCTCGTCCTAGGGGGTGTCGGGAACTGCTGGACCCATCATACTGGGGGAAGTGAAGTTCCCCGGATTCGGGAAGAGCCCGTCGATAACCGACCGGAGCACCTCGGGTTCGAACGCTTCCGTGACCGTGGATGTGCAAGGCCGCAACGTGTTGCGGGCCCCACGGTACGGACGCCCCCAAGGGTCCCGATCGAGCGTCTCGAGGAGCTCGGCCCGAGCCCGGGCTTTCGCTTGCAAGATTGCAATCGAAAGGGCCTTTCTGGCCTCCCTAAACTCGCCCACAAGTCCGTTTTCCGCAACGTAATCCGGAGGACAGCGCGCCCTGCAGCGTTTGAGCCTGTGGCTGATTATGCGAACTGCCTTTCGCATCTAGCCCAGCTCCTCGGTCCACCTCACTGTTGGCAATATACACTATCCTTGGTTGACATAGGCTATATTATTCAAAAAAATTAGGGATTCTTACTAAAACTACAATAGTGTAACCCAAGGTGTAAAAAAAATACGTCAGTCAGTCACGTACGCAAATCAAGGTTAAATTCAGTTTTGTAAGCTTCATTTCACAAATATGGCCAGTGCTTCGTAAATATAGCCTATATAGCACTTTAGAATAATGAAGCTTCTCCCACTGGTGAATTTTTTTTCAAAATCGGTTTAGCAAGTACCGGATTTTATCCCGAACATCTAAACTGACAAACTTTACCCCTTTATAATATTAGTACCGATACAATTTTGTATCATGTGTCCTCATCCATATTTTAGACAGAAAATTGCAGTAAGATGTGATGGAATAGACATTCTCGTAAACCTCTAAGTTTCTTAGTTCCAATTTAGGACTTATTTTGTAATAAAAAATAATTAACGTAAATATTTAATTTGTTTTAGTGCTTATCGTGTTTATGAATAACACTTTCAGGCGATTTATTTTAAACTAGCTGTGCCCGCGACTTCCTTCGCGTAATCCTAAAAAAAGTAGCCTAAGTTGCTCCTCATAACATCAGCTATCTGCCAGTGAAAGTCCCGTCAAAATCGGTACAGCCATTTCAGAGAATAGCCGGAACATTCAGACAGCCAGACAACAAAAAAGCCTGTGCGTATCGAGACGCCCGACAGAAGTGAAAACTTAAATTAATCTAAGTTGAACTATTTAATATTGAAATTGTTTAACTTGTGAAAGGCCTAGATTATTACTTATATTTTACGTATATTAATATGATAATGTAAGAAAAGGTTATTTATTAATAAAATATTGATTATAAAATATATTTTATTCTAACTTACAATTATTGAATATGTAAAAGAGAATTTTGTGTATGTACATTATTAGTATAGTATTTAGTATTTAATCTAATAACCGAAATAGGGCGGGCTAGCGCTGTGAGTTACAGTGAGAGAGGAAGAGCCTGCCAACCGCTGCCGTATGCGAGAGAGAAAGGGAAGCCAGACGGACTGGCGCCATAACGCGTTACGTAACGAAGCGGTTTACACTCCCATAATAAGTTATCACTCCAAAATCTAAAAACTGCATATTCGGAATCTCCTAATCCGAATTATCCCCCAGCCTTTTTTATACACATTTCTGTTTTGACATTACAAACAGACACCTCAATTTTCATTAGCGTGTAAAAGCGGGTGTAGTGCAGTCAACAGGTTAAAACTTAGCCTGTCCTAATAGATGGTTAGTGAAGACGTGTCCGCTTCCGCCGTTGATCGACCTTTGAGCAAATATAACAGCCCATAACCGTCCCACTGCTTGGCTCGGCACTATTTAGAGACGACGGACTAAATACTCTCCACGTTTGTTCAATTTGGTTGGCAGGTTAATTTTTTTTCTAGAAACGCGAATCGGTTCGCAACGGATTATTGCTGTTTAAGGAGAAGAAGCGGCAAAAAAGTCCCCAACAACACGTCTAGCTAAAATATTTTCTTAAATTATTTTGAAAAATCGGCAGACAACACATCCATTGTACACCCCAAACTAAGACAGTTACGCTTGTCTTATGGGTAAAATGCAATGGACCACTCTGGAGCCGAACCCAGACCGTAGCTAATAACGAAAAGTTACGAAATGTACACTGCTAGGAACAGAATCCAGATCCTCCGTATTCCACTCAACCGCAGTTGCCGACTATTTCTTTTTTATGTTTTTTATTTTGTATATATCGCAATTTATACAACTCGTTCGGAAATAAAATGGAGTTGCAACAAATAGAATACAACAAGAAAGAAAGAAAAACGTAATTATGAGTGACGTACTGAAAACTCACAACCCAACATCGCTATAAATTTCTAGCAATTTTAATTGCCACGATATGAAATGCATCACTGAAAATAGAATAAAAACTGGAGGCAGTTGCCAGGAAATGCAATTTTGTCATTACGCCGATAAATAGACGAAAATATTAGATGAATGAACTAAGGCGATCAAATTCAAAAAACAAGCTTCAAAGAGAGCTTTTAAGGGTGATGTCGCGGACGATAATTTGTATTGTGTTACAGGATGTCCATCACAGCAGTCATGAGAACCCTATGGTTCTATGTACCTGGTACCCTATGGTATATTAATATCACATAGACATTAGTCATAGATAATAATATTTTAGTCTATATATCAGATAATTCGATTTATAATGAAATTACCATTTCTACCGGTTAGTTAATTTTATAAGCCCACTAAATTATTGTCTAGATAATTTTCGGTAGCATTTTCATATAAAAGGCGGTGTTCATTGCTTACTGTGTAGTGTGAATAGTCACATCTAAGGGTGAAAAATAAAGGGGAAACCCTGTCCAAATAGTTAATATTTGGTACTTTCTTACCCACATCTCTGCAGGGCTGTTACAATTGGCAACCGATAATAATTCCTAAAATTACGAAAATTCATATATCAAACTAGCTGACCCGGCAAACTTCGTACCACCTCAGAATCAATCAATAAAAAACCTTGACGTCTGAACGACGGGACGAACATCAAACGTTTAACAGGTAGAAATAGTTTCTAAGGGAAAGCGAAATTGTTGTTTTTACAAAATTCCAAGCATTTTTTTTCATTTTTACTCACCTTTTAAACCTTCCCTGGACTTCCACCAATAATTCAAAACCAAAATTAGCTAAATCAGTCCAGCCGTTCTCGAGTTTTAGCGAGACAAACGAACAGCAATTGATTTTATATATATATATAGATTTTAAAAAAATGTAACTTAATGTAACCACTTATATTTCTCTTTCTATCTCTTGTGAGTAATTAATTGTTGTATTTACTTTTTAATATATTGACACATGACTGTATTTTCATGACATTATTTTTATATATTGACATAATTTAAATAGTCATTTCATGTATTTTTATTTGTAATATTGTATAATTTATTTTCTTGTAATTGTTTGAGTCAAATCGTTGTTGATTGACACATGTATTCATTCTGTAGTTTAGATTTACGATAGTATTTTTTGTATGTTTAAGATGAAAGTGATTTTAAGATTTATTTTTATTATGTTGATATATTTTTTAATTGTAGGGGTTTATATTTAATGAATTAATCGTATGGTGGAAGTATTTTCATATTATTAATTGTTGAAATTAATTCATATAGTAAATGGATAATGGTAATCGATAACTTCTTTATTTGCGATTTTATTTTTGAGAATTTCAGATTAAATTTAGGGATGATAATAATATAATAATAATAATAAAATAGTTTATTAAGTACCACAGCATTGTAACAACAATAACAGAATGTGCTATAAAGTTTTATTACAATAAAACAGGTAAATGTAATTAATAACTAGGGATAACTAAAAATAATTAATAAAATTAGTGGATACTAACACCTAAACTAGGCAAAGCCTGTACTATAGGTGTTAGTTCCTTCCTATAATGCGTAACTAGAATGATTTATTTTATCTTCACAAGTGGGTAGAACTGTTACAAAATTTGTGAGATATTGTACCGCCATGTAAACTTGAATAGACAGATGTTAACGCGAGTATATAAATTAGGAACTTAGGTAAATGTTTATTGCGATTGTGTAAAATAATAAAAGTTATGTGAATTTATGTGCGTGTGCCTGTAAGTATGCAAATGGTGTGTGTGCTTTTGTGAATATGTGTGTAGACTTTAATTGAAACAATCATTTTACAATCTTAAAAAGTTCTTCCACTTTTTCAAAGTCTTTAGTCTTTAGCCACATTGTCAATTTTTGCTTGCATTGGAACCCGTTTAAAGGGTAAATAGTAAGAATTTTATTTATTGTATTATAACACAAAGGCCCAAGGAAACAGGAACTTAGTCATATAAAATGAGTTATAAGAATCGATGGGGAAAATTTTGTCCTTTCTTCGAGTTGAACTATTATATGTTGTATTATATTGATATATTCCATTTTGTAATAGAAAAATATTACGCCTCTTTTTAACCATATCCCAAAAGTGCCCCGTCCCCTTTTAGTTTTCCGAAATAAAGATACACATAACACGCATTAGCATCGTTTTAAAATCAGCGTTGAAGAGGGAAAAGCAAGAGAATACGTATGAGGTGTTCTTTAGATGCATTTCAAAAATAAACAATAAACACCCTTGCGAGTAACCAACTTGTAATAATATAAAACACAATATCAACATTAGTATGACGAATGAAAGAAATACGTGCAGCTGCCGGCAAATGCATGCGGAAGCGCTGCGACCTTGCACTCGCCCCCCTCCCTCCCTATCCCCCTCCAATCAGTGGCACCTCACGTCACGCCCCCTCACAAGACGACATCGTCTTACATTGATAATAAACATTGTGTTTACGCACGCTTATGCAATTGCATTGCATGCTCTTTCAATGCCTAACCTACCTACGGAAGGCAAATTGACAAAAACAGAACACTTATATGCGAAATGCCATAACAACGTTGAGTTCAGTCAAATTCAAAATAAGTAGTACCACTGGAGAACACTTTTTGAAGGTCATACATATAAGTTAAAATTTATTTTTTCTTCCTAGTTTATGTACACCGCTTCGCAACGTCTTATTGCTGTTAAGGAGAAGAAGAGGCAAGACACTATCCAGCAACGCTTCTAGCTAAAACTTGATT
Organism: Dendrolimus pini; assembly: GCA_949752895.1. Classification (NCBI taxonomy): domain Eukaryota; kingdom Metazoa; phylum Arthropoda; class Insecta; order Lepidoptera; family Lasiocampidae; genus Dendrolimus; species Dendrolimus pini. The sequence goes on from OX457125.1 coordinate 25,611,365, forward strand.
AATTCAAACTTTTTTAAAATAAATTTAATATGTATTCGTAAAGATACTATATATTTCTAAGGTATTGAAAATAGAATCACAAAACAAGTGTATGACAGTATTGTGAATGGTAGAGTTGGCACCGGTAGACCACGACGTACACACCATGATCAAATAACAGAAGTGTTAAAACGAGGTCAGGTAAAAAGCATATCAAATAAACGTGCATGTATGAAGAGGTTAATGAAAGTAGATGAAGGGAAAGTTGTTTGTCAGGATCGTCGCAAGTGGAGATCTATAGTCTCTGCCTACCCTCATGGGAAAAAGGCGTGATAATATGTATGTATGTAATATGTATGTATTAAACTTGGAGGTTCAGATAAATGTAGAAGATTCCGGAAGAAAAAGACAAGGAGTGATACATTTTAGAAAGGGATACTTGATGGGCAAAAGAATAACGAAATGAAAATCGAACTTCTATAATAGAAGGTTCAGGAAGGAAAAGACAGAGATAGATGTTTAGAAAGGGAAAGACCGTTTGTAAATGAATAACGAAAAGAAGATCGAAATTATGGGTCCCAGAAGATTTTTCCGGGTATAAGCTGCGTAAGACGCGCTTACGGGGTAGTTCAGTTGAAAACAGCAAAGCGACAAGTGCTATACGAGAGAGTCGGAAGAAGAGTTAAGTAGGTGACGAGTTTAATAGTCAGTTCAGCGAAGGAGGAGTTTAACGTAGTTTAAGAGGAGATCCAGAAGCGAATTACGCGCGGTGAGTTTAGAAGTTAGCACCGCAGCAGCAGGAGGTGGTTTGGTCTACGCAATATCGGCGACGGTATTGTAAGTGAGAATCTTATCGTCGTGACAGTGCGATGTTAGTTGTGCGTGGGGCAACTCTGCGGAGAATAATCACGTACGGCTGTGTAAGCCAATAAAAGCATTTAGTTAAAAAATCCGGTATTTCCTTCCAATCCCAAGTGCGTCCCACTCGCACGTAACAGTACCAAGTTAATAAGAAAAGCTCTTATTAGGGATTTTAGGCATATTTTGATGAAAAGTTGACCTTTCACTCGCACTACGATTACATAATACATTATTACAAAATGTAACCAACACGTTGGATTAATTTGGTTTTGGTCATTGGTTTTGAGTGTCCGAAAACTATTTCTTCTGGTATTACTTAGGAAGCACTCCATTATGCCATTAATAAAAGATAGATAGATAGATAGATAGATAGAAAATACTTTATTGTTCACCACATACACAGAAAGTAAATCATTTACAGTCATTTCGTGTCAAGGTAGGAACAAAGGGCGGCCTTATCGCTTTAGAACGATCACTTTCAGACAACCCGGGCTGTGGATTGTGTGAAATGAATCAAGAGTGTATGACGGTGGTTTGCAAATCAGATACATGAAATTAATAGAATACCTAGATATTACACAATACATATAATTAAGAAAATGAAAATAGACAATAACACATATTAATATTATATATATCCAAATATATACATTATTAATATGTGTATAGCAACAAATTTAGCTATACAATATTATTAAAAGCAATAAAACAATATATCAATATTATATATATTAATATAATATTGTTACATGCGAGCGGGGGTACGTACTTATGGATAGGAAGAAAACACCAGTTTTTAATTTAAAAGCTTTTATTGACTTACACAGCCGCACGTAGTAACTCTCTGCAGGGTTGCCCCTATACGCACGACCAACGATGCACAGTCCCGACGATAAGTTGTCACACTCTCAATACCGTCGCCGCTATTGCGTAGACCATCTCCGATATTATCGCGTGTAGCTCGCTTCTGGATCCTCTCTCGAACTACGCTACACACCTCCTTCACGTAACTGTCCACCAAACTTGTCACTAAATTCACCACTTTACTTGTCACTGTCTTCTATTAAACCCCTCTTCCAACTCTTCCGTATCGCACTTGTCGCTTCACCGTCTTGAACTCAATTCAACTCTAAACTGCCCGGTAGGTGGTGCGCCTTACGCTGTTTATATACCCGGAAGGGTTTTGTAGAACCCATCTATCTATCTCCGTCTCCTTCTTCCCGAACCTTCTGTTAGGGAACTTTCGTTTATACACCTATCCCTTTCTAACATCTATCTCTTTCTTTCGTTCATCGTCTATCCCTTTCTAACATCTATCTATCTCTTTCTTTCGTTCATCGTCTATCCCTTTCTAACATCTATGTATCTCTGTCTTTCGTTCATCGTCTATCCCTTTCTAAATATATCCGTCCTTGTCTTTTCCTTCCAGAATGTTCTAGTTTTTTCTAAAAGTTCTAAAACTGATTTACGCTGCTGGAAAATTCAACCCTCGGTCGCCACAATATTACAATATTAACAAATTAAAACACATACAATTTGATATTAAATGTTAATTTAAGTGAGAGATAAAATTATTTTACCAATTTTTTGAAAGTGGGAGTGATTTTGCCTGTCGTATGTTATCGGGCAATGAGTTCCACAGTCGAACAGCCTGCAAAGTGAATGAGTTGGTGTAGAATGTAGAAGCGTGTGCAGGTATTTTTAAAGTAAGATTATCAGAGGAGCGCAAATTACGGGTGTGAGAAGTAAGTAGATAGTGACAAAGCAGACACACGAAGAAGCTACATGGTTTGTCAGCAGCCCTCAGCTAAAACATCTTTTGCTCAAAGATTTTTCAAATTTATTAGTGGCAGTATTTATAATATATTTAGTAATTTTCAAAATATAGTAATTTTTATGTTTTACTTTGCACCGACTTCAAGATGTTTTAGATAATATATATTAATAATAATAGCTAAAGAAATAAGTTATTTTATACATTTTAGTTTTTTCGTTTTTGAAGTCGGTTTTTTTAAACGAAGTTTTTAAATTTTATTTGTTACTTTTTAGTGTCTAGCTATGTATGGGTGGACCTACGAATGGTGCCGCGCTTCTTAAAAAATATAGGTCCCAAGAACCGGGAACAAAAAAATGATCGTAAAATGAAAACTACTGGGCCAAACTATGTAAAAATTTTAGGGGACCAATTGGAAGCTATTCCGCGTCGAACAAAAAAAGAATCACGTAAATTGGATCATAAATCACGGAGTTATCGGCGAACATACATAAAAAAAAGGAAAAAAAAAGGATCCCGACGAATTGAGAACCTCCTCCTTTTTTCGAAGTCGGTTAAAAAGTTTAAAATTTCAATCCATGAAAAGGTCGCAATGTAAAAAAGGGTACCTATAGTATAATTATTTTGTCCGTGCAGTTTGGGTCATAAATCAAGCTCGGCCTCAGCCCAACTTAGGCGGAGAGCGTGTTGCGCGGGCGCACCGCCATTATCGATAAAAACTCATTCTTATCAAAGAAAGATTATCAATCTTATAAAAATCATTATTATCTTTTTGGATGTTAATTTTAAACTTAGATATAAGTATTTATATTTATTTTTAATATAACTTGTTACATATATTCTAAACTTTTGTACTTATAGTTTTTTTAACATAGATACCTGATTAATAATTTATTAATATAATATTTTATTAATAAGTCATTATTATTCTTATTTTAATAAATACGTTGTTGTATCTGTTATTTTTTTTCATTTTTATAACTAACCCACAAAATGACAAAACTAAATATACTATCGATAACGCTTATCGACAACAATAATGCGCATCACTATGCCCGGCCATAAGGCCCGTGAGTGGAAGAGAGAGCGAAATACTCGCTTTATTTTATGACCCAAACTGCACGGACAAAATAATTCTACTATAGTGAAATATACGCGTATCTAGATATACTGGTATTTGCAGGATGTCGTTTAAAGTTCCACTTTATTTTGATACTTGTCGTGTTAATTATATAAATCTGCGAAAACAAACTATTGAGGCCTTCTGAACTCACATTACGAGAATATCATGAGTTTTTAAAGTGCCGGCTTTGGGCGTGTGGCAAGGAGGCGACTATTCGGACACGCCCACTATTAGCGCCACCCACACAATAGCCCAAATCAACCAAGAAACAGGTAGCCGATAGAAGGTATAGTTCTTGCAATCAGAAAGCCTTTACTTGCGGTAAATACGCATCCGTGCGGGCGACCAAACAAGGGTATGATTGGACGGCACATTTGCGGCAGATCGCTGCATCAGACACACAGTCGCAACGTGAGTGTTGTACACGTTCAACCACCAGTGAAGTCCGCACCCCTTCGTGGATTGCAAGAACTAATGCAGAACAATCTATGCGAACTTATTAACATAGAGGGGACCGATACGCTTTCATACACTCTTGGGCCCAGATTGTAAAAAGATTACAGTAATTTTAAGACTTCTTTTTGAAGTTAAACTTCTTTAGAATCGTTGTGATTTTTCATTAAAAATTTAGAGTAAAGAAAAGATAAACACAAAATTCAACTTTATTTGATCCTGAATAAAGCACATTTTTCTTTATCCGTTAGTATTAATTTTCAGTTGAAATAAAACTTACAAGATATCAAATGAATTTTTAGCTCTATCTGTATATACTTAAGACAGATATTCTTTTATACGTAGATTAAAGGAAACTGTGCATAACACTGCATTGAATTTTGAACTTTATGCTAGTGACTTAAAGTGTAATTTACACATTACATAAAAATTAACTGATTCGAATCAGATTGATATTAAGGGTTAGCTATACCCTAGAATATAAAAAACTTTAATTTCTGTAAATACAGTGATAAAGTAAATCGCAAGTAAATTATATTGATGTAAAACAGCGAACGGAAAACATATACATCTGACTGGGTAGTAGCTAAGATTTTATTATTTACTGATGTGTATACGCAAAGTGGACGTCTGCCGCGATCAATATACGTTTTTAAGGCTATAATAAACAAAATATATCAATGGCAGATCTGGTCAATTATTTTCAAATTTTTTTAGGATATTCAATATTGTCTGCCATAGTAAATCCGCGCGATAATGGTCTGCCATTCTTATTTTCCGATAATAATAGGCCTATATTTTCAAATATCAAAACGGCAGCCCTGGTCAAATGGATTTAAAATTCGTCAAAAATCGATACTGTCTTACCTCAGCGCTCGTCGCGTCCACCACTTAGAGCTTAGTGAGTCCCCGTACCATGCATGGTAGGTATAGGTGCTTCAATGTACAAAACCTCAGGTCTGGTCAAATACATACAGGTAGCCGATCACTGGCTCCTATATAAGGTTAGAATTGTTGACATTCAAAATCGTTGTTCTACCTTTAGATGATTGAATAATTATTTTATTTACTTTACCTTTTAATTTATTCAAGATTAATTTATTATTAGCGATTGTTAATTTAAATGATTTAAATTAATAATTTTAATTCAGTGCTTTATGTTGTATGAATTTGTTACTTCTTTTCAATTTTGGTTAATTCTTATTTCTTTTACTATTATTTAATGTTTTTATTTAACTATGTTAAATGGACTTATCTTTGTATAATGTGAATTATTTATTTTAAAATTTTATTTGTCTTTTATTTGTTTTGGTTTGAAATTGTCTATTGTTTAACTTTAGTTTATTTAACTTAATTAATGTTTCAATGATATATATGTAAAAAAATCTTGCTGGGGGGGAATTTGTTCATGACAAAAAGGTTTTATTTATTTTTAGTTCTTAATCTAATATTTTAAATTTAGTAACATGTCATATTAGAAAAAAGTCATTCACAATAATACATTATAATACAAAAAACCTTTATTTTATTAATTAATACAATAATCCATTCCCTCTCCAACAAATTGGTAGTTTAGAAGCTATAGCTAGTAGTAACTGTAAGTACTATTTAGTACTAACTATTAACGGTTCTGTAGAACAATTGTTCCGCGTACAAAGAGGACCTGGAGGAAACTTCTCGTCGTGGTTTTACTTTTGCTATGACATGGGCTTTTTAAGCATGATTGAAAACACTTTATTGTATACCAAAAATTAAAAATACGTTCTTATAAGTAGGTACAGTAAATATTGAACAAAGGGCGGCCTTATTGCTTAAGACAATCTCCTCCAGGCAGCAGTGGGAGTGAAGACAATATAATCTGACGGACTCATAAACTGCATCAAAGTTCAGGATTACATTGAAATGATTTTTTTAAATAAGTATGCAAACTTTTTAGATTAAATTATATAGGAGAGACTGGCTCTTAACTCAAAAAAAAGGAAAATTTAAAAATAGAACTGCAGTAAAACAAACGAATATAGCCGGGAAAAGAAAATTTACTCGTAGTATCAGATTTGCGTGTTTTAAATTGATTCTCATTGATTTTTTTATTCTTTGGTCAATTAAATTATTGTTACTAGCAGAATTGTTGGGTTAGAATTTTAACTCATCGAGAGTTTTTGAACCATAATATGGATACTTCGTCCGAACAAGCGGCTCAAATTATAGCATTGGTGCGGGAGGGCTTGGATCAACGAACGATTGGTAGAAATTTAAATTTAAACCAGTCTACGGTTTCTAGAATATACAGAAGGTTTGTGGAGACAGGTTCTTACAGAAGGAGACGTGGTACAGGCAGGACTCGAGCAACCACCGGTCGTGATGACCGATTTATTGTTACAACTTCCCTGCGAAATCGTTTCCTCACGTCTGTTAACATCAAAACAGAGCTTAATGAAGTGCGTGGAGTAAGCGTGAGTGCACGAACAATAAGAAGAAGGTTAAAGGAAGCGGATATCACCCCTTTTAGACCAGCAAATGGTCCAAAGTTGTCTGTAGCTCACAGACAAGCTCGCTTAAGATTTGCGCGTGATCACCTGAATTGGACAGAAGAGCAATGGACCTCCGTATTGTTCACGGACGAGTGTAGGACATGTTTATATGGTGCAGATGGTCGCAGAAGAGTCTATCGTCGACGTGGGAAGCGATATGCTCAACGTTGCATTGAGGAGCGTGTTCCTTTTGGAGGCGGTTCGTGTATGGTCTGGGGTGGCATATCGATGAACGGGCGAACAGAACTTGTGTTCATAGACATGGTCCGTCAAAACGGTAATAGAGGGGGTTTGACTGCACATCGCTACATAACAGAGATCTTAGAAGATCACGTGGTGCCTTACATGGGATTCATAGGCGAAAATTTTACTTTAATGCAGAATAATGCCCGGCCGCACGATGCTGCACAAGTTCGACAATATTGCGAAGAGGTTGGGATACGTACAATGAATTGGCCAGCACGCAGCCCGGATCTTAATCCCATTGAGCATGTTTGGGACAATTTAAAAAGAACTGTATATGCGAGAAACCCTTTGCCCACGACAGTGGCAGCACTAAGAACAGCACTTTCAGAAGAATGGGACAATATTCCGCAAGATCTTTTAATAACCCTAATAAAATCTATGCGTAACCGATTAGAATCCGTAATAAGGGCACGTGGAGGTAATACACCTTATTAAAACATAAATAAACCCTTGCATAAAGTTTGTGTCTATTGTTAAAACCAATTTTTTAATTAAACCAATTTTCCTTAAATTTCTGTTTTTTCTTCAAAAAAAGTCTTAAGGTCCTTTCCAGTACACAAACTTAAACTTAAGGATATGACCCTACGCTGTTTTAAAGTTCACGAACCAATCTAGAGGTTTCAATTTAAATCTGTATAGAAAGTTTGCACACTTGGTTAAGATATTTATTTCAAAGTCGTCTATTACTTTGATTCAGTTTATGAGTCCGTCAGTTTATAATATGAAACATTCTAAGAATAAATGAAAAATAAATAGTAATATACTTTATACATAATACTATACAAAAATAGGATATATCATACTATATATAGAATCGGCAACATGTAAGATTGCGTTGTAGCGTTGTAAAATTTCTTGGAGATCGGCAACGCGTTAGCGACACCCCTGGTGTTACAAATGTCCATAGGCGACGGTAAGCAATTTCCATCAGGTGGGCCGTCTGCATGCTTCAGGTAATGAAAAAAAATTAACTACTTAAGTAATGTCAATCAGGCTTCAATATGAATGAACTTTAACAAAACCAAATTTATAGAAAGTTACCTAACAAAAACCTTATTAATAGTACCTATATATAGAGTATTTCAGGTCAAAGATAAAACAGGTATTTAAACAAAACACGAACTCATTTCTCTTTATACCTCGAAACAATGGTTTCGGAGCTATTATTTCTGTAATATTAGGACACTGGTTTAGGTTGTACAAGAAATTCTATTTTTATTTATAAATGAACCAACTTTTCTTGAAATAGCAATCAATATGAACGTGGCTCTGCTGCGTGAGTCGGAATCGGCCATCTAAGAGTTCTGTACATCAGGCAAATTTTGTTTTGGGCCTTCAGGACCTAATCATATACTATACGAAATAGCGAAAATACTCAAAGGAGTCTTGAAGCCGATTATGACCAATACTGGCATCATCAGAATTTTGAAAAAACAAGTACAGGCCACGAATCGAATTCGTTGATTTTGAAAAAAATCGTATTGTGTGCTGGGACACATAGTAGAAGTGAAAACGGACAAGTGGAAAAAAGAATTGCAAAGGGCAAGTGGATAAACGAATGGCAACGGACAAGTGGAAAAACGAATTGCAACGGACAAGTGGAAAAAAGAATTGCAAAGGGCAAGTGGAAAAACGAATGGCAACGGAAAAGTGGAAAAACGAATCGCAACGGACAAGTGGAAAAACGAATCGAAACAAAATTTTAACTTGATGTTTTACGGGCAGATTGTTAATGTACTTGTTCAATTTGAAAACCAAAAAAATACCATCAAGTGATTTAAATGTGGTTGACATTATAGTCCAGTCATATTAGGGGTTTCACTTCGGAATGACAGATAATAAGCTGTAAATAGTACGTCTTCATTTTGGTGTTCTAAAAGTTGTCTGAAGAGTCTCACAAAATCGCGTGTCTGCGCCGTAAGTTATTCAAGGTCACAAAAATCAGTATCGTGGTTATCTCGGTTTCTTTAGCTCCAATGATATTCATAGTTATATATTATTATTATAAAATTGTAGAGCATAAAATTTGCTACAAATTTTGTATTAAAAATGTTTTCATACGCCTAACCGTTTTTGAGATAGAGGGCAGAGAGCCCGCAGCGCTCAGCCATACTCACCGTAATGCTAGGTCGTCACGTATGAAGAAAAAATGTCCAAAAACGAATTATACCAAATCATCAAAATGTCACTGCTATCTTATTAAGATTTGGCTGGCGAATTATTAAAAAGCCATGGTCACGAAGTGCTTCGGTTACCACTATATCATTGTGACATCAACCCGATATGTTGCGGCGGCGCTGGATTTGATGATAAGCGGACTGCTTCAAAGTAAAAAAATAGGACATTGGGACAATTTTGAATGGGAATCGGAGAATAAGCACACACTCACCTTATTCATGAGCATGAAATAAAGCTGCTTCTCTTCTCCACTATACACTTCACTGGTCACTATTGTACTTGATATATCGTTTAGTCTTATAGTGTATTTAATTATTAATAAATGCGGCGAAGTAATGGAGTTTATACAGTGGCGGATTTGCAGTCTTGGCCGCCGTAGGCCCCAGGCCATATAGTAAGTACCAGCCACCCCTTTCTCAGCACCCATCATATTGAGTACATAATGAATTTACTTGAACGAAATAATTACTTCACATTACATTATTTCTATTTTATTTATAAAAAGTACAAAAGTGATTTAGGAAGATTATTGTTATACGATGCGGTGCAGTGCGGCCTAACATAATGTGCGCGAGCCTTTAGCATATTTACGTACTTTGTGTTGTACTAGAATAAATACTTATTTGGTGTAAATATTAGAGTAATGGCAGCTCGGTTTTCGAAGTTTTCATAATAAAATAAAATCGAGTTGGTTGCGATTCGAACTTAAGAAAAAATGGTGTTTCATTTTATTTAGTCCCATTTTTATTCAAATATAATTATTATTTTGCCTCGTTCGGGTCTATCACACTGAGTTATTTCTTGTTATCATCAATAATTTTTTTGCCATAATTGGCTGCCCCTAATATCTGGCCGCCCTAGGCCCGGGCCTCCTGGGCCTTAGGGCAAATCCGCCACTGAGTTTATATCATTTAGAGTGTTTATATTAATTTATTAAACATATTTACATTATATTTGTTGTTTAAGTGGTGGTAATTATTTTATTTTATAATATATATTCACATTAGCGGAGCAATAATATTTTAATATGATGACATGACAATGATGATTGACGTGACGTGTGAAAAGGGAACGCTCCGTCAGATTTAAAGGAACGCGATTTAAAGGATTGGCGAATTTGTACGCATGCTGCGCACAGATTTGCCAATCAGGGTGTGCCGGAATTATATCCAACACATCGCTGATGTTCAGTGCACACCTTCCTTTTGGCGTAAGACCAAAACGACCCATTTTTTAAAACTAATGTTACTTACGAAATATCTAATTATATTAAGTTTTAATAAATTCGAGTTACATATATATCTTTGCTAAATATAGTGTATCGTGTAATAAATATACCCAAATTTTATTGAACATATTTTAAGGGACTTAACGTCGGACAAACCAAAATCAAATAAATTACCGCGCTTAAAAGCGTTAAAACGTAGTTTTATTATATTTTAAGAGCTTGCATAAGGTTGCTCAAATTTATTTAAGAAACAAAACGTATTTAACACCCTTAGATACAATTAGCGTCTTGCACAACGCAAAATTTTCCGCTAAATATGTTTAAAGAACTGTCAATACGTTGTATGTAAAACGTATTTATCAGTTTAATATGATTGACTAATTTTATTTAAAGGCGATCGCTATGCAAGCGGTCCCTAATATATTAAACAAGTAAACTAAACGGCATTTATAGTAATGGCGGTATTTTTCTTTAAAGTAGAACATTTGTAATTTTCAAATCGATTACACTGGTGAACATTGGTGTTTTTGACCTGGATATTATATTATAATGGATCGATGAAAATGAACAATTGATGAAACTGTGAATTATTTTGGAATATTAGCTAGATTTTTTAATTTCCATTTTCATACGACTCTAAAAACCAGTAAGTATGTAATAAAAAATTACAATTATATATATTAATATCTAATACTAGCATCTGCCCGCAACTTCGTCCGCGCGGAATAGTAAAAAAAAAGTAAGTAAAAAATCCCCCGATTTTAAAACATTCTTCATTGGTCCTCAGCTCCTATTGGTCTTAGCGTGATGATATATAGCCTATAGCCTTCCTCGATCAATGGGCTATCTAACACTGATTTTTTTTTAGGATCAGATTAGTAGTTCCCGATATTAGCGCGTTCAATCAAACAAACAAACTCTTCAGCTTTATATATTAGTAGACGTAAAAAGATAGACAACCAGGTGAAATCTATAAGATTTTCTTCTATATTATTTTTGAGGAAAATTCCCGTTGTAAAGACCAGCAGTAATCTGCCGCCATGTAACGGTCCCGACTACTCAGGTATCTTTCCACCATCACTATTAGGTGTTGGTAGAAGAGCTCACCCTGCTCCATACTCAAATTTTCAAGATCATCCAGAAATCAAAACCATGTAACTATTGAGAAAGTATAACTTTACGCTCATATTCACCCTAAAAATCTTAAGGACCAAAGCCAATAAAATAAAGTACTTCCATGAATATATTCGCAAATTGTGTACTGGATATTATAAAAAGCTGTATCTAGGGCAACAATTATTATTTTTTATTTTGTTGCCCTGTGTTATTTATGTATGTCGGTTAAATAATGCGTTACATGACACACAGAACATCACTATTACGTCACCCGCAGCAATAAAGTATAACAACTATGTCATTTGTTTCATGTGGGCTTTACTTTAAAAAAATATGTAACTTGATAGACGTGCAAACGTAAAACAAACGCTTAGAAACAGTATAAATATATAAGGAACGATATAAATAACCAGTAGTAAGTAAGAGGCAGCGCCTTCCAAAGTTTAACAGCCCGCACTGTAAAGGCCTGCAATACCACTACCTGCAATGTAAAGACGAGGAGCGAACGACACAAAGGCTGAGCGGTGGCAAGGTGACGACAAGAAATTTGGCAGCACCATTATGGTTTCATCTACGTAGTCGCTATCGATCGCGCCGCTCGCCGCTAATACAATAAACACTAATTAATTTAAACAAAAGAAGAATAAACCGCCCCCTGTAATCACACTTCACCGAAACCACCCTTTCGGAAGCACTACAAACTAAACGGAGGTGAAACTTATGTTTTTGGCGCTACGTCAGGTGTTTATACAGTGCTAATATTATACATACATATATAAAATTTTAAGCAGTCGAAAGTTTATTAGTGAGCCGAGTTATTTTCTTGTTAGGATAGCTAAATGGCAAAAAGGCGTGTCCACTTATGTATACCACAGCAATATTATTTGTAGACTATAACTCGAATCGAGGTACAAAGCTTAAGAAGAAGTAGCAAAAAACCCCTACTGCTACAAAGAAACTACTTTACTTAGGGCCTTACTTATAATCGTTTCTTAAATTTAAAGAAACTGCTTAGCAACTGGTTAGTGAAAATTTTACCCATAACTCCTCTTTACTCGAATATTTTGGGTACAACCTACGTTAATCATTCACATTTCGTTTATTGTGTTCTTCTTAGGTAAACAACAGGTAATACACGTTTATAAGTGAAAAAAAGATATTCATTGATTAGGGTCTGATACTGATTATCTTACTTAAAAGATGCCTAATCGTTTCTTAACGAGATTATTATAAGTAAGGCCGTATATATTTATCTTTCTCTGACTTCAAAAACAATATCGTACGCGAATGCTTTAACATAAATCAATGAAGTTCTTAGCTACAAGTAACAGTGCACAACAATAACAGACAAAATTTACCTACTTACCTAATAATAACAAATCATACTAAAAATCCTCAGTGAAAGATAATTATTATCACTTGGTACCTAGCATGTTTTTGGTTGACAAAATACACACAGAAAATTGAATGAATAACTGGAGCGAGCTGCTACACAAATGCAGTTTTGTCAGTGACATATTCTTCAATAGTTAAAATATCCCTTTTTAAGCAAAGTACTTTTTAACTTAGTCAAACGTAGACCTAGCATTTCATTCGAAATCTTATTCAAGAAGTGTTTACCAACCCCCAAATAGGAGGACAATAGTCTGTGTGGTCTAAAAGACGGTACTGATTTTAGACAGATCCACCATGAATGATTTTGATTGAAAAGCCCAAAACTGAAAAGAAACGACGACTTTCAATGACCCCGAATGTTTCAAATTTACCTCTACCTATATATGGATCACATTGATTGATTCACCCAAATTGATAGACAGAAGTGAGCCGTCTAATATCGGCTTCAATGTACCGCATTCATTTTTTTATTGTTTGAGTTCAGCAGGCAGACGGCCCACCTGATCGAAACCGGTTACCATCGCCTATGGACATTTGAAATAGCAAAAGTGGAACCAACGTGTTTCTGGTCTCTAAAAGGAGACTGGAACCTAATTACTAATACTGCAACACAACTCAAGTTTGTAATGGCAGCACACTCTAGGGATGGTAGCTGACCAGGCGGGCAAAAGTCCTATCATTCGGCTGTGGCTTGTTTTGTCGCCTCATACGACAGGCCGCCTGAACGCACGAAATTGTATTCTTTCTCCATTCCTGCACGGCCGGAATTTCGTTTTGAAATTCATACCTAATTTCAGGTATTCACGGTTTTGGTTCACCACTGTGTGCTAAATAGACTACACCGTACACCAGTGGCGGATTTGCCAATAAGCTAAACAGGCTGAAGCCTAGGGCGGCAAATTTGGGATAAACATTTTTTTGTTTTACAGATACCTCCATCCTCATTTTACCGTCGGACAACCAGACGCTCCAGTTTGCGCCACTGTTACATGGTGGAAACACCACCAGTGAGAACCAAGCGTTTCGCTTCATCTTTTCTGGTGCGCACTGCCGAAGAGTGGAATAACTTACCGGAGTCTGTTTTTCCTGACAAATACAATCTTGACGTCTTCAAGTCACGTGTGAATAGATATCTTCTAGGTAAGCTTACTCCATCCTAGACTGCGTCATCACCCAACATCAGGTGAGACAGTGGTCAAACGCAAACCTATACTTCCATAAAAAAAACAAAAAGTCATATTTATATACCTAAATGTTTCTGATTAATAATATAACCATTAGACACACATAAATGAATAACTATCTATTTATTAAAATATCTTAAATTATTCCATTTCTACACTAATTAAGTCCACACTGTGGGACCTACTGTTACGAGTCGCGAGACTCGAATTAAAATGCCGTTAGAATTACTATAGAGTTTATTAGAACTATACAAACGCGTATAACACAGGTACAAATATAACTGAACACAACAAGTCCAAACGTAATGCAGAAGGTCGTAATTCAATAAAACGCGCAAAGTCCGTCACTAATAGATTACCGAATGTACACACGTCTCGCCTTGATCGTGGTTCTCGCTTGCCTGCCCCTCCCTCGATCAGGCCATCGTTTTATACTGCACAAATGCAATGTGCCCGTATCGTAATCGACTTAATCCGCCACACCTGGCTAATGACTTGGTCCTAAACGGCCATAAAAGAGTACAATAACACAATGGGCTGTTTTTTAATCACAAATTTCAAACACAAAGTAAAGAAATGTTATTAATTAGTTCAAATGCCGACGGGGATAAGTGTGCTTTGTTTCAGATGTGCAGGTGGATTTTGTTTTTGTCGGGAACTGAGTTGTAACACTACTAAGTATTGATCCGTGGACATAAACATTAATTCAACAAACAACAAAAACATTTCACCAATTAGGTAATTTTTTCTGTAATTTGAGTAGTAGCTTTGGGCTACGGTAAGGACAAACACATCGATCCCTTTGTTCACAATCTACTAATTACGCGAAAAAGGTGATGTAATTAAGACGATTGTGCACAAATTATAGTTACAATGTCATTGGCAAAAATAATGTTATTAATATGATTGATTGTGAACTAGGATGTCGATTTGTTGAGGTCGGCAGGGGGCATATTGGAATAACGGCCTACAGGCGGCAAATGTCTAAATTCGGCCCTGCCGTACTCCATGATCACGGCTATTGAAAGGTGCCCGAAACGTCGACATAAACATCAAAGAACTGCCGTGCTTAAAACTATAAAGGTCTGTTCAAACAGCGGACGGAACGGGACGGCGACGCGACGCTGACGGGACGTGAAGGGTTGTAATATATTAGTTCTTGGGCCGAGATAGTAAAAAGATGTCAGTGATTCTAAGAATTACTTTTATTATGTTGACATTTTTAAATGTTTAATGGGTTTAGTTATTTTGAATGAAAGAAAGATTTTTTTTTTAAATTCAGGACAAATTATATAGATACAGTATAATGGCTAACATATTTAAAAACTAAAGTAATATAATTTTGTCCCAAAACGGGCAGCAGTCTCAGCGCTGATCTTCCGTTGTGCCCTAAAGTATCGTCACGGTAGACATTACATCTTTGCAAAGCATAAAACTAGAATCTTAAACTATGTACATATACATACACACACACGCATATACACTGCCGTACTCATAAACTGCATCAAAGTAATAGACGACTTTGAAATAAATATTTTAACCAAGTATGCAAACTTTCTATACAGATTTAAATTGAAACCTCTAGATTAGTTCGTGAACTTTAAAACAGCATAGGGTCATATCCTTAAGTTTAAGTTTGTGTACTGGAAAGGACCTTAAGACTTTTTTTGAAGAAAAAACAGAAATTTAACGAAAATTGGTTTAATTAAAAAAAATGGTTTTAACAATAGACACAAACTTTATGCAAGGATTTATTTATGTTTTAATAAGGTGTATTACCTCCACGTGCCCTTATTACGGATTCTAATCGGTTCCGCATCGATTTTATTAGGGTTATTAAAAGATCTTGCGGAATATTGTCCCATTCTTCTGAAAGTGCCGTTCTTAGTGCCGCCACTGTCGTGGGCAAAGGGTTTCTCGCATATACAGCTCTTTTTAAATTGTCCCAAACATGCTCAATGGGGTTAAGATCCGGGCTGCGTGCTGGCCAATTCATTGTACGTATCCCAACCTCTTCGCAATATTGTCGAACTTGTGCAGCAGCGTGCGGCCGGGCATTATCCTGCATTAAAGTACAATTTTCGCCTATGAATCCCATGTAAGGCACCACGTGATCTTCTAAGATCTCTGTTATGTAGCGATGTGCAGTCAAACCCCCTCTATTACCGTTTTGACGGACCATGTCTATGAACACAACTTCTGTTCGCCCGTTCATCGATATACCACCCCAGACCATACACGAACCGCGTCCAAAAGGAACACGCTCCTCAATGCAACTTTGAGCATATCGCTCCCCACGTCGACGATAGACTCTTCTGCGACCATCTGTACCATATAAACATGTCCTACACTCGTCCGTGAACAATACGGTGGTCCATTGCTCTTCTGTCCAATTCAGGTGATCACGCGCAAATCTTAAGCGAGCTTGTCTGTGACCTACAGACAACTTTGGACCATTTGCTGGTCTAAAAGGGGTGATATCCGCTTCCTTTAACCTTCTTCTTATTGTTCGTGCACTCACGTTTACTCCACGCACTTCATTAAACTCTGTTTTGATGTTAACAGACGTGAGGAAACGATTTCGCAGGGAAGTTGTAACAATAAATCGGTCATCACGACCGGTGGTTGCTCGAGTCCTGCCTGTACCACGTCTCCTTCTGTAAGAACCTGTCTCCACAAACCTTCTGTATATTCTAGAAACCGTAGACTGGTTTAAATTTAAATTTCTACCAATCGTTCGTTGATCCAAGCCCTCCCGCACCAATGCTACAATTTGAGCCGCTTGTTCGGACGAAGTATCCATATTATGGTTCAAAAACTCTCGATGATTTAAAAAAATAACCCAACAATTCTGCTGGTAACAATAATTCAATTGACAAAAGAATAAAAAATCAATGAGAATCAATTTAAAACTTTGCTATAAATAACACGCAAATCTGATACTACGAGTAAATTTTCTTTTTCCGGCTTCATTCATTGGTTTTACTGCAGTTCTATTTTTAAATTTTCCTTTTTTTTTGAGATTAAGAGCCAGTCTCTCCATATTTATATAATTTAATCTAAAAAGTTTGCATACTTATTTTAAAAAAATCATTTCAAAGTAATCCTGAACTTTGATGCAGTTTATGAGTCCGTCAGTTTATATACACACACATACATAGTAAATACACGAAACGATAGGTAGACATAGGGAAACTAATGATCGAGAATAAATATCGGGTCCGGGAACGAATTAATCGTATCGTGTAAGTGTTTCCATATTATTGTTGAAATTCATCCGCACGAATCGATAATTTATTTGTGACCTTATTTTTATAATCTCGTCTTTCAGATAGAATATAGGGCTGATGTTGGCCATTTTATAATAGAAAAATATAACGCTTTTTCATATCTCATTGGTCAAATTGGTCTCAACTCATTACATTTCTATGGCCCACAAGTCTTCGACTCGTTCCTTCTATATAAACCTAGTAAACTAGGCTTCCAATAAAAATGACTGTGCATTAAAGACGCGCGGACATGACCAAAAACATAAGGATTGTCGTTTTCCCTTAAAGCCTATTATTTTCTTTCACTTTCTCCCAATTATTTGGGGTCGGCACAATATGTCTTTCCTACCATACTTCTCTATTCTGACATACGTCCTCTGTCACACCACAAATCATCATGTCATTCTTCACACAATCCATCTATCTCTATTTTGGTCTACCTTTACATTTGTGCCCATCGATCTTACAGTTTTACATTCTTTATGTAAAACTGTAAGACTGTGTGACTTTCATCCTTCCTCATTACATGGTCATACCATCTTAGGCTTCTTGTGTGTACTAATTTCCGCAACATTCTCATCTCAGCTGAGTGGAGTGGTCCTACATTCGGACCAGCATAACATGACCGGTCGTATGATAGATTATATCTGCCTAAAAAATTGAGCACAAGGCGCTTACGTAAATTTTGTGAAATGTCAATATACACTAAAAAAAAGTCCTCTTTTTTTTAGAACAAAAACAAAAATCAACGTAATCCAAACACCATTCATAAACAATAACAAATCTCTATGACTTTTTAACGAAACAAGTAATTGAAGAACCAGTGAAAAGTTTTTAATTGGTCCGCTTAGTTAAGGTATATTTTCGCTGTGCTTCGAACGTGACGTTGTCCACCACGACGGGCGTAGGTGTCACTTTGATTGCCTTGCAGTTCCATGTCAGATTCGGCTTTTTGGGTACCGTAGTCCTTATGGACAAAAGAGAGGAGTAAAATAAAAAAAACAACAATCAAAAACCCTAGTACTAAGAGACCGAATCAAGATTGAAAATAGAAACAATAATTTAAATAAACCATAAACAGAGTGAACTGACTCTACTTCGGTTTAACAGTCCATAATATGAGCTGAAAGCTTAACCAAATATAATATAGAGTTAAGTAGTTTATTGTATAAGCCGTGGTAGCGTAGTGGCTAGTGCATGCGTCCCAAACTCAAAGGGTGCGGGTTCGATCCTGGCCCCGGACGCATGCGAGACTTAGTCAGTTTTCTGATCTAATATACGTATTGTTCCAATTATCACGTGCTAACGAAGGTGTAGGAAAACATCGTGATGCAACCTGCACATCGAGATAACCGATGTTTCAAACCTGCCAAAACGCCTTGGACGAGCGTGGCGGGTATACTGTCCGTTCCCCCTATAATGGGAAGCCCGAGCCATGTAGTGGCACATTTATGAGCTGATATTATTATGTTATATAGTATTCTACAGCGTGTAACATCCCCGTTAATAAAGTAAACCTCCATAAGAGATATTCGTGTTTTATTCAATAATATAGTTAGACTATGCCTGGACCTTCACTTGGATGAAATCATTGGAAAAGCTTATTAAATGTACAAACAAACAGACGATCTTCGCAGAATATCATCATATTTATACTTTTACATATCTGCACATTTGGAATCCAGTCTACTTCAGATATATACAGGACGCAATTGAAAAGTCCAGCGAAGATTCCTACGAACTACTTTAGATGTTTCGAGAAATATTTGACATATGAACAATTGCTCAGTAAATATAACCTACTAACCCTAGAGAGCAGACAGGGTGAACTATTCAAGAGCCCTCCAGGACCAATTCTTGAACTTTACAATACGAAATAGCGAATAACACACAAAGGAGACTCGGCCGATTTAGACAAAAAGAAAAGTGACATCATTAGGTTTTTGGAATATCAATTACCCGTGTTAGGAATCGAATCAGATGATTTTGGAAATTATAGTGTGGCTTGGAGTTATCAGTTTCTGTGTAGGAATATCAAACGTCAAACCAAAATAAATCCCTATTAATATTATAAATGCGAAAGTCATTCTGTTTGTCTGTCTGTCTGTTCAATTTTCACGGAAAATCTACTTGGCTGATATACCTGAAACTCAGACATATTTACTTACTTCAAAATAAACCTTCTGCGAAATCTCGCATACTTTTAGGTTCGAGCTATGAAAATAATAACCTGCTCGGTCTTCATGACGTTTTACACGCAAAACATAATTTGCGTATATCGAACGATGTCATAATGAACAATTATTCTTGACGTTATTTTACGCGCTATTCTCGCTCATGGTAGGATATCCAAGCACGATTCCTGTTTTAAGTTAATCCGTATACATTTCATTTTTCCTTCGCGTCAATATACTTTTGTCGCGTCGCACCTGATCCTGTCTTTGTTTGGATTGAGGAAATAATATTGTTACACGCCGACAAAAGTGAATTCACACCTACCTGCCATAAAGCACACTATATTTCCTTTTCAGCATTTGGACTTTTGTTTACTTTGTGTTTAAAATTTGTAATAAGAAAAACAGCCTATTGTGTATGGTAATATTTTATGGTAGTGATTAGCCAGGTGTGATTCTTAGAAATTATTGATATGCGATCGAGCATTGTGTCGAGACATATTGTATAGTTGAGTATAAAACAATGCCAGAACGCAGGGGTGAGGCAGTCAAGCAATAATCGCCAGCAGGGCAAGACGTGTGTACATTCGATAAGCTCTATAGTGACGGACTTTGCGCGTGTTATTGTATCGTGCAGTTTGTACTGGTGGTGTCCAGTTATATTTGTACCTGTGTTATACGTGTTTGTATAGTTCTAATAAATTCTATAGTAATTCCAACGGCATTTTAATTCGAGTCCCGTAAGTCGAAACTATATGTATTTTATATAATTTATAGTATAGTTTATAATTTAATTTTAAACAGTTCACGACCTATACAGTTCAAACTCCGCTCACTTTACTAATGGTTGCCACTCGCTAATTATACATTAATTTTGATTTCGGCTACCGCATTAAACTTTGGACCTTCACCCACTTGATTCATTTTTTAGGTTATATTTTTAATTTACTTTTTTTTAAAGGCAACCCTTTAAGTCCGGGGGTTATGGTACTGCCATGTAAACCTTGCGGCCTATTCATACTTTTCTTCTAACATTTTAAATTCTTCATTTAAACCTGTCTGCGTGTTCCCTTTTTCGCACGCACGTCAGTCATTCATTGTCATGTGATCAAATAAAATAATTAAATTACCTCGCCCCGCAAATTGTACATATTTAATAAAATAACATAAAATATACCACGCCTGTAACACATAAGACTAAATGTGTATATTATGTTAATAATCTAATATAATATAAAATACTATAAATATAAAATTACAACAAGTGCAGTGAACTGTACTGAGGAGCAGAGAAGCAGCTACATTCCATGCCCATTAATCAGGTACGTGCGTGCTCAATCTCACATTCCCACCTAAATTTCCCAACACTTCCTTTTATACAAAATTGACATAGTCCATTGATATCACTAAATCCAGCGCCGCCGCAACAATAAACTTCAGGAATGATTGGTCTCCCAAACTTTTATCCTCTATTGCAACCCATTCTAGTTTTATTTATCTATCTCAAAAAATGAAGTAAGTGACCTTAGTTAAAATGATTTAATACAAACAATGTGCACTTTTGCGTTGCGAGGATTATTCTAGTTGTTCGAAAATCGGCCTGAATACTATCGACACAAAGGGATTAAAAATGAGTGCTACGAGTATGACGCTGGACGAGATTTAAGGCTCTTGAATAAATATAACTTCGACCTTTAAACTGGCTTTTATTTTGACTCTAGTGAAATATCTTTCAGTCGTACAAAAATCCTCTCCCAACAGAATTTTAAAAAAACTCGTGTCATAATTACATTTTGAATTCCAACCAATGGGAGCGAGTTTTATACACAGCTCTTATTGGTTAGTTGTATACGTACTTAGGTCCTAGCTAACACAGCTATATAGGCATTGATTTACAATAACAAAAGTAGATCATTCATTTATACTCACAGATAATTCTTCTCTAACTTTTATTACTACAAATATAATTCCTTTAGTCTACATCCGTCAAACATATTTCAAATTTTCAGTGTTTGTTTCGATCCAAATTGGAGCTATGTTAAATCATCGGTCTTATTGACTCACTAATCTGTGTTGCACAATTTAAAACTCGTATCTCATTGTCTCGTAGGCTTAGGTTTAATATAACCTGTATTTAACTCAAATAACCAGTGCCCCTTGTTAGCGTGGGCCTCCCCAAGACATTTAACGAATAAAAAATAGGGGTTGATCGTAGAGGATTTAAAATTTAGGGTTAGATGTATTTTTTTAATGCTGTATCATAAAAAAAAGAAATTAAATAAGAAAAATAATTAGGGGTGGACTACCCTTAACATTTAGGGGGATGAAAAATAGATGTTGTCCGATTCTCAGACCTACCCAATATGCACACAAAATTTCATGAGAATCGGTCAAACCGTTTCAGAGGAGTATGGTAACTAATATTGTGACACGAGGATTTATATATATCTTAATAATTAATATCTTATAATTTTTATCGACTTCCAAAGGGGGTTCTCAACTTGGTTGCTATTTTTTTTTATGTATGTACACCGATTACTCTGATATTTATGATCCGAATTACGTGATTCTTTTTTTGTTCGATGCGAAATAGCTGCCATTTGGTCCCCTAAAAATTTAATAAAGTTGTTTTACAAAATATATATTAAAAATAAGATATTATAATTAAAAAAATAGCTTTAGAAATAAGTTATTTTATACTTTTTAGTTTTTGAAGTCGGTTTTTTTAAACGAAGTTTTATCTTATATTTTATAAGATAATACAGGTACTAAAATAACTGAGCACAACCAGTACAAATGTAATGCACGATTGAATAACACGCGCAAAGTCCGTCACTAAATAGATTACCGAATGTATTCACAAGTCTTGCTCCGCTTGTGGTTATCGCTCGACTGCCCCCTCTCTCAATTGGGGCATTGCTGTATACTGCACAGATACCATATGTCTGCTCGACCGCGTGGACCGAATTTCTTAGAATCACACCTGGCTAATGACTACCATAAAAGATAAGAATACACAAAGGGCTGTTTTTCTAATCACAAATTTTAAAAACAAAGTAAACCGAAGATGTCCATATGTCGAAAAGGTAATAAAATGCAGGTCTGAATTTGCCTTTGTCGGAACCTAGGTCGTAACAAAATTGTAGTCTTGTAATTTACAAAAAAATAAAAACTTCGTTTAAAAAAACCGACTTCAAAAACTAAAAAGTATTAAAAAAAACTTATTTCTAAAGCTGTTTATTATTAATATATATTATCTAAAACATCTTAAAGTCGGTGCTTAGTAATTTTCAAAATATAGTAATTTTTATGTTTTACTTTGCACCGTTCACTTCAAGATGTTTTAGATAATATATATTAATAATAATAGCTTTAGAAATAAGTTATTTTTTTATACTTTTTAGTTTTTTAGTTTATGAAGTCGGTTTTTTTAAACGAAGTTTTTATTTTTTATTTGTTACTTTTTAGTGTCTAGCTATGTATGGGTAGACTTACGAATGGTGCCGCGCTTCTTAAAAAATATAGGTCCCAAGAAACGGGAACAAAAAAAACAAACAAAAGATCCCGACGAATTGAGAACCTCCTCCTTTTTTTGAAGTCGGTTAAAAAGGCGTTTTATTTTCATCACTTATCACGAATATTGCCATGAAAATCTAGCCTAGAGATGTACATTGCAGCCGGTCCCAAGCTAGATCCAGGGATAACAAATTTATTGCGGTTAAATTGCTGCTTAATATGAGTCACATTGACATCGCAGTCAATTTTGATTATTTTACTGATTGTAATGAAAACACATTTAGATAGTACACCTTTCATCAGTTCCACACATTGTTGATAAAGTTTTAATTAAACGTATGCAACGTTGTAAGTTAACCACATAAAGCTTGTGTCATACAATACTTGCCAAAACAAATTTTGGTTAAGGCAGTGGCTGTATATTGCCAGCGCCGGAGTTCTGATTATGAAGCCGCTATTGAGTACGCATAACTATTTGGACAACTCAGTTAAAGAGGTAATGATGCAGTGTGTCAGGTAAAGAAGTAATGATGCAGTCCCGCAAACCATCACATGTTAGTTTGCGGGACAATGAAAAAGCTGATACTCTAAGTGCGGTTCCCACTTTGTCGTGACGACAGATAATCGTGTACTTTTAAGTGTCGTGGCTTATATGTTTAAATGGATGTGTTCACATATAAAAGGACACGATTTACTGTCGTTTACGACATTTTTTGCAGTGACGACAGATCGTCATGACAGTGGGAACAGCTAGAGACGACAGTCGTCCAATGATAAATTAATAGTTACGACATAGTGGGAACGCGCCCTATCAAGCCATTTCCAAGGGACTTGAATTGTATACCGAATTACATACCAATAATTAAGAATCATTGCTATAACATGTGCATACATACATATTATCACGCTTTTTTCCCATGGCGGTAGACAGGGACTATAGATCTCCACTTGCGACGATCCTGACAAACAGTTTTCGCTTCATCTACTTTCATTAACCTCTTCACACATGCACGTTTATTTGATATGCTTTTTACCTGACCACGTTTTAACACTTCTGTTATTTGATCAGGGTGTGTACGTGGTGGCCTACCGGTACCAACTCTACCATTCACAATACTGTCATACACTTGCTTTATGATTCTATTTTCATTCATCCTCTCTACATGCCCAAACCACCTTAACATGTGGAAGGTATAAATCGATGAAAGGTCTTAGTAAAAGGGTATTTGATATAAAATGATCCAACCACATCCTATGCGGTCAATTGGGGTTAATAATCATGTGTTGAATAGAGAATATACTGTAATGTCTTTAAGATTACGGTTTGAACACATTCGACAACAATACACAAATTTTTACACATGATGAGATTAGCAGCTTCACCAAATTGTTTTTCACGTCAGATATGTAAGATAGATGATGTCTCTCATATATTAGTGGAATATGTCCAAACTTACAACCTTAGAAATGGTATAAATTTCAACAAGTGAAGGATTTTTTTCCGAAAAATCAATTTATAATAATTTAATTACAAATACTAGCGGCTACATTTTGATAGGCAACCAGGTAGATGTATAATCTCCTAATCATAAAGATGCTTAAAAAATTGGTTTTAAGCACTAATTCTGCAGCTGTATCTTAGACTACGAGCATTCATAGCCACTAAGGGTAACTTCATTACGTGACCTGACACGCACTTGGCCGACATTTTAGTCGTATAGAGTTTAAAAATTAAATAATATATTTGAAGTAATGTCAACGGTTTTGATAGATAGCTTTATGCTGTTAGTGGTCAAATTGATTTCGAATTCGGACGCCGCGGCTGGCTCGAATGTTAGATGACAGTCTGTTTTATTAAATATGTCAAGTAATCAATATAATTATCATTCATTTGAATTGTCATCAAATCATAGATTAATAGCATCACAGTACTTTGCAATATTGCAGAATTAAAATGGCTGCGTGCATTTCGCTTTTAAGAGGATTAAATTTAAAATAATTTCATAGGGGTATGGGTAAATTTATTCGGAGGTTGGCTTGATTTTTTTTATGAGCGGCCACTTTTTTAACTATAGCTATTTGGTAGTTCCATACTTGAGATACAAGACTATTAAAAAAACTTGGTCCTAAGTTATATCGGAGCCGAGTTATTTAAGATCAAAATCGTGCTGCGTGAACTTAAAGTACCGTAAAACGGGGTTAATAGAATTCACGGGGTGATTAGACACATTGGGGTTTGGGTAAAAATGGCTTGATTTTTTAAGTTTGCGGCCAGCAATTACATTTATACAGTAGATAGTATACAGTAATACGTTTGGTAATCAAAATCGCTTAAGAGAATATGTGTTAGAAAATAATCTAAACAGAAGACGGGCTTATTTTCAGTCTATAAATGCCGCTGATCTTGGCAGAGATGAGTTTCCAGTTTTAAGTAATGATGATCATGATCATTTATGCCCTGGGCACATATCAAGTAGAGCAAGCACGTAGCTATTATGGTGAACACATGAAAAACGGAACCTATTTAATTGAAATATTTAAAGAACCTAACCTGGAAGATTTCACAAAACTTAAGTTAGATTGTAACGACCCATGGCTTTTGAGAGGAAGAATCCAATCCAGGCATGTTTCGAGCCGAACTTCCTATGTCTATATTTTGTGAGAACGAGGGCTTCAGGGTCGGGATGCTATTTTAGGTCATTATTGCTCTTGCATTGTTGGAAAACGTACATTAGGTTGTTGTTCCCATGGCATGTCAATCGTGTGGTATTTGGGATGGGGTATGCACCAAAACCATTTTTCTTCTCCTGCTCAGTTCCTAGATTCAATAATCAGGCGTGATGTAGAGAACCAAGCGTATGAAGAACACGATATCGAAAACTAGATAAAGTGCACATTTAATGTCATTATAGTGACCGTTTTGTTTAGTTTTCTTTTTTTCGCGTATGATTATAGATATGTAGGATAGGAAAACATTAATTTCTATAAATACAGTGATAAAGTAAATCGCAAGTAAATTATATTGATGTAAAACAGCGAACGGAAAACATATACATCTGACTGGGTAGTAGCTAAGATTTTATTATTTATTGATGTGTATACGCAAAGTAGACGTCTGCCGCGATCAATATACGTTTTTAATTAAGACTATAATAAACAAAATATATCAATGGCAGATCTGGTCAATTTTTTTAGTATATTCAAAATTGTCTGCCATAGGTAAATCCGCGCGATAATGGTCTGCCATTCTTATTTTCCGATAAAAATAGGCCTATATTTTCAAATATCAAAACGGCAGCCCTGGTCAAATGGATTTAAAATTCGTCAAAAATCGATACTGTCTTACCACAGCGGTCGTCGCGTCCGCCACTTAGAGCTTAGTGAGTCCCCGTACCATGCATGGCAGGTATAGGTGCTTCAATGTACAAAACCTCAGGTCTGGTCAAATACATACAGGTAGCCGATCACTGGTTCTTAAACTATTAGGGTAATAGTTCACTTTAATTACATATGTTATATTATTTAAAAATCCATTCACAAAAACATGAATCTTGCAACAACAACAACCTTGCATCAAACTGACACCTTAAGTTCACGCAGCACGATTTTGATCTTAAATAGCTCGGCTCCGATGTAACTCAGGACCAAGTTTTTTTAATTGTCTTGTATCTCAAGTATAGAACTATAAAACAGCAATAGCTAAAAAAGTGGCCACTCATAAAAAAATCATGCCAACCTCCGAACAAACCCCTTTATATTTTGTCAATTTATTTCTAAATACATGACTAAAAGCAATGAAATTATTATAAAATGATAAAATTAACGATAAGACTCATTTGAACATAATGTAAGCGTTTATTCAGACATAAAAATAATTAAAGATAATCGAATCCAAAATTACGAAACGTGCCTATCGACCCCGTTTTACGGTACCAGTTTTATGCAAGGTTATTTGTTGCAAGATTCATGTTTTTGAGCATGGCTTTTGAAATAATATAACATATCTAATTAAAGTGAACTATTACCCTAATACTACTAACGAATAAACTGCAGACTAAAAAGTTTTGTGCATGAAAACCCAAAATCTAATTATGTTTTAATTGGTACAATTTTTCCACATATTTCGGCTCCGATGTATGTTAGACAAATACGTTAAAACAAAAAGTGTTTCTATTACTATATACTATATAAATGTAATCACTGGCCGCAAACTTAAAAAATCAAACCCCTTTCACGTTGCTAATATTGGCACGTGAGTATAGTGGAAGTTCAACCAAATGCCGAAAGGGCACAACTTTATTCAAACCTCATCATCATCAACCGAGCGTTAAATCCCGGTTACGTTCGGAGCGTTTACTCTGAAACCCGGGGTCCGCTTTCCTACTTTTCTACTCCACTTCGCGCGGTCGATAGCAACCCGTTTTGAGACCATTGGTACGCATGTCATCCTTCACAACGTCAAGCCAATTTCATTCTTCACAAAATCAAGGTAACATTTCTTGGGCCTTCCCCTTCGACCAGGATCTGGCGGCATGGCTGGACTGTTGGATTTGTTTCCCCACATAATTAGCTGGTCTCCGTAAAACGTGGCCGTAGCAGCGTAAGCGACACTCTTGCAATTTGTCTGCTATGTCACGGCGATAGCCGCGGATGCGGGAGTTCCTGACACGGTCTTTTGCTTTATAGAATCGTAAACTATACATTTGATCATGTGTTGATGTTTATAGTAAAGTTGTTGTGTATAAGCCCGAGAAGGTTTCTAGGTTGGTTCACAATTGGACCCGGTAGGTGGCGCTGCTGTCGGCATATCGATTGAAGCTTTTCCGGGCATAAAGACGTCTGCCGGGACAGCTAGTTATTAATATAAGGCATGCACATACACTTGTCAATTTAATAATACAATACAATAGCGTAAAGAAAATGCTTTAAATTTCTTTGTAAGTTTGCACTTAGCAATAGTAATTTTATACACACATATAAAATATATAAATATGTCAGCCCATAAATGTCCCACTGCTGGGCTCGGGCCTCCTATTATAGGGGGAATGGACAACATACCCGCCACACTTGTCGAAGGCAGCTTGGCAGGTTTGACACATCCGTTGTCTCGATGTGCATCACGACGTTTCCTTTCATCGTTATCAGCACGTGGTAATTGTAACAATATGCACATCAGATCAGAAAAATGACTAAGTGGTGCATCCGTTCCGGGCAGGATAGAACCCGCGCCCTTTGAGTTTGGGACGAGTGCGCTAGCCATTACACTACCACGATTTACACACATATATAGATTAGTAATTTAAAGTCGCGCAGTATTATGGTGCGTTTCTATGCTTACCAAGGCTCGACAAGCATCCACAAGCCCAAGTGCCCACAAATCTCGCTTGTAAAGTATTGCGAAAAAAAAATATGCATGAGAGACTAGCCAGTTATAATCTATTTTGAAAATATGATTATTTTTAACTAGAAATAGGTACGTTCCAATTTCAAAATTTCCCTCCACTTTGTTTGCAAGCTTATTTAAATTATCGTTAATCCATTGAAATCGTACAATTTTTGGGCCGAATATTGAATTTTTTAGAGGACGCAATTTTACTTTTGGGACATGTGTGGGGGGTCAATAGAAGCTTAACCTCAAGTTTGTGGGGTCGCCACCCTTGTCCCCCGGCCGCCATCTTGGAAAAAGTGGTGAAAACACTTTATTCGCGATATCTCGGAAACTATGCGTCTTACAAAAAATTTGTAAAGTCATAATTTGTAGTAAATTGTTTTGCCTACAAATATGTTTATATAACTTTTTGGTCTAAATTAAAAATTAAAGAAGTTATAAGGCAAATAGTGAGAATTTTTTTCTTCATTCCTCTTTTCTTCACCATAGAACTTACCAAATTTAACTTATCGAATGTTTAGCAGGTAGAAAAGGTTTTCCCCGCCACCTATGAGGTAGAGTCCGTAGGCGAGACAGTAATAATGATATTGTCATTAGTCCCTATTACGTGTGCATAATCATAAATTGTTCAGACGTTTAGAAATGGGTGAAAATGACGTTAAAAGACTCCGTTGAGCCGATATTACATGGTTCATGTCAGTCTATTAATTTGGACGAATCAACCAAAGTGACCCATAGAAACAAAAACTTGAATGTTACAATGTCATTGAGTACCGTCATATTTGTTTTTTCAATTTAACGTCTTTCATGTTTTAAGAAAAAGGGAATTATGAATCTCGAATATTTATACTAAAACTATATAATAATATTGAATAATCTGATTTTTTACATTAGCAACTTTATCTACTTAGTTTTTTATTTATTTATCGAAACGCAGGCCAACTACATCTAATATCCTATCCTTATATATGTAACAATTTATTCTTTATTACTAATTTATTTATTATTTATAACATCAACGCTCACGCTATGAAAATATATTGTAGTGTCAATTGTGCATGTTTTATATTACTATTACCTATATTGCTAACATTTAATTTGCATTTATTCGCTACTTATTTGTTGTTTCACATATTCAATTGCTAATCTGTCTGTCTTTTCCAGGTATTCTACAAGGGCTTCACCTACCAAGTCTTCGCAACTTTAGGAACGTTCTTCGCATGGCGGATCATCTTCTATAGTTCTCTAGGGATCACAGCAGTAAGTTTATATTTGGTATTTATTTTTACCTAATTACTTAATTAAGTTATATATGAATCAGTGTTATTATATCTTGTTTGTATTATGTCTGTCAGTAAGTTTGTCTGTAATTGTGTATGTGCGTAAGTCTGTCTGTGTTCTTTTTGTCTGTCTTAAATTTTCCTTTTATACTAAGTAAACTAGGTTTACGGTTAACGGGTTTGAAGAGACAGGACACTGCTTAAAGGAATAAGTTTCATGGAAAATGTAAGCTAACTAACTACAAGCAAGGGAGGACACATGACGTCCTACGTTATAGTTTCCAAACGTTTTAATTTGATTTACTAACTTGGTTGGCTGTAAAACCTCGCTGCCTAACCGGTAGGCGAGTACGACAATATATTGCGTGGTATTCAGTAGTAAGTATAAGAACACAGCGAGAAGAGCGTAAGTATATCTATGTATATGGATTTAAAAAATATATTTTCGCGAATAGATTAAGGGCCATTTCCCATATCATACCGACTGTTAATTTACCTAACAATCGGTTAAAATTTGACATAAGCTCCATACAAGTAATGTCAAAATTCCATCGATTGTAAGGCAAGTGAATAAATAGTATGATATATAACCCGGTCATAAGACATCTGCCGTATATGTATAGTTATATATTGATTGCCTTGTATTCTTTGTAATTCATGCGGCGAGGTAAGACTTTCTCACCCCTTTTGTCATTTTGTTGTTCTCGGTAGCACCGTCAACAGTAGGCTACCGTTGCGCGCACTATAGCGTCCCACCTAGCCCTAACTGGATGTCTCGCTGAACGCGTTGTGGGTCGTATCAAGTTCTCCCCCTAGGTACTCCTCGGACTCTCCCCTTGTATGGAGGCCGCCACAATGGCTACACCGAGCCTGGGTTTCGGTGCATAGCTTTCTGCCACGTTCTTAACCCAGGCAAACGGTGCATTGCGTAAGTGGGGATCGGTCCGCCACGTGCAGGGTCTGCAGGTCCACTCTGACAGATCCTACTCTGATAATTTCCCTCAAGAGGCCCGGTGTTACTCTGAGAATTACCATGTTCGTATGGAGGTTCCTTCCTATAATCTTGTATGCCACTTCCATGCGGTCATCGCCATCT
This sequence comes from Dendrolimus pini, assembly GCA_949752895.1. Taxonomy (NCBI): domain Eukaryota; kingdom Metazoa; phylum Arthropoda; class Insecta; order Lepidoptera; family Lasiocampidae; genus Dendrolimus; species Dendrolimus pini. The sequence goes on from OX457125.1 coordinate 25,642,157, forward strand.
TTCAGGTCCCCAAATATCAGTGTTTTGGTTCCTAAGGTCCTGGAAGAGAGGTCGACGTCCGCTAGTGTACGCGATACCCCGACCATATGTACCAAGGGATTTTTATTAGCTATATCTTCGATGGCAAGATTGGCTTTCCTCGTCTTTAGCCTCTGCTTAACTCTTTCTCTTTCCTCCTTGGTACTACATGCTATGATAATTCTTCCGTCTCTTGATCTGCGGACTCGTTCTACTTGCACTCCTCCCTCTCTTGCGTTGAGTGTTTCCTTTATTTCCTTGAGGGTCTCATCCCCTGATTGGCTGCCCCCTTCCGCCTCGACCGCCATGGAGTGTAGGGTGCGATAGGCAGGGGGTTTAACTCCCCGTGGGCCCGCTGCCACACTCGCATAGTTCACCTTTCATTCCTTCACCTTGAAGAGTGTGCTATGATATTATTGTTGTGATGTAAGGTTCTTGAATAAATATAACTTCAATCTTAAACTGGCTTTTTTATTTTCACTTTGCTAAGTATCTTTTTGTCGTACAAAATGGTCTCTTCCTAACTCAATTCAAAAACGGTGTCTCCTTTCATTTTTGAATTCCCACCAATGAGAGCTACTTTTATACACATCTCTCATTGGTTGGGCATATCCTTACGTCCTGGCTAACATAGGCATATAGGCATTGAATAACAGAGTAGATCATTAATGTAGTTGATAAATTAAATTTAATTAAATAAATAAGAAAACTGAAATAGATATTTATATGTAATTTGTTTTATGATTAGAAATTATGATTTAAACATGAATGGAAAACATACCGTAGATTAAAGAAACTTGTTGCTATGTTCTTTATTAGTAGCACTTGTCAAAAGTCAAAGTCAAATGCCAAGAGATTGACCTTGAACTTGCCCGACTTCTGTTTACGAATGAGAACTAGGTTAAACAATACTAGTTTTATTTATTATGAAAGTTTCCAATAGAAATAAAATGGAATACCATAAATGTATGAGCAAATAATTGAATTGGAAACCCGAGCGTATGGTAACCAGGATCATAGTATATTTTACACAAATATAATATAAAATTAGCTACGACTAAACGTGGTAAGTGCATCCACTACAACCTCGTTGATTTCCGCCCTATACTTTTTAAAGCTTTGCTCAATCAGTGACGTGTGTTCTTGCAATTCGCGCATTAGCTTTATCTTTTCCTTCTGTTCCTTTCTACCTTCTCCTTGTGTCTCAATTGGCTCTTCTGTCTGCGTTTCAATACTTTTAGATTCTCTATATCGCCAAAGTTCTTTATCTTCAGCTTCTATTTTCTCCTTGTACTCTCTGCAATCCTTCATTGCACATTCGAAGGCCTCCTCGGCTTCTTTAACCAAACCATACAGGCTGTCCATCGCAGCCTGTATACTGTGTTTGGCACTCTTGCTTATCCCTTTGTTTTGCTGTAACTGCGAGTTAGCTTCCCTCATAATGCCTTGGCTTCGGTCATTCTTCCGTGATACACCGGTTTTTCTGGCTCTTCGGGTGTTATAGTTTTGCTATGGGAATAGGTATTTCCCGGCGGCGTCAATAAGGGAGTTCTCGGGGGTGTTCTGTGCATTAGAGTGGCTCTTTTGTTCGCCTATGTCTGCGACTCTAGGGGAGGGATGGACTACTCACGTGCCGGGTGCTCCTTCTCGTGCTCATAGCAGGAACATTCAGCGGGGAGTCCTCTTGGTTTTGATTGATTGCTCCGTTATGTTAGTAGGCGATCCCTCCACTGAATCTGGGTATGTATATTTTTTCGGCGGACTATACATTTCATAAAATATCTTCTTCTATATTATAAACAGGTCAAAAATATGCTAATCTGAGAGTGCCATAACGCTCGTCAAATATGTCAAAAGGACAATAAACCCTAAGTCAAGTATCTTATGTTACTGAATAAAATAAAGTAAATTTTATGCCAAGATTTACTTGGATATCTCCGTTAAATATATAAAAGATATTTTCTTAGGTCAGCTTATACTATGATAGTAATCGTTTTCTGTTTCAGGATCGCGTAACCTGCTAGGAGTCCTAGGGTTCGTTCTAGTTACGGTAACTCTATTTATAACCTTTCTAATTTATATATATGATGACTAACTTACTCTATTTTTATTGCAATATATTTAATTTAGTGTTAAAAGTATAATAATTATTGTTATGCCTCTCTCCAGATGGCGGGACTCACAGCAGGACAGCGATAATTAGGATATGGGAAAAACAAAATAATATAATGTTATTTAATTCTAATGAATTAATCTGTCAGTTAGTTCATTAATAGATTTGTGTTTCTGCAGGTGGCGGGGCTGATAATGTCGGCGTCGGCTGCTGCAGGATGGCGTGGCTGGAGTGGAGTGGTTGGGACTCGTGCGCGCGTGACGCCTGTACCGAATCACGAATCCAACAAGGCGACTGCGTGGACTCGAACGGCGGCTCCGTGCGAGTTGAATGTGACATCAGCGACCGGCTGCAAATCGAGTCGCTCCGAGTCGTCTCGAGCCAGCGCACCGATCTCCCGTCTGCAACTCTGTGTCGACTTGCCGGGATCAAATGACCAGTGTAGGTAGGCCTCGCTGAAATTGTCCTTCCTGCCGTTTTCTTGTATATATCTCTGTCAGTATTCTAGCTACACTTCTGGGAGTTTTATATATTTATTGGTCATAACTTAGCGGTTATTTTAGTGGTATATTGTTTATGCCGTACCTCTCGCTAAATGGTCGAAAAACGATTTAAAAAAATCTTTAGTTTGTCAACTTACAGTTCTCTGTTAGTAGTCTTGTCCCACCCTGTGAGTCAGGAATTTTGGGAATACGTCCTGGACAACTTGCTCCAAATAATATCAGTTTCCGAATATTGTGTTACCACACAAAAACTCACGAATACCGCTGTAACAGGCTACGGTGAATGAAGCCAGTCGGTGCCCCGGTTGTTTGGTCTAAATGGCACTTTTATCAAAGCATGACCTTCACAACCTGCACAACCACATACATCACATGGGTAAATTACTGCGAGGTTTCTTACAATTGTGAATTTATTTTGCGGTGGGCGTAACATGTTGAGCGATCTCAACGGGAGTTCGATCTACTTCCCGTCATAGCATTTCAGTTCTGTATTTATCTAATTGCTTCAGTTTTGATCATCCGTTGAATTAGAATTACATACAGGTGAGGGAGGCTAATAACATTTAAAACAAAAGCTTATAGTAGTTAGTTTTTGCATGTACTGAGCCTAGGTCACCGTCATTTACGGATAAAGTGCTCTTTATCCCGCATAAATCGAATTTGCTCATCTCATCTCCTTATGCTGGTGTGGTGTAGTGTGACAAGGGATGTTAATGGTCCTAAGTTTAGTGGCGTCACATTTCAAAATGTAACATATTTAGACTAATATTTTCTTAAATTTTGGCGAGTTGTATATATAATAAAACTACGTTTTAACGGTTTTAAGCGCGGTAATTTATTTGATTTTAGTTATTCCGACGTTTCGGCCGCTTTTCAGCGGTGACCACCACGAACGACAAAGATGATAATTGTCGACGAGTATTGTGTTAACGCCGACCTATTTGGTCGCCGCCTCTTTTGTTTCTTTTTTCTTCCGCCGCATCTGTCACTATGCAATGTGATATAGTCTACGCCCGACCGCTGAACGCACCGCTGCTCCCGCACAAACCTCGCCGCGTTTTGTGTGTTCTGCCGAATTTTACACCCGCTTTCATCGACCCGCGCGCTGGAAGGTGCACTCTGTACCGTTCCAGCTGGTCCACTAAGTCGAAGGGATCCGCAAGACAAGAAGAAAGGATCACGAGGACGAAGTGCCTGCCGCTGCGAAGACGCATCGTTCCTAGCGTGTCTGGTGCGGCGTACCTTATCCTGTAAGTCCTTTCCATCTCCTTTATCCCCGCGCCATCATATTGTTAAAGTTTTGTTTAGTCTACCGCCAACTTATTCATTTTAATTGTTTATTTTTAATTTTGTTTATGGTTATTATTTACTCTATGGAAGCCTAATCTAATTTACCACCGCTTCACAACATGTTGTGGCTTGAAGAGAAGAAGCGGCGCAAGAAACTCTTCAGCAAACATGCCTAGTTCAAAAAAAAAATATAATATTAAATTGGGTAGAAGGAAAAATAAAAGAAATTATCGGTCAAGTTGGTTTGTGTTCCGTTGCACGCAGAAAGACCTCACAGTGTCTTAAGGTCTGGCAGATTGTTTTTGCTGGGTTTGGGTCTTAATAGTTTTGATGATCGGATCCCAAACAGGTGGTAGTTGCCAACCATCTTTCTAGCCACAACACAAACAAACCAAGACAAAGAGCCTAAAAATTAATAACCTAGGCACAAAAAGGAAAAACAACACACATGGCACTAGTTAAGATAATATATATATAGGTATAGACATAAGGCACACTCACACACTGGACATGCACTTCCTCACAACACCAGCATGTAACAGATACACACTACATTAGTATAAGTTTAATATTAAAATTAGAAAAAAAAATTTATAAGTTATTCTTATATTCTTAAGGGTGTGGGGTGTCCTCATGGGTCACAACCATATTGACCCATGTCAAGAGGTGGGTCGAATTGCCGTTCCACTTGGGTTTACGATAGTAACGTCGGCAAGCAAGTGGAACGGGATAAATCGCGGTTGTGCACGTGGTCGTTGTGAGCCCCTAATGGAACGTACCCATAATCTATGTTCGACCACTGATTGTGCCACCGCTTCCGCGAAAACCCCGCCGCGTTTTGTGTCTTCTGCCGCATTCTACACGTGCGTCTCGAGTTCGAAACGCTGCGGCGCCCATGCGGCGCACTCGACTAGCGTGTGAAGCGCCGAGTCGGGCGCACCGCATTGGCGACAGTCCGAAGAAGGCAAGCAGCCCACAATGTGCCACAGATACTTATCGAAACACCCGTGTCCGGTGAGTATCTGTGTCATCCTGAAGGTCAGGGTTCCGCTGGTGCGGGTGACCCAGTCCTCCAGCTGTGGCCTGATTGCGTCCACCGTGTAGCCGCCGCCCGCAGGGTTTTCGAGTTCTTGAGACCATTTGACGATCATGGCTGCAGTTTCCCGCTTCCTGATTGTCTCGATTTCGACCTGACAGAAGGTCAGGCCTCTAGCTAGGGCATCCTGCCGGGTACGACGCACTTCCGTTAGGACGTCTGCCTGGAGATGCCAGGGCAGATCGCCTGCCAGAAGAGTCGCCGCCGTCCACGACACTGTACGATACCCCCGTATGGTACTCACGGCCAGAACCCGCTGCGCCCGGTGCAGCAGAGTTCTGTTGTGGCGGTGGAGTGGAATGGACCAGACAGGTGCACCGTACAGTGCCATACTCCTCAGGATGCCGGAGTATAGTTTCCGAGTCGCACCCCCGGGCCCCCCACGTTGGGAAGGAGCCTCGAGAGTGCGCCTGTGTATCTGACGAGTTTGGGAACTAACTGCAAAAAGTGCGCTTTGAACAGCCATTTCCCATCGAGAACTAGCCCCAGATATTTCATCTGGGGCCCTACCCTAATGGCCACCCCTTGGACCGAAACGGTCAAGTCCGCGGGGGGATTACGGAACTTCCTATGGAACATGATGGCCTCCGTTTTCGGGGGGGAGACCCTCAAGCCCAGCCTAGCTGTTCGATCTACGACTATCGCCAACTTTCTACACCCGCTTGTATTAACCCGCGTGCTGCAAGGTACCCGCTGTGCCGTACCCAGCTGGTCTACTCGTTGAAGGAACCGCAAGACGTGAAGAAAGGATCAGGAGTAAGACGTGGCTGCAACTTTAAAGCCCGCATCTTCCGTAGCGTGTCTGATACGGCGACCAATCCTGTAAGACCTTTCTTCTCTCTTTCTCTCTTCCTGGCCGCATCGACACTCAGGGACAACCAAATTATTCATTTGTATAATACGAATAAACACAATTTGAAGACTTATATAATTTGATAATGCGGAATATTTTTAAGACAATAACTGCCTATTTTACAATCATTAGATAAAGGTTATCGGTCAAATAAATCCAACTGTTTTATTTATTCAACTGTTGTTTTTAATCATTTCCATGTTGTATATTATTCTTATCAATTACTTTTACCACCTCCTTTTTACCAGCTCCTTGATAATACAGATTTATTGAGAAGACTCAAAAGGACAAAACCTTTTGAGTTAGTGTTATAATACTTTCATAATAATAAAGTGTAGTGCTATGTGCTAAACATTAACAAAGAACACATGAACAAAGTGTCTTCTCCTTAATAAAGACAATAAGAAACGTGTTATTGGACACATTCTTAGTTTAAGTTATATCTAGTTATTTTAGATCAGATTTAAATTACTCATTAGTCTTATTTCGTAGATTAGATTGTAATTTTAATGTTGTATCACTAAGATACAACATTTATGAAAAAAAAAAAATACTTTTATATATTATATGATTTGTGATAAAAGTCCCACTGCTAGGTTCGGGCCTCCCATTATAGGGGGACCCGACAGTATACCCGCCACGCTTCTCCAAGGCGGCTTGGCAGGTTTGACACATCGGTTATCTTAATGTGCAGGTTGCATCACGATGTTTTCCTACACCGTTGTTGGCATGTGGTAATAATGTAGTTCTCCACTGGTGAAAGTATTTTCGAAATCGGTTTAGTAGATCCAGAGATTACCCCCCCCCCCCCTACAACGTCACAAACTTTACCTCTTTATAATATTAGTATAGATAGTCGTAGTAGCTGCTTAGTTAACACACCCGCGTCTAATTAAATGATGTGGGTTCGAACCTGGCCGGGCCCACCTGCTAGTAAGCGGTTATCGTAGCCTATAGATATTTGCAATACCAAAAGTACTAACAATGTTCTGTCGCTTTCTAAAGAGAGACTGGAACCTGGTCACTAATGCCGGAACACAACTCAAGGTTGTCATGGTGGCATACTCCAGACCAGCGGTGGTAGTCATCGAGGTGGGCAAATGCCCTACCACCTGGTAGTGGGGTGTTCTTGTCGCCTCTTACGATAGGCCGCTCGGTCTCACCTGCGAGATCGACACATCCTTTGGGAGGGCGGTGAGTCCGCCAACCACGTGTTAGGTCGGCGACGTGTCGCGTGCGGCGTTCCACAGGGATCGGTCCTCGGGCCTATCCTTTGGAACGTAGGCTATGACTGGATCCTTCGGGTGACGGTCCGGCCCGGAGTAGGGCTGATCTGCTTTGCGGACGACACCCTACTCACGGCACGCGCCGCGTCTTTTGCGGAATCCGTGGACGTTGCCAACGACGGGTTGGCGATCGTCGTAGATCGAATAGCTAGGCTGGGCTTGAGGGTCTCCCCCGCGAAAACGGAGGCCGTCATGTTCCATAGGAAATTCCGGAATCCTCCCCCGGACTTGTCCGTTACAGTTCAGGGGGTGGCGATCAGAGTAGGGCCCACGATGAAATATCTTGGGCTAGTTCTGGACGGGAAATGGCTGTTCAAAGCGCACTTTGAGCAGCTAGTTCCCAAACTTCTGAATTCCGCGGGCGCACTCTCCAGGCTTCTTCCTAACGTGGGGGGGGCCGGGGGGTGCGACGCGGAAGCTTTATTCCGGCATCCTGAGGAGTATGGCGCTCTACGGTGCGCCCGTCTGGTTCGATTCGCTTCACCGCCACAACCGAACCCTGCTGCACCGCGCGCAGCGGGTTCTGGCCGTGAGGACCATACGGGGGTACCGCACAGTGTCGTGGTCGGCGGCGACTCTCTTGGCAGGCGAGCTGCCCTGGCCTCTCCAGGCAGACGTCCTGTCCAGAGTTCGTCGCGCCCAGCAGGATGCCCTAGCTAGAGGACTGACCTTCTGTCAAGTCGAATTAGAGACGGTCAGGAAGCGGGAAACCGCCTCCTGCCTCGTCGCCTGGTCTCGTGACCTCGAACACCCTGTGGCCGGCGGCTATACGGTGGATGCAATCAGGCCGCAGCTGGAGAGATGGGTGACCCGCACCAGCGGAACCCTGACCTTCAGGACGACTCAGATACTGACCGGACACGGTTGTTTCGACCAGTATCTGTTTCGCATTGTGGGCTGCTTGCCTTCCCCGGACTGCCGCCAATGCGGCGCACCCGATACGGCGTTACACACGCTTGTTGAGTGCGCTGCATGGACGCCTCAGCGTTTCGAGCTCGAGACACACGTAGGAGCCGTCCGATCGCTTGGCGACTTGGTAACGGCCATGTTGCACAGCGACGACCGCTGGGAGTCTGCGGTCTCTTTCTGTGAGGCGGTAATGTCTCTAAAAGAGGCCGCAGAAAGGGATAGGGAGCGAAGTCCTGCAGCGCGTGCTAATGTCTCCACCCGAGGTCGCCGGCCTTCAGCTAGCACCCGGAGAGGCAGGTACGCGCATTACTTCCCTCCCTGAGTTAGGTTCCGGTACGAGGGGCCCCTTGCTACTAGGCAACGCAAGGGATTCAGCCCCCGTTTCGAAGTGGGGTGTGTTCTCCCAGGGCACACTCCAGGCACTTTATTGCGCTGGATCGACTGTTGCGTAACTATGTTCTATATCTCAGTCTTTCCTTCACAACAAAGCGCAGGGTCGACGGGAGGAGAGGTTTTTTAGTGGGTATTGAGGTTGCTCGCCCGTGCGGCATCGCTCTGAGTCTTCCACACTCCTCAGTGTCAAGCCATCGCGGACGAAGCGCAAACAAAGCATACTATTGCTAGCGTTATCGCCCCCGATGGATGCGCGCCGTTTCCTAGTGACGGCCCTGAGAGTGCGTAAATCGGTCAGCATTTTTCCTCGCCTCAAACAAAAAAAAAAAAAAAAGGCCGCTCGGTCTCAGGGAATTGTATTCTACCTCTGTTCCTACACGGATGGCGGTGGCGGGTATATTGTCATACTAAAAAGGTGCCGCGCGCCTTAAAAAATATAGGTCCCAAGAAACGGGAACAAAAAAAGTTCGTAAAACTTCGTTTAAAAAAACCGACTTCAAAAACTAAAAAGTATAAAATAACTTATTTCTAAAGCTATTATTATTAATATATATTATGTTAAGCATCTTAAAGTCGGTGCTTAGTAATTTTCAAAATATAGTAATTTTTATGTTCTACTTTGCACCGACTTCAAGATATTTTAGATAATATATATTAATAATAATAATAGCTTTAGAAATAAGTTATTTTATACTTTTTAGTTTTTGAAGTTGGTTTTTTTAAACGAAGTTTTTTATTTATATGTTACTTTTTAGTGTCTAGCTACGAAAGGTGCCGCGCGGAATGGTTTTTTTTTATTTCAATTTTCATAAAATGAAAACTACTGGACGAACTATACTAATTTTTAGGGGACCAAATGGTAGCTATTCCGCGTCGAACAAAAAAGGAATCACGTAAATGGGATCATAAATCTCGGAGTAATCGGTGAACATACATTCCGACGAATTGAGAACCTCCTCTTTTTTTTGAAGTCGGTTAAAAAAGGAGAGGCCCAAACCGAGCAATGTGACATTTATGGGCTAATGTTATTAAATTATGAAGGAAGTTACAACATCAATCATATTTATCAATGTATCACCATAAAATTTATGTCTACAATCCACATAACATTAACAACAGTTTATGTCACATTCCTATCTATACATATATTAAAACTGTAGAGATGGAATTTCTGTCAACGAAAAAAAATGCTAAAAACCGAGTCAGGGGGATGTACGAAGTGAAATAGAACTAATTTAGATTTTTTCAAATTTTTTGTTTCTCTGTTTGTCTGTGGGTTTGTATTGGCTAATCTCCGAAACGACTGGATCGTTTTAAATAAAATTTTGTATGGTGGTAGCTTATATCCCTGGTCAACATATAGGATACGTTTGATCTCGAAAAATTAAAGGGTTTCCGTGGGTTATTTAAAAAACCGCACCACTCGGACGAAGTCGCTGGCATCAGCTAGTAATGTATAAGTAACAAGGTTATTGAGGCCAACTTCTTAATATGCGTGCTATTATAAAAACAGAACAAATATAAAGACATATATGCTTTACAAAAAAATATACATTTAGTAAGAATAAACGAAAACCTTGGAATCATTGAGAGATGACCACGAACGCAAAAAAAATCGAGCCGGTGTGAAATTAAGCAAATTTACGTATTGTCTTATTCTCTATTCATAAAAAGTGTTTTTGAACGAAGAGAAAACAACATATTGTTTTCAATACACTAGAACATTGCACTCAGGTACGCTCTTATAACTTCCGAAATGTTATGCCGCGGATATTAACTCGTATCTCAGGATGAAAGCACCCTATATTTATCTACTATTAATTAAAATACTAAATCTATCCATACTATTGTTAAATGCCGACAAACCTTTCCCGCACTTTGACTTCTTTTGTTTACTTTGTGTTTAAAATTTGCAATTAGACAATAGCCTATTGTTATTGTTTCCGTTTATGGCCGTTCGCAGGAATAATTAACCAGGTGCGCAGATTATATTTTCTTGAAACAAAACTCGTCCACGCAGTCGATTGTTGTATTGTACAGTTTAACTTTACTATAAAACAATGCCCGAACGGAGGGGTGGGGTAGTCTAGCGAGAACCACTATCAAAGCAAGACGAGTGCATTCGATAAGCGATATAGTGACAGACTTTGCGCGTGTTTTGAATCGTGCAGTGTACCTGTTTTATACGTGTTTGTATAGTTCTAATAAATTCTATAGTAATTCCAACGACATTTTAATTCGAGTCCTGTGCAACTCGTAACACTATAATAAATCTGTTAATGGTTCGAGTTGTCCAATGCATTTAAAAATGTGAAAAAATCAGGAAGTATGATGCGGACCAGGATATACCGAAAATGCAATATTTAGAATTTTTGTCTGACTGTCTGTCTGTTAGAGAATCACGTGAAAAATATAGAACCCGATTCCAGTGCTATCTACCGGGACCAAATGTTAATCTAAACTATTCTCAAATCCACTCGAACACACAAAAAATCATCAAAATCAGGCCCCCGTTTAGGAGTATCGCGGTGCCATCTACTGGGTCCAATCGTCAATTTAAACTAATCTGGGACAAACTTGAACACAACACACAACAACAACAAAAACACCTAAATTCTGGTACCCGAATGCAGCGCCATCTAGCGCCTGGTTCAAATTTGAATCTAAATCATCGCAGTAGAAAACGATTAAAATATCACTATTAAAGAATAGTTGTTAGTGGTAGAAGGGTGTTTTTTAATGCCGAATCATAAAAAAAATCAATTTCATAATATTCAAAAACATATTATTTAGGCGGTAACCTACTCGATATGCACACAAACTATCATACAAATTGGTTCAGCCGTTTCGGAGGAGTTAGGTAACAAACATCGCGACACGAGAATTTTATATATTAGATAAATATTTGGTATACAAACATACATATTGTGTATCTCCAAAAACGCTTGTGTTATGGGTCACTTTGGGGCTATTCTAGGCCCCCATTGGTCTGGGTGTCTGGGATCGGTAAATAACGTAGAAAATTCGCTTCCGAATTTTACCATACCAGGAATCGAACCCGGCGCCTTGCGTTGCAGTAAGCTAGGCCGGGCAAAGGTTTAGCTCGCAGAACCACAGAGGAGGTCGAATTAAAGCTACTTTATATTTTGGAAAAATCGAAGACGATATATATGAGAATATAGATAGAATAGTAGACAGGTTTCCAAAATTTAAACTTTAAGTCATTTTCTAATTTGAATACGGTCATGTCTACTAAATTTCAAACAAGTTAAAAAGATCAAAACATTAAGTTTATAGGTCGTTACCCTCGTGTAACGCTTGTCCAAATTTTATTTGAATCAATTACCATGGCAAATGTCCAGATAGAGGTAACCAGCTTCTTTTACACATAGATCCGATGCAGTAATTTATATTTCAACAAATCTTTACTACTTTCTGTAGAATGAATTTGAAAAATAGAAAAGAATTTTTAAGATAATAATGTCCTTTTATTTGCTTTAGTGCGAAAACTGTGATGAAATTGACAATGTGATGAAATGAAAATTTGGGCCAGCAGATTCCGAAAATGCAATTTATAGAACTTTGTATCAATTTTTTTTTAATCAATAAATTAATAAAAAAATATTTATTGGTAAAAGAATAAAATAAAATCTCTGAATGCGTCTTAGTATCATGTGAAAACTCGACACAGCGCTAGCTTATATCCTGGTTTTAATACATATGATACTTTCTTAATAATCTTTCCGTTTCAAGTGCCTTGATGATAATGAGCATCAATTAATGATATTACAAAATATATTATATAACAGTTTCAAAGCAGTTACAAAATATATTATATAACAGTTTCAAGTTTCGGGGCGAGCGCCTTCGCAAAGCGGAGGCGCTCGAGCCCGGGGGCAACTTGCTCAACGGAGCTCCCTAGGGAGTTTTACTTCGGCTGGACTGTTGCCATGAGAGAGGAATGAATCTCATGATGCCCACCATAGGGCGACACAATGAACGGGCGACGGGTAATATAAAGCCCGAGGGGAAGGATCCCGGCGGACCGGGATCGGCGGTTCGCGGCGGCCTACGCTATCTTACTGTCGTTTCGCAACGTGTTATAGCTGGGAGAGAAGAAACGGCGAAAGAAACTTCCCAGCAACACGCCTAGTCTATCCTGTGGGAGGGCTATGTCTCCTGGCGTCCCTCGCGAGGACGTGGAGAGATCGTGATTGGCGTTGTCTGAGACGCCGCCGTCTGTGTCTGTCTGTCGGTGCCTGCCAGCCTGCCGTCCTAACCGCGGGCGGGCTGATCCGGGCCAGCCGTTTTGTAAAAACGTCGACCTTGTCCGTGAGAACATTACGCGGTCGTCGCACGAGAGGCTTTCGCCGAGGCTTGTAATCGGACGCGGACGACGAGCGGATTTCGATGGTGCGGCGCGAGATCGAAATACTTACGCGAGAGCGACGTAATGTAGTTTTTGATGGAGGGAAGCTCCAGATCGCGGTGGAGGTCGACGTTACGCATATAGAGGGGAGCACCGACGGCTCTGCGCGTGAATTTATTCTGCACGATTTGCAGTTTATTTAAAAGGGTAGGCTTGGCATGGCCGAATGCAACACTCGCATATGTCATGATCGGGCGGATGCATGTTTTATATAGAGTAAGCTAATAAGCTTTTTTGCTTCGTTTATCTATCATGGGTGCTAGACGACCCATCACAAATCGCACTCTATTTCGGACTGCAGGCAAACAGGTGGATGGCCCACTTGATGGAAGGTGGTTACCGTTGTCTATGGAGATGTGCAACACCGGGGGCGTTGCCAACGCGTTGCCGGCCTCTAAGAAATTTTATAACGCCCTTCTTAAACGACAAGAGAGAAAACCAGAGGCAGAGGGAAAACCTCGGCGGGAATTTCTCTCCAACTCATAGTTGTATGCGGTATAAACGTTCTGGAGAACCGTTGTGGGTCTCTGGGTGGCTCAGATTTATAATTGAACCCGGTAGATGGCCTTGTAATCGCGTTCTAGATTTTTATTTTAAGGCAGAAGAGGTCTCTGCGTGATAAAACTACGCTGTAACGGTTCTAAGCGCGGTATTTTGACTTCATTTTTATTCCGACGTTTCGGCCCATTTTCATTAGCCGTGATCACATAAGACAAAGATTGATTGATTCTTGACTCAATGAGTAATGTTAATTATTTCACCTACCGCCAACTTATTACATACATACATACATACATAACTTCACGCCAGGTCCCTTGCGGGGTAGGCACGAACTTGGTCATATAAATAATTTAGTTTTAATTTTTATTTGCGGTTATTGTTTACTCTATGAGAGCTTAATCTAACTTACCGCCGCTTCGCAACATGTGGGTAGAAGAGAAGGCGCAATAAACTGTTCAACTAAAGGCCCTTATAATATCATAATGGGTGGAAGGTAAAATAATACTGTTTACTGGGACGTGCTTTTATTGAGCTGCCAAAATAACTCCCTCGGGCAGCAGTAAAAGACTAGAGGTAATTCATCTGAGGCTTTTGTTATATAAGTCCGCCTCTCATCTGATTCTTATTTGCTTGAAGATAGTTACATAATAGTTAATAATAATAATTTATTCGGTAAAAACATGTAAAGGTAACATAATAATCTTTTGTATACCTTGCCATTATTACGACTGTAATAATATTTTTCTTTCCTCTTATATCTTTGTCTTATTGAGTACGCACTGTTTGCTACAGTTCCATTCATTCTTTTAAAAGTATAACATACTTCTGTATTTGTAAAAAAAGAGCCCGAGATAAATAAATACGAATGACATGTTACTGAGGATCTCTCCAGCAGTATGTGATTCATATTTATGTCATATATATTTTTTGCATTTTGGGTTTTACCCCGTTTCTAGTGTATATTAACGACCTATGTATCATTAATCTTATTGATGGGGAAGTCGTCAGTAATATGCAGATGATACCGTTACCGTATTGCTATTTCACGGCGATACATGGGATGACACCAAACGTGTAGCTAGCTCTGGATTAAATTTAGTGTCGACATGGCTGAAACAGAACCTACTCACTCTCAATGTGAACGAAACCCATTATATCAATTTCAGCATTAACGCAAGCTCTCAACCTCTCAGACCTCTCTACCTTACAATGCATGATATATACAAGCTGTAACCAACTCCATCCTTGTAATTGTGCTAAACTTCTGCTGGTATCAGACATTAAATATTCAGGATTCTACCCGGACAAGCACTTGACGTGAACGGTACATATAGAATTAAAATACTTCGTTTAAAAAACCGACTTCAAAAACTAAAAACTCTAAAATAACTTATTTCTAAAGTTATTATTATTAATATATATTATCTAAAACATCTTAAAGTCGGTGCGTAGTAATTTTCAAAATATAGTAATTTTTATGTTTTACTTTACACCGACTTCAAGATGTTTTAGATAATATATATTAATAATAATAACTTTAGAAATAAGTTATTTTATACTTTTTAGTTTTTTAGTTTTTGAAGTCGGTTTTTTTAAACGAAGTTTTTTTATTTTATTTGTTACTTTTTAGTGTCTAGCTATGTATGGGTAGACCTACGAAAGGTGCCGCGCTCCTTAAAAAATATAGGTCCCAAGAAACGGAAACAAAAAAATGTTCGTAAAATGAAAACTACTGGGCCAAAGTATGTTAAAATTTTAGGGGACCAAATGGCAACAAATCCGCATCAAACTAAACAAGAATCACCTAAATCGGATCATAAATCTCGGAGTAATCGGTGAACATACATTTAAAAAAAACAAAAAAAAAGATCCCGACGAATTGAGAACCTCCTCCTTTTTTTGAAGACGGTTAAAAATACCTTGCAAATAGAACAAGGAAGTTAATATACGCTTTTAAGCAACTTCTTCATGTCCTTGATCGCGATTCTTTACTTAAAGTATATAATACCCTAGCACTAGCAGAATCTATACTATGCTACTGCATTACTGCTTGGGGTCGGCAGCTCCTACTCATCTTATAGTTCTTGAACGTGCCCAAAGACCGCTATTAAGGTGTATGATCTTTAAGCCTAGATTATATTCTACAGATTCTCTATATTATCAATGTAAAGTTTCGAATGTCCGCAAATTATTCATACGTGCAATAATTCTGAAACATCACAATCTTGTAACGAAAAATGCATTGGAAGAATTGGAAACGAAACGCAGGCAAGACATGGTCTTCAGACAATCTAAATATCGTACTAGCTTCGGTACTAAATCCGTAAGATTCCTAGGTCCAAAATTTTATAACAGTATCAGCAGTAAATTAACCTTGGTTACCAGGACTCACTATAAATTAAGAAAAGGCCTAACTCATTTTTTAAATTCCTTATTATTTAAAGTAGCTGAAGAACTTTTACGTTCTCTTTGCTAATAATATTTTGCTAACCGTCTTTTGAAAACAATTACTTTTATCACCTACGCTACTATAATCCCGTTCAAATACACAAGAAGCACGCACGGGCCCTTATACGCCACACACGCACGCACATGCATGCACACACGCGCGCACGCACGCACGCACACAACAAACAAACAACACAGCAGTTCTTTAATTAGTTTTACTTCAATTTAATGAGTGAATGAATGAATGAATGAAAACTCTTTATTGCTCACCATAATTTAAACATAGACATTTAGTTACATTTACACATTTCATTAGAACAATGGGCGATCTTATAGCCTATATAGATCTCTTCCAGGCAACCCGGTGTCTAAGGAGACTTTAAAAGAAAAATTAAATAATATTTGGTGGTTTCACTAAATTTAGCCAAAATCAATCGTAATTAAATGAAATCAAAGAAAAAACAAAATAATCATAATAATAATTATTGTGAGGAGGTTCCTGTCTCTGGAGCCCTAACCACCGGTGATTTGGACCCCAGGCCCCGCTGGCGGTGAGCTTCAACATTTTATATTTTTTTATTAATGTATCTTTTTTGAGAATAAATAAATTTGTATAATTATAAACTAATATACATAATGAATATAGCTTTCATTTACATTATTTTATAATAATTTAAACACTGCTCATACAGATGACAGACTTGGAAATATTATGAAGATTTTCGTTGATATTTCAAATTTCGTGTTTTAAAGCTAAAGGCCCGCTTGCATAACGATCACATTTCAATCAAATTAGTTCATCATATTAAACTGCCTAAATACGTTCTAGTAACTATTAAGTTAAGGGTACAATTTAAATGCTCACCAAAAAAAATTTTTGTCCCTTAGTTTAAGCACCGAATAAAATATATTACTTCATATAAATTTAATCCACTCAATACCGAGGTGCCTAAAAAACAACGTTTTACTTTCCAAAATAAACATACACTCATCAGAATAATTGTAAGTTTTGTATTTAAATTCTTTTTGCTTACCAAAATGGATAAATGCCCACCAAATATTGTTTTACTAAAACACTAACATTCAAGCCGAAAATTACAATCCAGAATATATTATTGTTAAACTAAGATAACAGTCGTTTCCCTTTACTTATTTACCCTGCAACCAGCACAGCCGCCACCGGCATGTGAGGCACAGACCGCAGGACGCAATCCCGTCACGCAAGCGTCACACATTGTCACGCTGAAGTACGTGGAATCACCTCTTGAAGCTAGGAATATCCCTATTGGTGAGAAGAGAAAGAGAGTGCGCCCAGCTAAATCTAAAAAATCTCTGTTGATTCAATAATTATTTTCTTTTGTTAGTTTTTTAAAAAGTTTATATGATTGACTGCTTTTAACTATTGTGTTCTTTAAAGTGCCATTGATAAATCTTAAGTACAAATAAATCTTATAAGTACCTATAAATATAATGAAACATAACTTCGTTTTACTTTTGTTTTTTTTTCTACTTACTTTTGTTTTTTTTTCTACTAGTGATTCATTTTTTACCTACTTCAATCATTTGTGTTGCAGTAATATTGAGAGTGAAGTATTTATTTGGCTATATTATCATGTTTTAATCAAATTCATAAAACAATAAACAAGCAACATATATTATCATGTTTGGAATACGAAATATTATATTTGGTATTAAAACTAATTGTACGTTGGAACGTTTGCTTTTTTGCCCCAGCAAAAATTACTAAATTGGAAGTGGAGAAACAAAATATTGGTAATATCTGTTTAACGATAATGTAAAATATTTGGTCTGAAATTAGCTATAAAGGGGTTTATATATTTTTATGGCATAGCATTAAAAGGAAAATAGCTTCATTTCTACAATACTTCTGGAAACACAGTTTGGTGAGCATTTATCCATTCTGGTAGGTATTTCGCATTTATTGTTAGTAAAATAGGTGCATTTCGGGTAGGCGTTTAAACACAAGCCTTAAGTTAATATTCAAATCAAATCAAATTTATTTGTTCAAAACATGGTTAAACAGTTGGTATATATGTCAGTGTTCACATGTTTTGCTCCCATATGAGCATACAAATATTTATAATTAATTTTATTAAATTATATAATATTGAATCTTATGATGTAATGAATCTTATGAAACAAAAAACTGATAAATGTCAAAAATAATAGTAATAATAATAATTGTGGCGTCCCGCAGGGGGGCTTTGTGGCGAAGCCTTAGGTGAGTGGCGACACCTCGTACCTGACTCCGGGGGCCAAGACAAGGCCCCCGCCTCCGTGCTTGCCTTAGCCAGCCGGCACGGAGTGGAGATCGCTAGAGCTAAGACTCAAGTACTCACAAAACTATTAACTTTTTTACTAATTTGGTCAACATGCGTTTTCCAATTACAGTAGGTACTTATCTATAGTTATACCAAGAAAACTTGGACTATCTCATTAATTTTAGTTCCTTTATTTATTATATTTATATTTACAAATTATTAAATTATATTATCTGTAAAGAGCAATCCAGATTTATTTCAAAAAGTGCCGGATGTAGTTGTGCGAAATAGGTGTGAACAAAAAAGAGTTTGCATGTTTCCAGTACCTACAACATTTCTACGAAAAAGTATTTTTGGTATGGATCCTCTAACCTATACAGATAAATGAAATCGAAGTGTCTGTATCTAATGTCAAAATAAAAATATGAAAAAACAGGGGGACAATTCGGACCAGGAGACAGCGAAAATGCAATTTTTCGAATTTTTGTGTGTCTAATTGTTCCGGCTAATCTCAGAAATAGCTGGACCGGTTTTGACAGGACTTTCACTGGCAGATATCTGATGTTAACTTAGCTAAGAGTAACCTAGGCTACTTTGAATATTAGGGTTCCGCGAAAATAAAATTCACGCGGAAGAAGTCGCAGGGAACGCTAGTTTAAAATAAAATTCCTATTATATAAAGGAAATATACATTAATTCTTTCTAAATACCACTTAGAAAATAATTATTAACCAAACCTATTATTATAATAATAGGTTTATTGTTCAATTGTTCATGGTTTTTTTAATTGACACATTTTAAATGTTCATTGTATAAAAACAATTTCATAATATTTATACTATTTATTACAAGTACTAAAAATCCTTTTTTTTCTCGATGTATACGTATATTGTACATGGTGCAGCATCTGTTCTTGTAAGTTTTGCAACGACCCATGTCAAAAGGTGGGTCGAAGTGGACGTTGACCACAGAGGATTAATTCTCACTGTTGATTGACATTGAAAAAGGCGTGATTTTCATGACATTTGTGTATTTCGTCGTTCATAACATCATCGCGTCATAATCCGTTCCCTTAGAATTTATGATTGTAACGTCCGTAAGGAAATGGTACGGGAAAAACCGGGGTCATGATCTGGGTCGTTGTGAGTCTCTTGTGGAACGGAGCCATAGCCTTAAAACGTGTTTTAGGTTATCAATTTTTTCTCAAATATGTGGTAGTTTTAAAATTACTAGAATGAGTTTGATCACGATCCATAGAGTATTGTATAATATATTATATAGAATATTTTCGAATAGATGCTTTGTTTGGGTTCCATAGACAAATGAATAAACATCTCTAAAGAATTTATCATTGCACACAGTTGCATACAGTTTCCTGCCGTGTTTCATGCATATACAGTACACATTACACCAGTATTATCAGCAGTGTACACAAGTATAATCAGCAGTGTACACAAGTATAATCAGCAGTATACACCAGTATAATCAGCAGTATACACCAGTAGTTTCACGACCATTACATTAATTATGTAATAAATATTATATACACCACTCTGACAAAAAAGTACCGGGAAAAGGTCCTATGTAAATAAAGGTCATATATAAATAATACACAAAATGTTGTTATTCATTCAAATTTATTTATCACCTTCAAAATATGCTCCTTCAGAAACTATACTCTTCCGCCAACGAGTAATCCAATCATCAAAACATTTTTTTTACGATTTTTCCGGCATTGAGTTTAGTTCTCGTCGCAAATTCTCCTTTATGTCTTCTGTCGCATGAAGACGGAGGCCATGAAGTGGTGGTTTGAGTTTAGGAAAAATGAAGACATCGGCTGGAGCCATATCTGGTGAATAAGGTGGTTGCTCAATGGTGGTGATTCAAATAAAACAGTCAACATGACTGACTTTTGATCGACGTTGGCGTGGTTTTTTCGGTTTCGGTTTGGTTGGAAGGCGCCTCTCCGAAGTTTGTGAACTAGTTTGCATGTCAAACTCGTAAACCCACGTCTCCTCACCAGAAACAATGCGTTTTATGAATTTTGGGTCGGAATTGACTCATTCTAGCACGTCCTCGGCGACTCTTATGCGACTCTGAGTTTTTGGAGACAATTTAGGTCTTTTGGGACTAGCTGAGCGGCGGCAACATGTTTCATGCTAAGTGATTATACGGATCGACTCGTGAGACACAGTTCAGCGGCTATTTCTCTCAAACTTGAATGAGGATTTTCAGTCGCTATTTCCTTCTCTTTTGCGATGTTAAATTCAGTTGAAGACGTTGATGGCCTACCAGGGCGAGGCAAATCTACCAGTATATCTCAACCGCTTTGTACCACTCATAAGCAACTTGTTTTTGATAAAGTCGATTCACCGTAAGCCTTCTGTAACATTTTCAGTGTCTCCGAACACGAAATTCCCTTCCCTTCCCAAAAAATTGAATTTGGAACCATTAACAAATCATCCATTCCCGATACTTTTTGACAGGATGTATATAACTATATATGAATACGCTTTGACATAAATGTAAAGTTGTAATATTAAAATAATAGGCTTGGGCCTCTCTTTACAGAGAAACGGACAGTATTGTACACGGCGGCTTGGCAGGTTTGACGCATAGTTTATCTCGATGTGCAGGTTGCATCACGATGTTTTCCTTCACCGTTGTTAACACGTGGTAATTGTAACAATATTCACATTAGGTCAGAAAACTGCCTAAGTGGTGCATGCTTTCCGGCCAGGATTCGAACCCGCACCCTATAAGTTTGGGCCCGTGCTCTCACTATTAAGCTACCATCTATACTATAAGGGCCTTACTTATAATAATCTCGTTAAGAAAGGATTATCCATCTCTTAAATAAGAGATTCTTAAGCCCCTAATCAATGGCTGTTTCAAATAAAACTTGCCATCTTGCCTCTTAGCAGTCACTTAAACTACCTCTCGATGTTGGTTATTTTTGACAGTTATTCATGAGTTACTTTACCACCACCTCTTATCCTTAAGAGGAGTATATGGGTGTGATTTTCGTTAATCAGTTGCGCTCAGCAGCAGTTTCTTAAAATTTAACAAATGATTATAAGTACGGCCATAACTATTTAGGAAAAAATCGTAAGCCAGAAAATAGAGAAACATGTTCTCACCATCATATAAGACATTATAACCATGTTTCATACGAATTAAAATTTTATTTCACTAATTTTGGCTTTTTCAATCTCTATTGTCTATAGAGAAACATTCTCAGGTGATGATGATGTATATACATTTACAATAGATTAATAAAAGTATTTGTTTAAAATACATTTATTAATCAAAATCCAAATTTTGATATTTTTATACCGTAGTAAACTTTTACTAAAATTCATTTAAATAATATATTTACTAATGGGCTCAGCATACGTTGTCATGCCCTGAAAAATAAAAATCTAAAACCCGATCGCAGCGCCACCTACCGGGTCCAATCGTGAATCTAATCTAAACCATCCAGGGAATCACTCAAATATACACACAAAATTATTATCAAAATCGTCGTTTTTGAGTTTTAGCGAGACTTACTAAATGCATCTGGCATGCATTGAAATGCCACGTAAAGTTTTTTTATAATTTTTGGGCCAGAACCCCTCCAGGACTTCCTCAGAACATCTTACCAAAGTTTTATCACAGTCAGAACAATGGTTTAGGAATACATAGAGGACAAGCATGCAGACATTTCTTGACATAGACATAAGAAGATATAATGTACTATTTTCAATTATTGTTTTACACAGTTTATATTTATTCGACGAGACAATAATATATAATTATCAATCTGTGGATTCCGTCACACACGAGAAAATTAGCGAAGTCATTAGAACTCACTGGCAGATATTATACTGTTGATGGTAGAGAGGTGCCGGCGGCTGCATCTCATGCAGCTGCAGATATATCTCGTGGACGCGCGCGTATTCGCGGGCCATCGCGCATCCAATTCGCGCGCTAGCGCTGCCTGCACACGCCGATGCCGCTCGGAAAACTGACTGATGCGAGAGCGTGGAGCGTCGCGTCGGACGCACCACCCGCGCCCCGGTGCCTCCGTTGTGTCTGCTACATCCTCGCCGTAATGCTGAACTTACGCACTAATAACACATTTCGCAGATGTAGCCAACACTTCACGACCTCAGTCCCGTGAATGTTGTGTACATTTTTTTCATATCGAGTTAGGGTAAGTTTGAACGCTTCTTCGTTATTGTCGTAAATAGAGCACAGATTCCGCTTTTGACAGGCATACAAAAAGATTGGTAACTCTTTGAGCACAACTTCTTCTAAAACGCACTGTGAATAGGTACAATTGGGCAGAAATTTTATATATAACTTCTATGCAAATTTTGCCCGTAAAGCACTCTCAAAATGGGCACTAAAACCAAAATCTTAATTTACCTGTTACTATATATATCAAATATATCAAAAGGACAGATGCTTATAAGCCGCGCGCAGGTTTTCCAATGACTACTTTCTACTATTGTATATACTTATGTAAATACCTAGTCCAACCATAAGTTCTGTTACATATGAAAATGCATTTTTTTTTAATGAAGCAATGTAATATTATTATAATTTATACCTACATATTTATTAAAGTCTCAGCAAAAAACTAAAAAATAAATATTTTATTCGAAATGGCCACCTTTGGCTTTTAAACAGGCGTCCTTTTTCACAAAAATGTAGTTTTGGGACTCCTTGATAAGACACGCCCACCAAACCATCACTGGAGCAGGATATTGACCACGTTGTACCTTTCTGACCACTTGAGCAGCTTCATTAGAACTGTGAGCGTACACTTTATCATTTTGCTTATTGTAGTGTTCTTCAATCGTGAAAATATTTTCATCGGTAAGGAGGATATTTCTGTGCCTTTCACCTGCGTATCGCTACATAAGGCGTTTTGATCGATCCACTCTCTTTAATTATGAAGACTGATTTGAGGATGTCCTGTATATCGACGATAAAAGCACCGAGTTTCAGGTCTTGTTTTATAATACGCGACAGAGTCCTAGCGGGAATATTCGTTTCTCGCCATAAGATTTTTGCGTCCTAATAGGGTTTCGACGAATTCTGGCTTTAACAGCATTAACAGCCTTTGTATTTCTAACAGCACGCGGCCGCCCCAATCTTTTCTGCTCTTCGACAGACGAAGTGTTGTTGTATCTGTTGATAGTACGATATATGAACGGCTAATACGGCTGATACCAAGCTTTTGAAGTGACTGGAATATGACCGACGGCTCCATACCCACTTTGTGCAAGGCGATCACTGCAATCCTATTTTCTTTAACACCCCATTCCATATTGTAATTTGATAATGAACACAAAAAAATATGTAAAATTGCGCAAAATCGAAAGAAGTTTTTAAAATAATATACGTGTTCCAAATTCAAAATAATTAAAAGGTTGAAAAAAATAAAGTTTTTATGTAACAATATTTATGGCCAGACTAGTAAACTAGTAAACAAGTGCCTTTTGGACCAACTTTTTTCAGCAGTCTCCGAAAATTATAAATGAGGTGTCATTCGAATCGGAATGGCATGTAGATGATTTTTGAAAAAAATGAAGTTCTGCTTGCAAAAATTGTAAAAGTTATTAAAACTTAACTTAAAAAAAGGGGGTTCAGTTTTTTGCAAATATCTCAAAAAGTAATAAAGATTTTTCAAATTTGAAAAAAGATTCGAAAAGAAGAGGAAAGTTCCTAAAAAAAGTCTCGACTCCCGAAACTGTAAGATCAATATTTATAATTTTCCCAGAGGGATGAAAATATGTCCGAAAACAGGTACTCTGGCTTACGCAAGCCACAAAACACAAAATTAAAAGTTTAAAACAACGAAAATTTTTAATAAAAAAATGAAAAATAAACATTTCCTAATTTTTCCAACGGGGTTCTATTCTAAAGCCACGACTTTGAGGAAAGCTGTTTCAGCTAAAGAGAAGCTCCCATAACTCTTAGATAGTAATCTACCTACCACCACATCGTATTTGAAGTTGACGCCCGGTGTTTTCTCCAAAATTGGTTACAATACATTACTGTTTATTGTATACCAACATTACATAGAAAAAAATACACAATAAACTTATTTACTTATAAAAGGTAGAACAATGGGCGGCATTATTGCTAAAAGCAATCTCTTCCAGGCAACTTTTGGATGGACAAGATCTAATAACATACATAGCATTGGCGTGCAGTTGAAATAAATACTAATATAACAATAAAATAATTATTATACTATATACATATATTATATTCATAAACATATATACATACATAAATATACGAAACAAACAATAAACACGTTATACAATTAAATAAATAGTGCTCCTTCACAAGTCTGTTAAAGGAATGGATAGATTTAGTAGATCAAACATCTGCCGGCAAAGCATTCCAGAGATGCACAGCCTGAACAGAGAACGATCTTGCGTAAATCTCCGTAGTTTGTATCTGTTACCTACAGAACTAGACGGAATTAAATCCGCACCGGACTTAAATTCTTTAGCTTTCCATAGATATAATGCATGCTAGGCTTAAAGCGGATATTTCATGGTTCACTCCAATCTTTGAATTCGTATAAATCTACAAAGTGATTCTAGTAAAGATAAAATTGAAACATTGCGAGGTCATTGAATGAAGTCGTATCGTCGTCAAAGCAGGTTTAATTTGCTTGTACCGGTAGCTAGGTAAGTCAGCTTTAAGACCCACCTACAGTTCATTATGGAACGCCTCCACGTTGCAATTAACGTTCAGAACTTCAAATGCATGCATTTGAAAAGCGATACTAAAATACCCCTGCAGCATCATTATAACTAGTATGCGATCAAAGGGTGAGATTCGATCGAACTTAAATAAATTGTTAAGTTGCAATGTTTTTTATTGGGCACTGCTCACTAATTTTATATTATCTTTTATACTGTTACGAGTTGCAGGACTCGAATTAAAATGCCATTGGAATTATTATAGAGTTTATTAGAACTACACAAACACGTATAACACACCTGTGTTATACGTGTACAAATATAACTGAACAGAACCAGTCCAAACGTAATGTACAATCAAATAACACGCGCAAAGTCCGTCACTAAATAGATTACCGAATGTACACACGTCTAGCTTCGCTTGACTGCCTCATCTCTCAATTGGGGCATTGCTTTATACTGTCCAAATGAAATATGTTTGCTCGGGCGCGTGGACTGAATTTCCTAGAATCACACCTGGCTAATGACTACCATAAAAGCTTACAATACATAATGGGCTGTTTTTCTAATCACAAATTTTATACACAAAGTAAACAAAAGAAGTCCAAATGCCGAAAAAGGTAATAAAATGTGTACAGGTATGCAGGTGTGAATTTGTCTTTTGTCGGCGTTCAGATCGTAAGAATACGTATAGATTTCTGTTGTTTGTCTGTAAGTCACTGCACTCCTACTAAACGGTCAAACCGATTTTTTATTAAATTTTTTGAATATGTTCGTATGGGTCTCGGGATGTTTAGCTTCGCAGTTGAATCCAGTAGATGGCGTTGAAATCGGGTTCTAGTTTTTCATTGAGAGCAGGACAAAGTCTCCCGGTTCCACTAGTCTATAATATTATAAATTGTACATTGAAGCTAACCTAACATTGAACTAATCCATCGTTTATATAGTGTATTCCAGTTGTTTTTTTAATATCTATAAAAATGAATACGCTGTATAAACGATGGGGGACACTATGCAATTTTTTTTGGCTGTTTGTCGGTTTCTCTGTCTATTTGTTCTTTGTTCACGTAAAAACTACTGGGGCGATACGATTTTCACTGATCGACAACAAATTCTTAAGACTTAAAATTTGCGCTAAATTTTTTCGGGATGTTTTCTGGAATGATTTAAAGTGACAGAAAAAATAAATCTAATTAGATTTTCGCGTTTCGAATTTTACGTAGTAATATTTTTAGTTTTTATCCCGGAAAAATTCCCGGGATTTAAGTTTTTCGGATGCTTAAAAATCAAATTATTCCGACACGGTTTTCACTAAAACAATAGCTTACATCCTTTTTTACATGTTGCGGTACTTTGTGTCCCGGGAATATCGCGGGAATGTCAACTCAAGCGTGGACAAAGTGTATCGAGACCACTAGTTGTATGTAATAAATTCGGTGCTTGGGTGTAGGCGTGTATAAAGCTTCCGTGGAGGTTCCAAACATTTACTACTTCCATCAGAGCTAAGACACAATAAAAATCCATTTCTATGTGCCCATTGCACAGAGCTGGAATCCTCCTTGCCCGATTCCAGCTCGATGATATCAAGATGTATTCCCGCACAAAGATCATCGCAATGTAGTGAGGCCTACGTGTCGGGCCCGAAATTCTTTCTTGAAGCAACAAGTGTTTCGTGAAAGCACACAACGACGGAATAAACTTAAGAACCGCGCCGCCCACACGGAGATAGTACGCCCAGACCGTGCCCCGCCCAAACATAAATAATATTAAAAGAATAATTGTAAATGTAGTGTGTATACAGTTTTAGTATAGGAGGGAAGGGTAAAATGTACGAAATACCAAACCCAACGAGCGCTGTAATGACACTGATTTAATTACTGAAAATATATTAATATAAATGTGTTGCTAAGTATTAGGCCGCAGTTGTTTATTTGTAAAACGCTGACTATTGTACATACTTTGTACAGTAAATATAGTGTTTTTATGATATGATCTTTATATAAAAAAATCTTCTGTTCGTGTGTATGATGACACTGAACTCCCCTTAAGTGGTTGGATCGATTCTGATGATTTTTGTTTGTTTGTTTTGAGTGGGTTCCGAGATGGTTTAGTTTCAGTATTGCAACCGGTAGGTGGCGCTACAATTTCAAAACTTTTCAGGGCACCGTCTGCTGAACGCGCTAATATTTTATAGATAAGAAGAGTTGTGGTAAACGTGCATACTCAGTAAGACATACACAATAAAAAAAACAAATATTATTATAGTTAAAATAATGACCTGAAGTACTAAAATTTTATACTGAAACATATCTCCATAAATTCGTTAATGCTTGGCAAGATAAAAATGTTATACAAAACATAGTATACCTAAGAGGTTGGAGCGAGCTGCTATGTAAATTAAGTTTTTTATTTAAGAATTCTTCAATAGTGTAATACTAGTTAGTATAAGTAAAATATTCTTCAAAAGTTTATTTGTAGGTTCTAAAGCCACATGAAAAAAAAACCGTGGACATTGGTCACCTCAATTTATATGTATGGGAGCTTTTATCGCACGAGAACCATACATTGTTCCAGTATAAAAAGTAGCCTAGGAGTATGTGCCTTTCATCCAGATCCGTTCAGCCGTTATGGCATGATTGAGCAAGAAACATTCATCCAAATGCTCGCATTTATAAGAAAATACGTGTAGAGTATTAGGTAACTAGTACTAACCTCGAAACTTTGTTCGCGTTGTCATGTGGACATGTTTGTTAGTTACATTAATTTTAATGTACCTATGAGTAATGTGGTGATGTTTTTTAACCGACTTCGAAAAAAGGAGGAGGTTCTCAATTCGTCGGGATCTTTTTTTTTGCTTTTTTTATGTATGTTCGCCGATTACTCCGTGATTTATGATTCGATTTACGTGATTCTTTTTTTGTTCGACGCGGAATAGCTGCCACGTGGCCCAGTAATTTTCATTTTACGAACATTTTTTTGTTCCCGTTTCTTGGGACCTATATTTTTTAAGAAGCGCGGCACCATTCGTAGGTCCACCCATACATAGCTAGACACTAAAAAATAACAAATAAAAAATAAAAACTTCGTTCAATCGACTTCAAAAACTAAAATGTATAAAATAACTTATTTCTAAAGCTATTATTATATGTATGTCTTTCAAGACCACGGGCCAGAAAAATGGCCCGGACTTTTGGAGGGCTTGCATGGGGCCATGGGGAGGCCAACACGTAGAGGCCCCTTGACCAATTTAATGTAAATGTGGCGTGAAACTGACCGGCGATTATCCCTGTCTACACCATATAATAATGCACCCAAGGACAAGCCCCAGCCAGTGTAGGACTATTGTGGGATTAAGGCTAAAACTATTATTATTAATATATATTATCTAAAACATCTTGAAGTCGGTGCAAAATAAAACATAAAAATTACTATATTTTGAAAATTACTAAGCACTGACTTTAAGATGTTTTAGATAATATATATTAATAATAATAGCTTTAGAAATAAGTTATTTTATACATTTTAGTTTTTGAAGTCGGTTTTTTTAAACGAAGTTTTTATTTTTTGTGTTTAGTACATAATACCTTCACCTACACTCCACACTACACTACGTGAGTACATTGGCAAGACCTATTTTCATCCGTTTATCATAATCTAATCGACCTTCGTTATTGACGCTTACGGCTTCGCATCGTTATTCATTACTCGGCCTTATTCGACTGAGAGATGCTCATTTGACTCGCTGAATCAGGAGGCACCAGTTTCTAAATCCCGTATCTATTGCAAACAAAATTATTCCTATTTTTGTTGAATTCAGTATACCTTCGTAGTATTATGATATAAATTTCATTGCTATTAAACCCTTAATTCCGAAAATATTTAGAAAATCCCTCAAATCAAAACAGGAAACTTATTGCATGAAATATTATTAGGTTTATAAGAAAATATCTTCGAAGTTTTCGCGACTTGTATACGTAATAAAACTACGTTGTAACGGTTTTAAGCGCGGTAATTTATTTGATTTTTATTATTCCGACGTTTCGGCCACTTTTCAGTAGACGTGATCACGGGACAAAGATGTCAAGTGTCAATGAGTATTGTTAAAGTTTTGATAACCTACCGCGAACTTGTTCATTTGAATTAATTTACTCTACGGGGGCCTAATCCATCACCGCTTCGCAACATGTTGTAGCTTGAAGAGAAGAAGCGGCAACATGTCTAGCTCCAATAATTTTATATAATACTAGCTGTCCCGGCAGACGTCGTCCTGCCCGGAAAAGCATCAATCGATATGCCGACAGCAGCGCCACCTACCGGGTCCAATTGTGAACAAACTCAGAAACCTTCTTGGGCTCATGCACAACTACTTTGCTAATCAAATGTATAGTTTACTAGAATCGTAAAGGACATACAGACAAACATTCATTTTTATACATAATCAAAAATCAAAAATCAAATCAGATTTATTTGTTCAAAACATGGTTAAACAGTTGGTATATATGTCACAGTGTTCACATGTTTTGCTCCCATAGGAGCATACAAATATTTATAATAAATTTTATTAAATTATTATAATTTTAAATGAATCATATAAAACAAAAAACAAAAAAAATTAAATATTAATCAAGTTGGTTTGTGTACCGGTGGTTTATAACAACCCCAAAACAAGTAGGGTAGGTGATCATGATCTATCACGTTACAGTTGGTTTTCTGTAAATCAAAATGAAACTAGCTAGAAACGACTGATCTACACTAATTCATTGACCAGCATGTGCTGGCGAAACTTCGCTTGCGTTAACATGATAACGACATGTTTGTTAGTGAAATTTAATGGCACTTGGCATTCGGGAAGCTACCTTAATAGGGATACGTAACTTAAAAAAAATCTAACAAAATAGAATCCGACTTCAAGAGTAAATAAAAACCAAAAATGTAAAATATCTTCAAGTCGGTGCCAAGTACATCACAAAAATTATATATATGTATGTATATAACATTGTTACAACAACAAAATATTGCAAAATATATTTAGTAATGTTGATACCGAGTTTAATATTTTGTAGAAAATTGTACTTTTTGCTTTTTAAATTACACTTGAAGTCGGTTTCTGTTTTAATTTTAAAAAATATAATGAAATATTTTGTGCGTCTGTGCGTGTCAACACTCAACAGGTCAACTCGCAGGTCTGTTTGAGTGGGCCCTGGGGGGAGGCTTAGATTTACTATCGGACGCGGTAGGTGGCACTGCAATCAGGATCTAGATTTTTTTGGACGGGACAACGTCTGCCGACTCCTACTGGTTAACCACCATGTTTAAGACTATAAATATAATAATAACAGCCCACTAATACCCCACTGCTGGGGCTCGGGCCTCCCATTATAGGGGAACAGACAGTATACTCGCCACGCTTGGCCAAGGCGGCTTGGCAGGTTTGACACATCGGTTATCTCGATGTGCAGGTTGCATCACGATGTTTTCCTTCACCGTTGTTAGCACGTGGTAATTGTAACAATATGCACATTTACAATATGCACACTAACTGATAGATTTTGAAGCTACCAATAATCGATGATTGAGAGGGCTATACGAGCGTTTCACAAGCTCATTGACAATTAGTAATACTGTCGTTTATCAGTAACTAATTTCTTCCCAAGCGATTTGTTAACGCAACGTAGTTGTGCTCGTAGTACCTACACGCAACTTAATTCAATGAGTTGAGGTATAAGTACAAAATAATACATTTTCAAAACAAGAGATCTTTTCGGATATACGATTATCATTAAAAATTAAGATTTCAAACAATCTGCTTTAAAATTACTTACAATTACAGAGCCATTTTATATGAATGTTGCATGAACAAAACGCAGTAATGTAAACAACATATAAACTTTTTAAATAATGATTGTTCGAATGTCATTGGATTTGTTGCAAAAAAAAAGATGAAACAGTATTGTCACTTCAGAAAATTTTCGATAGTTTTAGTGATTTGTGATTTTTATCGCAATTTTTTTAATAAGTTAAGACTAAAAACAACGGTTTTTATGGTTCCAGAATCAAATGACGAAAACTTTGTGGGAACCTGGTCCGATTTTTTGATTTCACTCAATTGTTTTAGGGAACTTTTTGTAATACTACTGCTTCTTTTGGGATAATGTTATAGTTATTCAACGTTTCACACAGATGTAACGGTGGATTTAATGTGTTATTTGAAGCGATGTTGTTGTTGATTGTTAATGACGTTAAATATTGACAGTTAGTAGGTACTACGTTATCTATCAATAATGTTATATTCATTGATAGTGTTATTTTTAACGCTATATGTAAGACGCGTTAGGTCACAATCGATAACTATGACGTTATCGCAGGTAAAGTTCAAGAATAACAAAAAACTATAGTCTAATAACTTTCGAATCTTTGACGTTATTATTAGAAAAGTGGCATTAACCATATAAGTTTTATCTGTGCTGGCAACAACTGAGTACTTTGTTGTTGTTTTAAATATTTGTCGACGAAAATTACGAACATTATGATTAAAATGATGAAGATAACCAAAGTGACTGAAATAACGAAAATGATGAAAATAACCAAACGGACAAAAATATCGAATATGACGAAGCGACGATATTGACCAAAATAACCAAAAAGACCAAAACGACCAAATTGACAAAAATGACATCAACATAAACAAAACCTATTCTACTTTCTGGGATAACCTTTACATAAATCTATCCCAAACTCTATTTTCCCGCATAAAAGTAACCTATGTCCGTCCTACATAATGAACTTACCTATATACCAAGTTACAGCCAAATCGGTCCAATAGTTTTCCGTGAAAGGATTACAAGCAAACAGAAATATAATTATATTTTTATCCCGGAATCTATACAATTTTTCGGGATAATAGTATGCTATGTTTATCTTCGGCATCAATAAAAGTATATACATACTAAGTTACAACCAAAGCGGCCTAGTAGTTTTTTCATGCAAGAGTAACAGACAGACAGACAGACAAAGTTACTTTCGCATTTATAATATTAATAGAGATGAATAGTAAAACAATACTTGGATTGGAATTAGAACTGTTGAAGATAGAAATAGTACATTTGAAAGATATAAATAAGAATTAAATCCAAGTCAAAAGAAGAAGTGAAAAAATTGAGTTTAATTTAATTTAAAATCACGTACGACAAAAAAACCGGCAACCCAAAATATACCGGCAACCGGCTGAAATCGGGTGTTAACAAAATTCCTACGAATAGTAGTGTTGACAACCAGCGGTTACAATATAGAAACACTTCATCTGTCGTTTCCATACAAAAAGCTTACCGATCGGTTAGAAAATCCCTCCCATCGGTAGTTGGTACTTCCATGAGTAACTAGCTACGAACAGTTCATTATAGAAACATTAGTAGCGTTACCAGGCGGTAACATTCTGACCGTCGGTATCAAAAAGGTTTTTGCTATATTGAAACCGGGCATAAGTGGTGCATGCGTTCCGGCCAGGATAGATCCCGCGCCCTTTGAGTCTGGGACGCATGCGCTAGCCATTACGCTACCACGACTCACGACTACACGACATTTCAGACTAATTGAAGTTAACGGTTGTTATGGCGGCATACTCTAGAC
The DNA here is from genome assembly GCA_949752895.1 of Dendrolimus pini. Classification (NCBI taxonomy): domain Eukaryota; kingdom Metazoa; phylum Arthropoda; class Insecta; order Lepidoptera; family Lasiocampidae; genus Dendrolimus; species Dendrolimus pini. The sequence continues at coordinate 25,674,617 of OX457125.1, forward strand.
TAGGGGTGGTGGCACAGTCGAGCAAATAAATACCACCTGGCTGTGGGTTGTTTTGTCGCCTCTTACGACAGGCCGCCCGGCCGCAGGAAATTGTATTCTTTCTCCGTTCCTGAACGGATAAAAAAAATGTATACAACACATGTAGCATTCCATCCAACTTTTTCCTTTTAGTCGCTTCAATATACATATAGGTGTATATTGGTATGGATTGAAACAGTGGGTTACTAAGCATTGGCTTATCAACGTGTATTCGAATAATAAACCAATAGAAGTAGCAAAGCGATGTATTGTAGTTACGAGTGCAATCAACATTGGTTGGAAGTATTTTCATATTGAATTCTTATCACATTACAGGGCGGAGGTATTGCTCTAATCTCACATTTTCCTCAATACCACGTAGTTATAATAATTATTTGTATATAAATGGCATAACCTGCAGCCCACCTCCCTACACCTTTTAGCCACTCACACACAGGTTGCCTCTGTATTCTATGGCACTTTTAGGGGCCCATACAGGGAGTGGCGAGTTAGCGTCTATCCATTTTTCCATGTTCCCCGAACATTGCGACGGGCAGACGCCATACTCATATTCCCAGACCCTAGTACCACTAGCAGTTCACCCTAAAAGACCGGTACTTTTTGTTCTCATTTCTCACAATAGACTTACATTGCCCGGGGCTTGTCCTTGGGTGCATTATTATATGGTGTAGACAGGGATAATCGCCGGTCAGTGTCACGCCACACTTACATTAAATTTGTCAAGGGGCCTCTACGTGTTGGCCTCCCCATGGCCCCACGCAAGCCCTCCAAAAGTCCGGGCCATTTTTATGGCCTATGGTCTCTAGAGGCATGCACTTATTTGTATCAAAATTACGTTCATATGTGTCAGTACACAAGACTTAAGAACTAATTGTTAGTATAAGTAAAAAACAAAAGAACATTTTAACCCCACTTAAACCTCTAGGTGTTCCGCCCTTCACCTTTAAGTAAGGGCCAAGGGGTCGTTAGCCAAGCCACTGCACAGGGCCCTTGCAGGAATCCAGTGCTTTTTATAACGAGAGAACGAGAAATCGCGGTGAGAAATGTGGGATTCGCCAAATCACATCGCTGTTGCCCGCCCCGCCTACCAGTTTGTCACTGTGGTCAATGGTTACCTGGCGACACACACATAGGTCTGGATACATACAGGAGAAGACCAGCGCCTAGTCCCGCCTGCCAGTTAGAGTCACTGTGGATAATGGCTTTCACCAAATTTCTCTGCGATTTCACCGACCCTAACTCGGTATGGACTTGGAACCTCTGGGGTCCCCACGAGCGTGTGAAACGCTGAGTCGGTGCACCGCACTTTTGACACTCTGGTGTGGCGTAACGCCCTACAATATGATGCAGGTACTTGCCAGTAAGGTCCATCAACCCGCTTCACTACAGTCCACAGAAGGCTATTGGTAGTGGAGGTGACAAAAACACGATATATATTAAATATGCCTCTGCACGTGTTTGTATCCAGCCAGTATTATTTCATTTTCAGAACTATGTTCAAGCAAAGGCCTCAGCCGAATTGTAGGTCTCGAAAGTATTATAAAAACTGCAATTTGTATCGCAGTCACAATTCTTCGTTAAGGAATCATTAACGCTCAAATAGGTTTGTCGAATTTCACGGTTTCATCAAGCAATAGCGTACACGTTCAGACATTTTGTCAACATTTCTCGTCGTATTAGTTTTTTTTCGTTATGATCTATAATTTTGACTGTACGCTTACAATATATATTCGTATGGATAAAGAATTAATACATTAACATTTTGTACTAATAAAACAGAACTCTAACAAACATTGCAGTTGGCCTTCCAGCTTGTTTGAGAAACACGTCGTCAATCCAAGTTTCCATCAAATTTGTCAAATACGTAGATGGCTTGCTATAAATACAAAGCTAGATACAATCGAATAATTCTGCAAACATTTAAAATTTGACAAAAACCTTAGATCGTTTACGGGGCGCTTTAGAGACACTATATTAAACGTTTACCTCGTAGTTTTTTGAAAATAAAACTGTAGGGAAAACCCTCATACTTATTTCCTCCAGAAAGTTCTATAAGTAGTTAAACTATTTCAAGAAGCCAACATGCACTTCCTAGCAAACGCGATAATTATTAATAACACTGTGACGTACTACGACCCTGAACCTGACTCGTACTAGTGCACTAAATGACATGCAAGCACCATATAAAATTACTACTATTGCATTCATTGTCGTTCGATTGCAAAAAGGGCCTCTGTACACGATTAAACAGCAGCAATGGACGCGCTGAATAACAAAACCTCGTGAATGTAACTTCTTAATAATACATGCCTTACACGTGCCAAGCAGGCTTGTATACATAGCGTTATATTATGCAACTGCGAAATGCGCTGATTTTATGACCAAGGCATTTATTACGATCGCGTGATTGTGTGACGATAAAGGCGAGTTCCTTTTGAATTCACAGTTTTTTTATGAATTCGATCTATTAGGGATTTTTTCCAAAAATGTTTGAGTACACACTCTACGTAATACGAGACTGTGTACCTACTGTGTGTGGGCATAATTACCCAGTGGTCCGTTGTATTAACCAGAACAAAAAATAATTTATTCAGTTTGGGTAGATACAATTTTGTATATTTGACTGCAAATTATATATAAAAAATATTGGGTTCATACTGATGAAATTCTGCAGCTTAATATTCTAGCGAAACAACTATAATTTAAGATCCTTCACCGTGTGCATTTTCGGCCTGGATTGAAAGCCGCGTCATTTGGGTTTCAGACATGAGTGCCTGAATCACTAACCTACCATAAAAGAGCCATACATATACAGCACGGTATAGAAAAAAAAATTACACTATTTTAAGTTAAAACAGCTTTTGCTAAATTATGTTATGATATGTTAAGCATTTTAAAAGTGAACTATTGAATTGAACTAAGTGTGAAGAGAAAAAGGCATGATTTACATTCATTTTACTAGTGTGATATTTCTACTATTATATACATATAAAGGTAATATGAGTTGTAAGTTTGTATGTATAGCTCCCTAAAAAGTTTTGTATTTTAAACGATTATTATGTAATATTATATATATAAAATAAATGGAATGATTTCCCGGATTCTGTGGTTCCTGACAAATATAATTTGGGAGTGTTGACATTACTAGAGAACAGGTGTATTCTGGGAAAGCGTGATCCATCGTAGACCGAATCATCACTCAATATCGAGTAAAACAGTGGCTAAATGCGAACCTAACTAAACGAACATAAAAGAAAGTATTTTAGATACTAGAAATGAATCGCCAACGACCAGAATATCAAACGAGCAAAACTGCATTTTTCAAGCTCAGAACATTGCCTAACTAAAAGATAGAAAGAGTCCAGAAGATTACCTTGACAACCAGGTGACCCATTGATTGGAGACCCAATTATTTATTTACTTATTACATATCCAACAGCTTACTTTTCACTTAAAACAATCAACTCTGTTTAATATGAATGTTGCCAATTTCAGGATACTTCACGCTTTACAGTATATTTGTGCAAAACCAAGACCGCAATAAACAGTGTGCTTATGTTAAGCTCTATATAAATGTAGTATTTTTAATAAAATAAAATAAAATAATGTAAAATAATGCCTGCTGAAATTATCCCCTATGTAGTATATGTTATATATATAGTATATAAGTGAAATGAAATTATATATTATAATAAATACACAGATATTCATATTATATATATTTATAATATACGTATATATTATTCACTAATACATGTTGTACAAACTAAAAATAAAAATATACAGACAAATGCGTGGATATATTTTATGATGCCTAATAACCAGTTATACTATCAGCCTAATTTTTCGAATATCTTTGATTTATAAATTAAATACGAACACTTTGTTTGTAAACCAAATTAAAAAGTATCTTGCTAAAAAAGGGATACTACACTATTGAAGAATACTTAAATGACAAAACTTCATTTACTTAGCAGCTCGCTCCAATCTCTTATAACATATTTTGTATAAATTATCTTGCCAAGCTTATAAGGAATTTATGGACATATGTTGCAGCAAAACAAATAAAAAAATGTAGTACGTCATGTCTTTATTATAACTGTAGTAATATTTTTCTTCACTTTTATTGTCTCTGTCCTATTTATATGCACTGTTCGCTACAACTCCATTAATTCTTTAAAAATCATACTTCTGTATAAAACTTTAAAGAACTTGAAATATAAATAGAACAAGATTTTTTTTTGCTAGACATGTTGCTGGGGAGTTTCTTGCCGCTTCTTCTCCTTAACAGCAATAACACGTTGCGAAGCGGTGTACATAGACTGGGAAGTAAAATTAAATTTTAATTTATTCGTATTGACATTCAAAAAGAGTTGTTCAGTGGAACTTATTTTGAATAAAAACTTTTGAATTTGAATCCTTAAAAAAACAAACATATCAATTATGACGACTTTATAAAGGCACAATTTTTTTCCAGTTAAATCCGGAGATTGTTTCAAATTCACAACGCATTTACAAGGCCATATGATGATTTATATATAATAAAATCGATTTTTCGATTAAACTTGATTACCATTTAGAATATACCTACAACTTAGTTCAACTATTACCAGTTATTCAAGTTATATTGCAGATTACCACGCCTGATACGGTTAAATCCATTGCATCATTACATATGCAGTTAACATCAATTGTTTGCCTATAAATGGAGTTAAGGCGCGATATTTTATATATTTCACTGCTTTTCTGCCAAAACAAAAATATGTGTGTACGGTTCACACGCAGTAGAAGTAAACCTTCAGAGAATTTACAGGCGAATATAATTTTATTTCTAATCCCGGTAGCGGTTTAGTTCAAATTCAAATTCATTTGCTTCAAACATGGTACATAAATTTGAGATGACATTGGAATACTAGGTTCACATGTTTGCCTATGGGGCGTGCAAATATTCTTTAAGATTACTATAAACACATTATCACAATCATTTGTTTGTTTTTTATTAAGTTGTTCGGGTCCATAAAAATTAGCTTATGCCGACACAATTTTCACTAAAACTATAGTTTACATTCTTTTTAAATTCTAGGATACTTAGTGGCTTGGGAAGTTCGCGGTAATTTTCCTGGAAGTGTACTAATAACGTACACGTGTTGCTTAAAACGGTATAAAAGTTTTGTCAGTAAAAAAACCTACACTCAATCAACACTCTCATAACTGGAAAATCCCTTCGTCGATTCAGTTTTGTACTGCATGTTCCACAACTCACTGTGAGCTTTTAGATTTTTTTAAAGTGTTAGAGTATAGCGAATAGGTTCACAGCCCATCGGACAATTGATTACCGTCGCATAGGTGTTTGCGATACGAAAAGTGCTACTATGTGTCTTAAGGGAGAATTGGAATCTGGCCACTGATGCCAGAACACAACTCAAAGTTGTCTATAGTGACATATTCTAGAGCAGGGATTCCCAAAGTGGTCTATATTGACCCCCCGGGGTCGAAATCAGTTTCCCAGGGGTCTACACAAATGAAAACTGATTTTGGGAGTCGAAGAGGTCTAAAAATCGACTCCTATTAATTAACACAAGTTCTTATTTGAAACTTTCAAGATACTGTATAAGTTGTGTTACATGTTCAAAAAATATTTTTTTTCTAAAAAATAAATACCTTCTTGAGTATTTTTACGTAATTTGGATTAATAATTATTTAATAAAAATTACGTAAATGTTGATAAGACAATGATGTCCCGTTTACTCACTTAACCAACTGCATTTAAAGTAACTTAGCTATGGGGATCTGAGCTGTCAGTTAATTTTGGAAAAGAGTTCTCTTGCCCAAAATAGTTTGGGAATCCCTGCACTTGAGTAGACCAAGGTTCGAAGTGTGTTATTTGAATATCATCAGAATAGTCGACCAGTGGTGTCGTAACGGCTATGTATTCATACAAAGACAACCATTATTACGCCCGACCGTTACGACGACCATTCTGACAATATTATAATAGTAGAATCGGAGCCCTACGGTGGTGGCCATCCAGATGGGCAAATGTCCTACCCGGCTGTCGGTGTTTTGTCGCCTTTTACGACACACCTGGTCCCAGAAATCAACATTCTATCTCCACTCCTTGAATAAAACAGAGATATATATATATATATATATATATATATATATATATATATATAATGACAGACGACAGACATGACAGAATGACAGTATGAAAGAGATGAAGAAAGAAATTTATCGCCTCTGCAAGAATGAAACCAAAGCTTTAGTGAAAGAGAAGCGTGAAAGAATAAAATTGAAAGAAGAAGAGAAGCTGACGGAGAACTTCGAGGCGAATACCAAACTCTTTTGGAGAGAGGTTAAGAAGTCTCGGGGTTGTTCGTCAGCTTCCAGAATGGAAAGATTAAAATCTAAAGCAGGGGACATTCTTGCTAACCCACAAGAGGTTTTAGCGCGATGGAGTGAGTATTTTAGAGAAATGTATGATAATATCTCGGATGCTGGCACAACGACTGAGTTTGTGACCGACTTCGAGGAGTCAGCATCCGAGATCACATTGGAAGAGATCGAATGGTCGATAAGAAGTCTGAAAAATGGAAAGGCAGCAGGAATCGATAGTGTGTCCGCTGAGATGATCAAATATGGTGGAACCTGCGTCCGGGACGTTTTCCTGTCCTTATGCAACTTGTGCTGGAGGACGGGAAAGGTTCCCAAGGACTGGAGGCGCGCTGTCATCGTGCCCTTGTATAAAGGCAAGGGGTCACGTATGGAGTGCGCCAGCTACAGGGCCATCAGTTTGATCAGCACAGCATCTAAAGTGTATGCGAAGATTATTGAAAGGAGAATGAGAGTGGTATCCGATGGATTACTGTGGGATGCACAAGGGGGCTTCAGAAATGGAAGGGGATGTATGGATCAAGTTTTCTCGCTCCGCAATATCGTGGAGAAGCAGCTGGCTATGGACCGGAAGGTTTTCTGCGGTTTTGTGGATCTAGAGAAAGCATTTGACAGGGTTGTGCGGAAGGACCTCTGGGACATATTGCCCGGATATGGGATCAATGGCCAATTGCTGCGTGCTGTGCAGTCCACTTACGAGGACTGTATGGCATGCGTGCGGGTGGACGGCAGCCTGTCGCCCTGGTTTGACGTCAATATTGGCGTCCGGCAGGGCTGCGTGCTGTCGGCTTTGCTGTTCATCCTATATCTGGACAACTGTCTCCAGAGATTAAGATTGATGGATGTTGGGGTGCGGATGGGTGATCTAGTTGTTAGCACTTTGCTTTATGCGGATGATGCCGTGCTTTTAGCCGAATCGCCATCAGAACTGCAAACACTAGTCACAATGATGAAAGATGACTGTCAGGCGAGAGGCTTACATTTGAATGCGAAGAAAACAAAGGTTATGGTGTTTGAAAGAGAAGAAACCAGAACGAATGCAAGGATAATGGTCGATGATGTTATGCTGGAACAAGTGAATGAGTTTGTATATCTTGGATGTGCTTTTAGCAAGGATGGAAGGTACACCGCTGACATAGAAAGAAGGGTAAATTTGGGGAATAGTGTGAATGGAGCGTTAGGTAAACTTCTAGGCGCTAAGAACCTCAGCCAGAAAGCCCAGCTTGCCATACACAACGCGGTGCTGGTACCTACGCTCACGTATGGAAGCGAGAGTTGGGTATGGAACAGAGAGCATGAAAGTAGAGTAAACGCGGTCGAGATGCGAGCACTGCGCAAAATCTGCGGAGTGACGCTCGCGGACCGCGTTCGTAATACCGAAGTAAGAAAGAGAGTTGGTCTGAAAGAGAGTGTCGGGGTGAAGGTAAGGAAAGGAATGCTCCGGTGGTTCGGGCATGTGGAAAGAATGTATGATGAAAGAATGACTAAACAGATATACAATGCAAAAGTGGATGGATGCCGAAGTCGCGGAAGGCCACGACACACCTTCCATGATCAAATTGATCGTGTATTAGCAGAAGGTGATGTCAGGAGCCTTAAGAACAGACGAGCGTGCATGACAAGAGCTATGAATGTCAAAGAAGCAAGTGAGGTGTGTAAGAATAAGCCTGTATGGCGCTCTGTTGTTCGTGCCTACCCCGCAAGGGACCTGGCGTGAAGTTATGTATGTATGTATGTATATATATATATATATATATATATATATATATGTGTAAACTTTTGTCATATTTTAATTAAACTCAATGCAATATACAAACGTAAGAGTGTCAATTCTAATAGCATAATAAAGCGACTGTGACTTTGTTAGTTACGTTTTCACGCTTTAACGACGATATAGATCGTTATGAAATTTGAAATCGCACATGGACGAAATTCGACCATAATAATCAATGTCAAAGATTATACTTCTACAATTCACTAAGGCTACCTGTTTATTTCACTTAAACAATAAATAAAAGAGTATATGTGTGTGTCACATGGTAGTGTGTGTAATTTTCTTTTAATAAGTTAAGTGTAATTTTTATATGTAATTTAAAAAAAATATAAGCATTCGTCACTTCTTCTCTACATAATAAAAAAGGCGTTCTCTGGATGGCATACGTGTTCAATATAAGAACATGTTTCGACACCTAATGTGTGTTTAACCGACTTCCAAAAGAGAAGGTTCTCAACTTGATTGGTATTCTTTTTTTATGTATTGTTATGAGTGCGGGACTCGAAATAAAATGCTGTTGGAATTACTACAGAATTTATTAGATCTGTACAAACACGTACAACACAAGTACATATATAACTGGACACAACCAGTACAAAGTGCACGATTCAATAACACGCGCAAAGTCCGTCATTATATAGCTTATCTAATGTACAAGTCTTGCTCATATCGTAATCGTCGCTTGACTGTCTCACCCCTCCGTTCGGGCATTGTTTTACACTAACTATACAATACAACACTCGACCGCGTGGACTAAATTTCTCCAAGAAAACGTAATCTACACACCTTCGCCCATAAACGAGTATAATAACAATAGTAAATCTATAATTTCTATAATTCTAATTATACATTTTAAACACAAAGTAAACAAAAGAAATCCAAATGCGGGAAAGTTAATAAACTACAGGTGTACATTCACTTTGTCGGCGTGTAACAATATTGTTATAAACTATAATGTTGCGAAATTTCATACTCCCCCGTCCGCGCAATTTTCCTAAAAAAGGATACTAAGTTTTTGCTTCACGTATTAATATAATGATGACTTAATTAGGTAAAAATTAATTGTAATGATAAGGCAGTTAATATTATACAAATGCCCGTAATGAACGTTCGAGAGGATAACCTGTCGTTCAAACAAATAATAATAATACCTTTTCTGTAACTTATGTTTGTGACAGCGTTTATACAATAAATGATATTCTATTTAGGGCCGATTTTCCAATTACCAGATATGTATCTAATAGTGTGACACTTTTAACGGAAAAGTAAACACAACTAAATGATTAAATATTATATTGTTACGAGTTTGTGGGACTCGAATTAAAATGCCGTTAGAACTATTATGGGGTTTATTAGAACTATACAAACACGTATAACACAGGTACAAATATAACCGAACGCAACAAATCGAAACGTAATGCAGACAGTTGTAGCTCAACTGACCCCCTCTCTCAATTAAGCCATCGTTTTATACTTCACAAATGCAAATGTCCGCCCGGCAACGTCGACATAATTTACTAGGATTGGCCTGTACTTATAATCCGCAACACATGGCTAATGATGCGCCTGAGCGGCCGTAAACGAGTACAATAGGCTGTTCCAATAGCTCCACAATATCTAGAAACGTATGCCAATAAATAAGTGAACAAAAGAAGACGATCATAAAATTAGTTCAAATGCCGACAAGTAATTTGCTATTACAGATTTGTACGTGGAATTTGGCCTTGTCGGAGTCTAAGTTGTAACAATATAATATATTCGATTGATAATTTTAACTGACGCTGGAAGCAACGGCCCTATATTTCAACAAATAAATTGATCGAAATAATATCCGATTACTACATGCTATTGCATTGAGAGATAAATAAGGAAAACCAATTGACCACTGTTTCATATGACACTGCCAATTAATGGAACACCGCGTTCCCTCCGGTTTCTCTGGACACTTGAGACTTATTGCTTTTCAAGTATTCATTTCTACTTTGTTCACAGCTTTTTCATTACCTTGACAAATTCAATAATGCAGTAAATAAAAAATTGTGTGCGTGTGCAGTTCACACGCATTAGAAGTGAAACTTCAGAAAATATATTCACAGATAATTCTATTCAATTTTTTGTTAATTAATTATATTTTAATTCCTTTGGCCTACATCCGTCAACATATTATAATTCAAAATAAACTTCTTAAGTACCTATCACTTTAAATTTTTCACCGCTTTTGTCTAAAAAATATTATTATCAGATTTATTTAAGTAAAAGTTGGACCTATGTGCAGTCATTGATCTTATTGACACTAATCTTTGTTGCACAATGTAAAACTCGTATCTCATTCTCTCACAGGCTAAGTACGTATTTATCTCTTTTTAGCCTTTTCGTTTCATTAATTAAAACTACAACCATTCCATATAAATTGTATATAAAAAAAATTTACTTCAAAAAACTCCTTAAAACTTAAAGTGCTTTGCAATGGTTGAATTCTAATGGTTCTGTATAACCGGCAAACGTCGCCTCCCTACGACAAAGAGTCTCGGAACTATAGAGCTTTCAATCAAGAACTAGTGAATATAATATTGTTCAAACCAGTTTTAAGCTCTACAGCTTCGCACGCACTGCATTAAAACTCGAGCGATTTAAAACCGCAGAAATATAATAAATGTAAATCATAATATGGGAAAAGAAAGAAATGCCTTCGTGCCGTATTTGGCATGAAACGGGCAGAATCGTGTAAACTGGTTTTTAAATCTCACAATCTCCTTACTGTGGCTAGTATCTATATACTTGAAATCGTTAAGTTTATCCAATTCAATGGGTGTTTGTTTGAAGATTTTAATAATATTAACTAACGCGAGACTTGTGACGCAAGTAAAATTAAAGATGCCTGTGCTTTCTTTGGATCTCTTGAGAAGGAACTGAATTTACATGTCTTCTCTTATTTATAACTCTTAGCCAAATAATATTATAAACGCACCCCCAAGAAAATTCACTGTAGTCTTAAAAAAGTGGCTGATCAAGGAGTGTTTCTATACTGTAGATGAATTTCTTAAAAAAAGTGCTTGTCGTTATTATCTATACGGAAAAGCTTAGTGATCTATTTGTTATTATTTCCCTTGACATTAATTACTTATATTTATATTTTATCGAAAATTGACTTGTTTTTAATTACAATATTTATGTTAATTTAATTTTATATTTCATTTCATTCATTTGTACACTACTATGTGGTAGAATGTACTGTACATCTACAATCGTGTAACACCTGTATAAACTACATTCTTGCAAATAAAGATATTGATTGATTGATTGAAATATGTATGTCCTCGCTAGAAATCCATAGTAAGTAATAAAATAAAATAAAACAAAAACGCTTACCGCTCTGCGCGTTTTTACGTTTTCAGTTAAACACACACACACATAATAGCAGTGCGTTCTAAGCTTAAGACCTTGAATTTTTTGAAAAAATGTCTCATCATTTACAAGTTAGAGAAGGACATATGATTTTCTTTCACAACTTAAGATCATATTATGTCACAACCTACTGTTAAGATTATTCCTAACTAGCTGACACGTGCCCACTTCGCTGGGCATCAGAAAAAAAAACTTATTATTAATTACAATCAAATATACCTATGTCACCCAGGAATAATGTAGCTATTCACTGACGAAAGAATTTTCAAAATCGGTTTAGTATATCCAGAGATTACCCCCTACAACGTCCCAAACTCGCAAACTGTACCTCTTTATTTTTTGTTGCGTTTCATTATCTTCTAAGTGAATTCAAAACATTTCCCCTCCCGTACTGCCTGTACCCCAGTGACGCCTACATCTCATAAGCCTATTTAGCCGATTAGGGTGCGCGACGACTACGCAACTTTTTTCTAATACTTACATTTTTAAACTCGTGATATCTTTCGAATGGAATGTCCGAATCGAATAATTCAAAAAGTTATATAAAGCCATGCTGCATAGCAATGATCATTGAGGTTGGGTGAGTCCAATTTCTGCGAGACAGTGATGTCTCAAAAGGAGGCCGCAGAACAAGATAGGGAGAGAGGTGCGCATGCGTCTCACGGGTATTGACGTCAGTCGGGGTCCCGGAGGCGCAGATATGCGCAAGATTTCCTCCCGCCATAATACCGCTGCATGGGCCCTCTAGCGTCTAGGAAGCAGAGGAGTCTTCACCCCTGTTGACGAAGTGAGTTTGCCTTTCCCGGGGCATTCTTAAGCACTAGGATCAGCGTGGGCGTAACTACGTTCTAAGTCTCACGCTCTTCCTGCCATAAGCGTGGGGCACATGGGAGGAGGGTGGTTTTAGTTGGAGTATTGAGTGTCTTGGAGTCTCCACACAAGCCGGCGATTTGACTCTGGTGCTCCATTCGTGGATTTCACCTCTCGTCGCTTTGGTCTAATCCCTAGTAAAGGACCCGGTAGTGGGCGAAATGCATTTCCCCGTCTCAAAAAAAAGCTTGCCAACAATGAAAGAATTTTTTAAATCGGTTCAGTAGTTTCGGAGATTACCCACTACAACATCACAAACTCACAAACTTTAACTCAATCAAAGTGTATTCCCGATATCCACAAGAAATTTGTGTAGCGTATGAACATCCGTTTACCAATATTTGAGAATTAGGTGTAAATATCCGGTTTGGGGCCAAAACTGCGACCCCAGCGGGCCATGAAATGTTTGATTGGTAATTGAACTTACATAAATGGGAAATTTCTCTTACGTTATTATGCTGTTTGTCTAACCTTCAGGTTTGTAACAAAATGAAGTCTTGTCAAAGAAATTATATGAAGAAGCAAGAAATCAAGATATATCGACGCAATACTCCTATAATGTATCTACTATTACTGAGAAAAAAGGATATATCAAATATAGCTTTTTTTAATGCTGGAGAACAGCAGACAGGCAGACGGCCCACCTGATGGAATGCGATTATTGTCGCCTTTGGACGTTTGCAACATCAAGGGGGTTGCCAACAAGTTGTCGGCCTCTAGGAAATTTTATAAAGCCCTTCTTAAACGACCCCATGTCGTACCGCAGAGGGAAAACCTCGGCGACAAGTTCCCTCCAGATCATTGTTGTACGCGGAATAAACGTTCTAGAGAACCCTTGCGTAGTTAAGCGTAGGAGCACTAGGAAATGGGGTTGAACATCTAGTCGATGGCGAGCGGTGCGGTAGTAACAATGAGGCGTTGGCACCAGATCAAACAGCTCCTCGGAACATTCTCCGTTGTACAGGCGGTACAATTTTCACGACTTTAGCACAAGGTTGCCATCGTCCAGGTTTCCCTTGATTTGTCCTAGTTTAGACGTCGTTCGGGCGGGATTTTATCATTCAGACGCGACGGCAGCACGTCACGTGCCCGCGCTTCGATTAATCGACCACGAACCCACTCGGTTTTCTTCAAATCTTGTTGACATGTCCGGGTTCTGGGCTCCAAAATCCAGGGTTTTCACGCGTTTTGTCTTGTTTGGCAAGTTATAGAGATGGCAACCCTACTGTAGAAACTAATCACGCCAACTATTGTTAAGTCGATCCACATTGACTTCACTAACAAAATGGCAAATTATCACCGTAAACCATAGCGTAGTACCGTATTAAAAAATACGGCAAAGTACTTAGGTATGACAATTGACGCTAAACTGCGTTCGAAAGCTCACGTCAAAAAGAAACGCGAGGAACTGGGTGCTCGTTACAGAAATATGTACTGGCTACTTGGAAAACATTCAAAGTTGTCCGTACCTAACAAACTGCTTCTTTACAAACAAGTTCTGATGCCAGTCTGGACCTTCGGTGTACAGTTGTGGGGCTGTACCAAATCAAGTAATGTAGAAATCATACGTTTCCAAAATAAAGTACAGAAAGGAATTGTAAACGCGCCATGGTGCGTTAGATCGAGCGACCTCCATCGGGACCTGAAAGTGGAGTTTGTCAACAACATTATTAGGAACGCGGAAGCCCACGAGCATTGGCTTCATCATCACGTGAATGTCGAGGTGATCCAGCTCCTCGACAACACGGACATAACGAGAAGGCTCCAAAGGACAAAATCATTTGAACTATAATGCTATAAACAAAACAAAAGTGTAGTGTAATGTGCTAGCTATTAATAAAGAACACATGAACAAAGTGTCTTCGCCTTAATAGAGACAATAAGAAAAGTGTTAATGAACACTTTCTTAGTAAGAATACTTTTAGCTAATTGAGATTATATTTAAATTACTTATAAACCTTTTTAGGTTAGCTAGTTATATTAATAAGGTATTTCTTTTAAATACCTTATTTATATTTTAAAAAAAACTATTTTTATCAAAACAATAAGTATTTTTTTCCCCAGTTAGAGTAACGAAACCAAAAAAATGTTTCAACCAGCAGTTACATGTGAAGCCGGTATTAGATGGATTCATTTCGTTGAAAGTTACATAAATTAGGACACGGCACGATATGACACAGTGATATGATACACATTTAACAGAATATGCTGTTACAACTTGGGTCACTTGCATATCTGTAAACAAAGCTCATTTATTCGTTTGAGAAATAATATTGAAACTCTGTCATGACCGTCTTCTTTTGTTTACTTTGTTTAAAATTTGTGATTAAAAAGCAGTCCATTGTTATTGTACTCTTTTATGGCAGCTGGCGGTCGAGTCATTAGCCAGGTGTGGCGAATTTAGACGTCTTAGATACGGCAGACATATTGCATTTGTGCAGTATAAAACAATGACCCGATGGAGGGGGGAGTCAGTCTAGCGATAGCCACAAGCGAAGCAAGACGTTAGTGACGGACTTTGCGCGTGTGACTGAATCGTGCATTACGTTTGGACTGGTTGTGTACAGTTATATTTGTACCTGTGTTATACGTGTTTGTATAGTTCTAAATAAACTCTATAATAATTACAACGGCATTTTAATTCGAGTCCTGCAACTCGTAATAATACAAATACTAAACATAAATACACTGTTTAACATACACCGTATAAAATTAATGTCATATACAGGTATAGTTATACCTTGCATTTGTTGGCTCCTGAATATGACAGCTGACCTATATCTTGTCTTCTTAAGGGAATATTTATTTATTAATTGCAATTCGATACAATTTGAAAATATCCTATGACGCAAATAGTTTCGGGGTGCTATTACTATTGAAACTCGAACAATTTACAGGAAAGAACTTCATAAATAAATACATTTTTTACTAGAAAATTAATACATAGGATATGTCCGCGACTTCATTCACGCTTGACTTGAATTCCCGCGGGATTCCCAGTACACCAATCTATTTAAAAATGTAAGTTATAGTTTTAGAGAAATAGCTTCAATGTACCGAAACGGCATGTCTAATTTTTTATAATATATATCAGCTAACATGGTCAAATTCAAATTCAAATTCAAAAGTTTTTATTCAAAATAAGTTCCACTGGAGAACACTTTTTGAAGGTCATACATATAGGTTAAAATTTAATTTTACTTCCTAGTCTATGTACACCGCTTCGCAACGTGTTATTGCTGTTAAGGAGAAGAAGCGGCAAGAAACTCCCCAGCAACACGTCTAGCTAAAAAAGAATTTTTCTTTATATTTGTTGTTCCATTTTTTATATTTAAGTACTTTTTTTTTTTAAAAAGATTTTATACAGAATTATGTTACAGAATAACTTTTGAAGAATTAATGGAGTTGTAGCAAACAGTGCATATTCAATAAGACAAAAGCGCAATAAAAGGATAGAAAATAATTATAGTTATAAATATAAAGACGTAACGTATTATTTTTTTTTGCAACATATCTCCATATATTCCTTACAAGTACGGCAAGATAAAAACGTTATACTCGTACAAAACACAGTATAAGAGGTTGGAGCGAGCTGTTATGTAAATGAAGTTTTGTCATTTAAATATTCTTCAATAGTGTAGTATCCCTTTTTAAGCAAGATACTTTTTATTTTAAATTTGAATTTAGTGAAGGGCAGATCTAACATTTCACTCGGAATCTTATTTAAGAAGCGTATACCAACCCCCAAGAAAGAAGACAATACTTTTTGTAATCTAAAAGATGGCAATATCAGTTTATTACAATGCCTGGTGTTGAAATCGTGAACATCCTTATACCGCTTGTAGGCACTCAAATTATTACGAATATAAATTATATTATTGAAAATATATTGGCAGGCGACCGTCATAATACCGATTTCCTTAAAGCGTTCCCTAAGAGACACCCGAGGGCCGAGGTTGTAAATTGACCTTACGGCTCTTTTTTGTAAAACAAATATAGTCTCCAAGTCAGCAGCGTTGCCCCAAAGTAAAATACCATAGGACATGACACTATGAAAATAACTAAAATAAACTAGTCTAGCAGTCTCTTCGTCAGTGAACTGCCTAACTCTTCTGACCGCATATGCAGCAGAACTAAGCTTTCCTGAGAGACTAGATATATGAGCGCCCCACTGGAGTTTCTGATCTAGGTTAATGCCTAAGAATACAGTTGAATCTACTAGGTTAAGTCTAGTGTCGTTAAGGGAAATATTAACATCGTATTCTTTTACATTGGGCATAACAAACTTAACACATTTAGTTTTATTCGGATTGAGTGATAAGTTATTTACGGTAAACCACTTAGATATTTAGGTTAAGGCGTTGTTTACGTCGTCAAAGTTCTGTTTATTTCTGTCTACTTTAAATATACGTCACGTGTCATCAGCAAACAACACTACCTCACACATATCATTAATAAAATATGGCAAATCATTAATATATATCAAAAACAAGAAGGGACCTAGAATAGAGCCCTGGGGCACACCCATAGATATGCCAGTCTCACGAGATTTGATATTGTTAATTTCAACGCTTTGGGATCTATTGTTTAAGTAAGACGACAGAAGATTGAGAGAATCGCCATAAATACCGTAATAATTGAGCTTTTTCAGGAGGGTCACGTGTTCAACGCAATCGAATGCCTTGGACAGGTCACAGAATACACCAATGGCATTCTGTGACCCTTCCCAAGCACCATAAATGTGTTTTAGAAGCTCAACACCTGCATCGGTAGTGGAACGACCTTTGGTGAACCCGAACTGTTTAGTATGAATTAATTTATTAATATTAAAATGTGAGAGCAGTTGATTTAAAATTATTTTTTCGAAAACCTTGCTTAAGGTTGGTAAAATAGAAATTGGCCTAAAGTTGGAGGGGTCGTTTTTGTTTCCACTTTTAAATATAGGAATAACTTTGCTAACTTTCATTAAGTCAGGAAATACTCCTTTATCTACACATCGATTAAATATTTGTACTAGTGGTAGCGCAATAGTGCATATTAAGTCACTTAATACTTTTAAGGATATACCCCAAAAGTCAGCTGTGTTTTTAATATTTAACGATTTAAACGTTTTTACAATATCATCTGTATCTATATGATTAAATTTGAATGTGATATTACATCGATCAACGCACTGTGTCATCAGCAGCTCAGCTTCCAGTGGTGATGATGACAAAGAGCTAGTTATTAAAGTTGGTATATCCCTAAAGTATTCATTAAATGTTTGTGCAATTTCAAAGTTATTACTAATGGTGTTATTGTTGATTACAAGTTTAATTGCATCATCTCGACGTGAACTCTTGCCGGAAGCATCATTTATAACACTCCAAGTTGTCTTAATGATATTTGATGATTTTTTAATTCTGTTACTATAATATAGAGATTTGGCAGCGATGCACACTCTTTTAAAGGTCTTAGAGTACTTTTTAATATATTGAAGGAAGTCTGGATTTTGATTAAATTGTTTTTCACTGTATAATTCATACAGTTTCATTCGACTTTTATATATACCTTTCGTAGCCCAATCACTAAACTTAAGTTTATTACTTTTGTTGATTATTTTGGTTTTAAATGTGTTTTCAAATTCAGCTTGTATAATGTCGAAGAAATTACTATACAAGTTGTTTGGATCTTCGCTGCTGAGATCCAAAGTAGGAATTGTTTTGGATAAATTATCTTTAAAGGTTCTTAAGCGATAATTATTTACTGGCCTACAGGTTAATTTGGAATTGATTTTAATACTATTAAAAGGTATTGATATAATGGTCAGTGTACAATAAATCATACTAGTAATATGATTGATGATGACAAGACCAAAAAGAGATGGGTGGATTGTGTGAAAGACGATATGATGATTTGTTGTGTCACAGAGAACGTATGTCAGAATATAGGAGTGTGGAGAGAAATGACATATTGTGCCGACCCCAAAAATCATTAGGAGGTGAAAGAACAGAGCCAGAGAGGGAGAGGACAGACAGAATAAATAATTAATTTAACACCAAAAAAGAGATGGACGGATTGTGTGAAGGATGATATTGTTACATACCGACAAAGAAATACGCACACCTGCCCATCGTAAAAACGCAGTTTATTGGCTTCTTTGATTTAGGAATTATTTTGTTTACTTTGTGTTTAGATTTTGTAATTCAGAAAACATGCTTTTGTTATCTTATTACTATGTTATTTTATGGCCGTCATTAGTGTCGAACAAATCCTTGCTGTTATTGAATTGCGTCGAAGCTTGCCAGGTGTGCGGATTAACTCGATGAACGCGGTCCTTTGTTCTATTATACAGTTTAGTACAAAACAATGCACGAATGGAGAGGTGAGGCAGCCAGGCGACGACTACGATACGAATAAGACATACAATCGATGAGCGATATAGTGATGGACTTTGCGCGTGTTATTGAATCGTTCAGTTTATACTGGCTGTATGTGCAGTTTATACTGGCTGTATCCAGTCATATTAGTGCCTGTTTTATACGTGTTTGTACAGTTCTAATAAACTCTATAGTAAATCCAACAGCATTTGAATTCGAGTCCTGTGTAGCTCGTAACAATATGATGAATTGTGATGTGAGAGAAGATTATGTCAGAAAATAGGAGTAAAAAAAGACATATTGTGCCAACCCCCAATGATTGGGAGAAGGAGAAAGGAAAGAGAGAGAGAGAATACAGGCCATTCATTATGCGTGTCGAATTTGTATTATGAATTTAAAAATGAGAAATATAATCAGGGGGCTTATTCTTAAGGCTGAATATTTAGTATTTGAGTAGATGTTTATATTCGTATGTCAAATTGACGATGTATATTATAATAATTTAAGTAGTATATTTATTTATTGCGATGCTGGCAAACGGCCCAGCTGATGGAAAATGGTTATTACCATCTGTAGACGTTTGCAACGCCTGGCGCGAAGCCAACGCGTTGCTAGCCTTTGAGATAGGTTACATGAAAAGAAGTGGGCCATCGGAACTCTCACTCATCATTAAAAACACGATTAGTTCAAGGGTAATAATCATGTCACGACAATATCATGTGAGAGCGTGATATCAACATCAATAAACATAAATATAATATTACTCGTGCAGAAGTTGAAGAAAGCAGAATCCGGCTAGTGTCTGAAATAGACACCTCCCTGGGGCAGGTCATCTCGGAATTGGGTAGACGAAATCTTTTTTTTAACCCCAGAAAGACATAAGACCGCGTGTTCATCGCCCGTGTTCCAGGGCATTCCCCTGAAGATCTCCAACTCTATCCTGGGCGTTGACATTTCGAGCGAAAAGAGACGTTGGCGCTCTAAGCGTTTTCTACCGTCTGTACATTGGGGAGTGTTCTGATGAACTATTTGGTGCCTACGTCCCCATTTTACCACCGCATTGCTCGCCGGCGACTGGGAGTTTAGCTACACTTCCTTGATCAGTCATGCACTGTACGTGGCGCTCGCTTCTTTATGCTACACGTGAGCAAGCTATGATATTAACTCCCTTCCGTAGTTTTCCCAGAGCTCTACAATATGGGGTTTTTCAAATACGACGTACAAAAATATTTAAAGTCCCCAATAAGGTAGACAACGCATCGACTCCCTTAGTGCTGCAGATGTCCATGGGCGACGGTAGTCATTTGCCAGTTTGCCTACAAGCAAATATAAAAAAAGAAAAATATCATAGTTAATGTACCACGTAACCTTAGTAGGGGCAACATCTATTGCGAACGACGCCTGAATCTTGTTTGTATATATTGTATGTAGGTTGTACACATCTCACTGTCGTCGCCACAGTCACCTCCCGCAGGTTTTGAAATAGACTACGCAGGGCAAATTTGAGCAAAAAACAATATAACCTAAGAAGACTATAATAAACGTTTTCAACGTTTAACGTAAAACTTCTTTAGGCATTAGTTTTATTATGTATACAAGTCGCAAAAACTAAAGAAAATATTATTTTCTGCATGTTGGGCACTTTTGGGAAAATTACTGAGCTCGCGTCACGCTTAGATACATGTATACCTAGTCCAGCCATAAGTTCTGTAACAAATGAAAATGGTTTTTTTTAAAATGAAGTAACGTAATGTTATTAAAATGTATATCTACATGTTTAGTGAAGTCTCAGCAAAAACCTATGTATTCACGCACTGTTTCCAAGGGATATTTCGCCACTGCTTGCTCCAAAGGTTTTTTAAGAGACTCAATGTCGCCGTGTCGTTTAGAGCAGGCTATGTCCTCTAATACTGACCATAATTTGAAGTCCAAAGGGTTGAGGTCTGGGCTAGATGAGGGCCAGTCTTCAGCTCTTGTAAAGCCCGAAACGTTGGTTTCAAGCCAGGTTTGGATAGTTCTTTTGTTTTTAATTTACAATTCTACGGACTCGAGATCCGTACCCTTTTTACAACTTGATAACTGTTAGAATTTTTTGAGTTCATACACGCTTATTGTTTATTTTTGTTATTGTGTGTGATATTAATTTTGTGGTTTTTATGTTGTGTACCTTAAGAATAACTTATATAATTTTTTTCTAATTTCAATACTAAACTTATACTAATGTAGAGTGTATCTGTTACATGCTGGTGTTGTGAGAGAGTGCATATGCAATGTGTGCCTTATGTCTATACCTATATATATTATCTTAACTAGTGCCATGTATGTTGCTTTTTCTTTTTATACCTAGGTTTGTTTGTGAATTGTGCGTGTAATGCAATGCAGTGGTAGTGCGCGTTGGTGTGAGTAAGTGTATAAGTTTTGTTGTTAGTTGTGTGTTTGTGACATTGTGTGGTGTTAATTTATTGTTTAATTGTCGTGACATGAAACATTTTTAGTTGGTAATAAAACTACGTTTTAACGGTTTTAAGCGCGGTAATTATTTTTTTTTTGGTTTATCCGACGTTTCGGCCGCTTTTCAGTGGCCGTGGTCACGGACGACAAGGATGACATTTGTCTAACGTGTATTGTCAAAGTTTTATTTAGCCTACCGCCAACTTGTTCATTTTTAATTATTTAGTTTTAATTTTGTTTATGGATATTATTTACTCTATGGGAGCCTAATCTAATTTACCACCGCTTCACAACATGTTGTGGCTTGAAGAGAAGAAGCGGCGCAAGAAACTTTTCAGCAGACTAGTTATACACGAATATAGAACGGATAATAAACACAATAGTTATATGCGGCCAAGTGCTTGGCAGACCACGCACGTTGGAGGGTTTCTGGCTAGGAACCCTTAAAAAGCATTATATCAAATACATCAGAAACTATTTAAATAAATCGCAAACCATTTTTTTTTCGATTGTAATACGAGAGCGAAGTGAGTTCTACTTAGTTAAATAGGTCACGGCAACTGACCTTTGAAGTGTTTTCTACTTAGAAATAATTATAGTTTAAAATAACTAAACAGGAAACACACTTTAATTCTAAAAATAGAAATTAATTGATATTCATTAGTAGTAGTAGTAGTTTGTTTTGTTCCAAATACAAGGTTGGTTTAAAAAAAATAGGCAAAACTCAAAAAGTTTGGATTATGTACCTATCGTCAACTACTGTCATTCTTTCCGTGAGGTTGTGTTAAATTAGTTTTTTTTCATAATAAGTTTTGTATGGTTTTCGAGAGTGTTTTAGTGGGTCCCGAGATGGTTTTAGATTTTTACTTTATCAGAGAAACACGACACGACTCCCAGGCCCGCTAGTACTAAATAAAGTAATCGACAAAATTTGGGAAATGTGTGGGATGTTTTAATGAATAAAAAAAGTTTATATACTCTTGCTGTTCCGCAAAGGTCCCGGAAAAATGACAAGGATGAGCCCTGCCCTATCCCATAATCCTATTAAAACAATCCGCTTTGCGCCCTGTTATTTATAGTTATTAAATGCTTTTATTTAACTTGCAATGTTTGTTAGTTAGTTTGTTTAGGTCAAATCTTGTAATCTGAACTAGAGGCAGTTTCATTAGATTAATGACTTTGCAATTTGGCAAGGTTGTGCAGTTCTGATTATAATATACATGTAAACAAAATTAAAATTGAAAAAGGAAAAATAAAAAAAAAGCTACGCGAGACTTATTTCTTCCAATCGCATCTCTCTTAAAACTCGCGTACCCCATGGCCCCATAATCTCAACCGCGAAAGCCACAAATATGTACATATATATTCATTACCAACGGATGCATAATTTTGTAAATCCATGCATCTACTCATACCGAATTATATTCGACAGAAAAATGAGAAAATTCGTATAGTTTGTATTCAGTTGATTCAATTACAATCGTGATTCTAGTCCACCCTTATCCTATTCGTAGTTAAGTGAGCGTATTTTGTAGCGGTGAAAATACTTTATAGGGCGGGTTCACATTAGAGCGGACCGACAGTTTTACCGTTGGCAGACTCTCGGGTCTTGCTGTTTACGTTAAAGCTATCGGTCCGATTTAATATCCACAACCTGTCTCTGCAGTTGACGACGTTCTAGTTATATACCTAGTCAAGCCATAAGTTCTGTTACAAATGAAAATGCAGGTTTTTTTTAAATGAAGTAATGTAATATTATTAAAATTTATACCTACATATTTATTCAAGTCTCAGCAAAAAAAAACCTATTCGAAATGGCTACCTTTGGCTTTTATACAGGCCTTTAATCTGTTTGGCCATGAATCTATGGATTTACGCACTGTTTCCAAGGGGAATTTCGCCACTGCTTGCTCCAAAGATTTTTTAAGAGACTCAATGTCGCCGTATCGTTTAGAGCAGGCCATGTCCTCTAATACTGACCATAATTTGAAGTCTAAAGGGTTGATGGGCTAGATGAGGGCCAGTCTTCAGCTCTTATAAAGTCCGAAACGTTGCTTTCAAGCCATGCTTGGGTAGTTCGTGCCTTGCGACCAGGTGCAGAGTGCAGAAAAGTGTATTGCTTAGAGGTTCCACAACAAGATCCAAGACTGTATCTTGATACACTTTGGCTGAAGTTTTCAATCCTTTTTCACAAAAATGTAGTTTTGTGACTCCTTGACAAGACACGCCCGAGCAAATTTACCACTGACGCAGGATGATGACCACGTTGTCCCTTTCCGATCACTTGAGCAGCTTCTTTAGAACTGTGAGCGTACACTTTATCATTTTGCTAATTGTAGTGTTCTTCAATCGTCATTCATTCGTTCATTTTTTTCATCGGTAAAGAGTATATTTCTGTGCCTTTGACCTGCGTTTCGCGACAGAAGGCATTTTGATCGATCGACTCTCTTTAATTGTAAAGATTGATTTAGGGCATGGCCTGTATATCGACGATAAGCACCGAGCTTCAGGTCTTGTTTTATAATACGCGACAGAATCCTAGCGGGAATCTTCATTTCTCGCGATAAGATTTTTTGCTTCCTAATGGGGTTTCGACGAATTCTGGCTTTAACAGCATTAAACGCCTTTGTAGTCCTAACAACTCGCGGCCGCCCCGATCTTTTCTGGTCTTCGACAGACGAAGTGTTGTTGTATCTGTTGATAGTACGATATACGAAGATACGGCTGAGACCACGCTTTTGAAGTGTCTGGAATATGACCGGCTCCATACCCACTTTGTGCAAGGCGATCACTGCACTCCCATTTTCTTTAACACCCCATTCCATATTATAATTTGATAATGAACACGAAAAAATATGTGAAAAGGCGCAAAATCGAAAGAAGATTTTAAAATAATATACGTGTTCCAAATTCAAAATAAAGAAAAAGTTGAAAAAATAAAACTTTTTATGTAACAGTATTTATGGCCAGAATAGTTAATAAAGCCGCTGGCGAGAGCAGGGAACGTTCGGGTGGGTGGGTTGGTTGGCAGGCAGCTGGCTTCGCCGATACGGGCCGACGAGTGTAAACGGCGCTATACAAAACAAAGTATGCCAATATCGGATCCGACCCGACAGAAGTCATGGCTAAACGTCTGGTAATTTTTTAAGCTTAGTTGATTTATAAGAACATAAAATTGAAATAAGAAATTAAGTTGGTGTATAGAAAAGTATTCAAATATAAATATTATATTTAATATAAATTTATATATAAATTTATCGTTGGCGACAGTTTTATCAGGTCGCCTTAACATGAACAGGACTTGACATGCATATGAAGACTTCAGGGAAAAAGACGAACTTGGCACTTTTTTGTCGAAATTAGTTGTACGATTTTGTAGGGATTTTCCGGTACTATACGATAATAAACCGAACAGGGTAAAACGCGAATTGTCCTTAGAGTTCTTGAAGTTTAAAAAATCGCATGCAGGGAGAAGGTAGCATAGCATACCAGATGCCAATAAACATCCGACATCTTTGTCGTTTCGGTAATACTGTCGGTTGGATTTCATGCAACCCAGCCTTTAGACGCAACCTGTACGGAAAAAACGTAGGAGAAGGTCGGGACAGGGTCGTGTTTTTACTATTAATGTTATCTTCAACAAAGATGAGAAGCAGCTAATACGGAACACAAATAACAGAAAAGAGCTAAAAACAAAAATATTTTTATAACATGTTGAATTTGGTGTAAAATAGAATATAAAATTACTATATTTTGCAAATTTGTTCTTGTTCATTTATCTCTTACACAGACTTCAAGATGTTCTAGAAAATGCTTATTATTTGCATTGTTACAAGTCGACATTAAGAGCCTGTATACTACTAATTCAAATCGGTGTTTCACATAATTTACCCCCGCGCAACCAATGTTTACTTCGATGGGACAGCGCCAATTTAAGGCGTGCGTGCGTGTGGTAAAATATTGTATATCACCGAACATAGGCTACGTAACATAAATAGGTGTATACGTAGCTAACGAACATTGCACGGCACCGATATCACACTATTCATGCGGCTGAGAACAAGAGGAAGCGAGACAAAACATGATAAAGTGAGAGAAGTTCACGCGGATAATACGTATTGAAAATTCGACACGAGGTACTAAACATGTTTGGCCTAGTGGTTTTCTAATACTAAGGTAGTGAGGAGGTTGAAGACTCGATCCCGCCGCACACAGGTGGTTTTTTTTTTCTCTTTTTGTAACTAATTTTGATACAGTTAAACTTTATTCTAATGATATTAGTTTTTAGATGTAAATGTTATAAAAATCATTTCATTGTATTATGGAACAACAATGAATTCATAATATCCCTATTGATATTATAAATGCGAAAGTAACTGTCTGTCTGTTTGTTCCGTTTTCACGGAAAAACTACTGGACCAATTTGGCTGAAATTCATTTGATATATATTTTCGATGCTGAGAATGAACATAGGATGCTTTTATCCCGAAATATGGAATAGTTTCCGGGATAAAAATATATTTGTCTTTTTGTTTGTTATCCTTTTACGGAAAAACTACCGAACCGATTTAGTTAAAATTCGGTATAATGGATTTATGTAATCAATATTATGGGTTATCCCAAAAAATGGGGTAGGTTTTTTGTGATTTTCCATTTTGGTCATTGCAGCCATTTCAGTCATTTCAACCATTTGGGCCATTTGGGCCATTTCAGTCATTTAGCCATTTCGGTCATTTGAGCGATTTGGGCCATTTCAGTCATTTCGGTCATTTGGGCCATTTTGGTCATTTCGGACATTTCAGCCATTTCGGTAATTTCAGCCATTTGGGCCATTTCAGTCATTTTGGCCATTTAGGCCATTTCAGTCATTTTGGCCATTTAGGCCATTTCGGTAATTTCGGCCATTTCAGCCATTTCAGTCATTTCAACCATTTGGGCCATTTCAGCCATTTGGGCCATTTTGGTCATTTCGGCCATTAGGGCCATTTCAGCCATTTCGGCCATTTCAGCCATTTGGGCCATTTCAGTCATTTTGGCCATTTAGGCCATTTGGGCCATTTCGGCCATTTTGGTCATTTCGGCCATTAGGGCCATTTCAGCCATTTCGGTCATTTCAGCCATTTCAGTCATTTCAGTCATTTTGGCCATTTCGGCCATTTTGGTCATTTCGGCCATTTCAGCCATTTCGGCCATTTGGGGCATTTCAGTCATTTTGGCCATTTGGGCCATTTCAGTAATTTCACCCATTTCGGCCATTTCGGTCATTTGGGCCATTTGAACCATTTCGGCCATTTTAGCCATTTCAGTCAATTCAGCTATATCGGCCATTTGGGCAGTTTCAACCATTTCATTCATTTCAGCCATTTCGGTCATTAGGGCTATTTAAGTCATTTCGTCCATTTCGGTCATTTGGGCCATTTTGGTCATTTGGGCCATTTCAGCCATTTCGGTCATTTCAGCCATTTGGGCCATTTCAGTCATTTTGGCCATTTAGGCCATTTCGGTCATTTCGGCCATTTGGGCCATTTCGGTCAGTTCAGCCATTTGGGCCATTTAGGCCATTTCGGTCATTTCGGCCATTTGGGCCTTTTAGGCCATTTAGGCCATTTTAGTCATTTCGGCCATTTGGGCCATTTCAGCCATTTTGGTCATTTCAGCCTTTTGGGCCATTTCAGTCATTTTGGCCATTTAGGCCATTTCGGTAATTTCGGCCATTTCAGCCATTTCAGCTATTTCAGTCATTTCGGCCATTTGGGCCATTTCAGTAATTTCACCCATTTGGGCCATTTCCGTCATTTCAGCCATTTCAGTCATTTCGGCCATTTGGGCCATATCAGCCATTTCGGTCATTTGGGCCATTTGGGCCATTTCGGTCATTTCAGCCATTTGGGCCATTTCAGTCATTTTGGCCATTTAGGCCATTTCAGTAATTTTGGCCATTTAGGCCATTTCAGCCATTTCTGTCATTTCAACCATTTGGGCCATTTCGGTCATTTCAGCCATTTGGGCCATTTCGGTCATTTGGGCCATTTTGGTCATTTCGGCCATTTGGGCCATTTCACCCATTTCGGTCATTTCAGCCATTTGGGCCATTTCAGTCATTTTGGCCATTTAGGCCATTTCAGTAATTTTGGCCATTTAGGCCATTTCAGCCATTTCAGTCATTTCAACCATTTGGGCCATTTCAGCCATTTCGGCCATTTTGGTCATTTCGGCCATTTCAGCCATTTCGGTCATTTCAGCCATTTGGGCCTTTTAGGCCATTTCGGCCATTTGGGCCTTTTAGGCCATTTCGGCCATTTTAGCCATTCCAGCCATTTCGGTCATTTCAGCCATTTGGGCCTTTTAGGCCATTTCGGCCATTTGGGCCTTTTAGGCCATTTAGGCCATTTCGGCCATTTTAGCCATTCCAGCCATTTCGGTCATTTCAGCCATTTGGGCCATTTCCGTCATTTTGGCCATTTAGGCCATTTCGGTCATTTCGGCCATTTGGGCCTTTTAGGCCATTTCGGCCATTTTAGTCATTTCGGCCATTTCGGTCATTTGGGCCATTTAAACCATTTCGGCCATTTCAGCCATTTCAGTCAATTCAGCTATTTCGGCCATTTGGGCAATTTCAGCCATTTCATTCATTTCAGCCATTTCGGTCATTAGGGCCATATTTCAGCCATTTCAGTCGTTTCGGTCAATTCGACCATTTGTGTCATTCAGCCGTTTGATCATTTAGGCCCGTTCGGCCAAATATATTTTCATATTGGAAACTATCTCATTTTTCGGGATGAAAAGTAGTTCTTGGCCACCCTCGATATTAAAATAACATAATATGTACCCAGTTTCATGCAAATCGGTTCAATAGTCTGTCCATAAAAGGATAACAAACAGAAAGACAAATATGCTTTTGGATTTTTTTTCGCGGAACCCTAAAAACGTAGCCTAAGGTACTTCTTATAACATCAGCTATCTGCCATTTAAAATTACGTCAAAATCGATCCAGCTGTGTCCGAGATTAGCCGGAACATCCAGACACACAGACAGACAGACAAAAATTCTATAAATAGCATTTTCGGAATCTCCTAGTCCGATTTTTTTTTAATTTATTTTGAGATTTCAAACAGGCACTTCACTTTGCATTTTTGGAATCTCCTGGTCCAATTTTTTAGTTTTTATTTTGACATTACAAACAAACCATTTGTTTATCTGTATAGATAAGAACTTTAAAATAAATTATAATAGATAAAAGATAAAACATAAAAAAATTAGACAGAAAAATGAAATGAGCACTCGAACCATGAACTCTAATCGTACGTGTACTAGTATCAACTCACTCTACCACAATAACATTGGAGAAAGTATTGAAAGTTTTGTAATATTTATAACTCTACTTATCCACGTGTCAACGTAATTTTCTATGAAGAATCATAGATGGCGCTTTCGAATTTTAATGTTACCGGTAAGATTGATTTAAATACGTTTTATTGTCAATAGTATAAAAGTCCAGATGAAATGAAATATAAAAATTTAGAAAAGTATTTTTATTGCATTTTATAAAATTATTTAGGAAGAGAAAAAGAGCATTTTATCAACTTTCATATCAAAATAAAAAGTTCTTCTAGATCAAGTGAAACTCGTAGGGTTCGAACCCACACAGCTAGTGATTTAGACCAGACCTCTACCGTATACGCCAAACAAGTATAGCGCGACCGCTTCAAAATTCTTGTTATTATTGCTCCTTCGTTTATTTAAAATTATTTTTCAATGGCGGTCGCGGAGCAGAGCAGCGCGTGCAGTTTAGACGAAAGCCTCGGGCGTTATGATAAATTCCATACATTGGGACCGGCAGGCGGGATTTTTGCAGTCATTTTTAATAAAATAATTAATTACTTCCAAATTAAGTTAAGTAACCCAATAAAAGATCTATAATTGAATTTGTTATAATATAATATGTTACTGTTATTTATTTTAGCGATGTACGATTAACAGTAATAACAATAACCAAGATTGAATAACTCGTTTAGAGGTTACTTTGCAATTATTTTCTATCGAGAAAATTTATCGTAAATGCGTTCTGAGTACAAAGTTTACGTCAGAAATATGATCAAGATTGACATATATTTTTTTCACCGCAATAAAGTGTGTATAACTACTGTAAAAATGGTTGAGAAAATGATCTAAAAACGCATTCTGTCAGTTATCACCTTGTTAAGAGTAAACTTGAACCCTGATTTGTTTTTTGCTAGATTTTTTTAGCTTTCACTTTCAAGTTACGTATTTATGTTATCCAATAACAATGAAATTTGTATGAAACTATCTTAAGCTGTACACAATCCAACGCAAAGAAAACGATTCAGAAATAAAGACTGAAAGAAATACAGATTTATTTATTTTTGTTATATCTTCGGAACCCAAAGTCCAATAGCAATAAATTTATATGAGGCCCATCTTGAACCGACACTAAAGTTAACGCAAAAGGAATGTTAAAAACCGCTTCAGAAATAGTTATGGACGAACATGTTTAAGTCGGTTAATAGTTCTAAAGTCTTAAGGATCGATATGATAAACCAATTATCGTTAAAAATATTGTTAAGCTTGTTTTCACAATTTTTCGATATTTAGAAGGATACACAACTGAATATCACGTTACGCATGACATATGTATATAAGTAAACTGGTCAAGTGTTAGACAACGTAATAACGAATGGAGGGCCATCCGTCATTAGGTAACGTCCCTATTGAAAAGCTTTAAATCTTAAATACCTTATGGCTAAAAGACCACACGATGCATATTGTTCAAAATAATGTTCAGGAAAAATGTTTTCGAAGCTCAAAAACATAATTATTTTCTGACGTTTTACTCATAGTTTACCCAAACCTTGTTCTTGCATCTAACAATATTGTTAAGACCTAGACGCCGACAAAAGAAATTCACACCTGCATATCAGTAAAAACACATTTCTCGACATGGCAAGTTCTATCTGCTGGCGTTCCTCAGGGCGGCGTTTTATCTCCTCTTTTATTTTCTATTTTTATAAAATCTCCAAAAATCTATCTTCTTCCTATCATCTCTATGCAGACGATTTGCAGACTTATACCCAGGCTCCGAAGGACACCTTACATGACGATATTAAGGTTATTAATGATGACTTGAGTCGTATACACAACTGGAGTACTTCTCACGGACTTCGCGTTAATCCTGGTAAGACTCAGACTATAATTATCGGTAGCTCTCGAACAATGTCCCGAATTGATTTTGAATTACTCCCTGATGTAATGTTTCATAACACGTATATTCCTATTAGTGACCAAGTTAAGAATCTCGGCGTAATCTTCGAAAAGGAACTGTGTTGGCGACCCCACATTACCTAGTTAAGTCGCAAGATCTTTACATCCTATGCCTCACTCAGAAGACTAAAAAAAATCCTTCCAACTGTCACTAAAGTTTCGCTTGTTCAAGCAATTTTACTACCCATCCTTGTTAATGCGGATGCTTGTTATCTTAATATCACCCAAGAGCAACTCATCAAACTTGAGCGTCTCCAAAATGTTTGTATTAGATTCATATTTGAATTTAAAAAATATGATTACGTTTCTGAATATCGCAAAAAACTCAAGTCGCTGTCAATCTCACTTCGCCGGAATGCTCATCTTCTACATATATTATATCGTACACTATTTATACCCTACACTCCTCCTTACCTTAAGGAATGTTTCAACTTCCTTCATACATCACACACTTTCGATTTGCGCTCCTCTAATAACCTCCTGTTAAAGGAATACCTGCACATTCTTCAACATTTTACTCCAAATCCTTCACTGTCTTTATTATCTAACTAATGAAGTTTAGCATATAGAATATATAAAAAAACAAATTTCTGTAAATACAGTGATAAAGTCAATCGCAAGTAAATTATATTGATGTAAAACAGCAAACGGAAAACATATACATCTGACTGGGTAGTAGCTAATATTTTATTATTTATTGATGTGTATACGCAAAGTAGACGTCTGCCACGATCAATATACGTTTTTAAGACTATAATAAACAATATATATCAATGGCAGATCTAGCCAATTACTTTCAATTTTTTTTATCATTTTCAAAATGGTCTGCCAAGAAGTTAACCGCGTGATAATGGTCTGCCATTCTTATTTTTCGATAATAATAAGCCTATATTTTCAAATATCAAAACGGCAGCCCTGGTCAAATGGATTTAAAATTTGTCAAAAATCGATACTGTCTTACCTCAGCGCTCGTCGCGTCCACCACTTAGAGCTTAGTGAGTCCCCGTACCATGCATGGTAGGTATAGGTGCTTCAATGTACAAAACCTCAGGTCTGGTCAAATACATACAGGTAGCCGATCACTGGCTCCTAAGCTATTACATTACGATACACTGAACAGTAATCAACCTATTATATAGCAAGTTCTATGTGTCACGTCATAGTTTCTTTTCTGTGTAAATGCATTTTGCACAAATGTGTTGAAAAAGTAATTTTCAAAATCAACGTAATTTGTTTGCTTGAAACATGGACCTTTTTGCAGGTTTTATGCTAAGTGGTACAGACCATTGTTACAGGTGTCTCCTTTGATAGGCATACACGAAGATAAACATGCTGCGGTGACTGTATGGAATCACACGGAAGGACCATATTAGGAAGTCTCGCACCTCTGGATGGCCGTCACTCCTTGTCTCGAAATGCCGCATAACAATCTCGAATAGTGTTCCGGCATCAGTAGCCAAGTACCAATCCACCCCTCGAGGACAGCGGCACATTGAGAGCACCTTTGTTCTTGAAAATGTCCATAGGCGACGGAAACCACTTTCCATTTGTTGGGCCGTAAGTCTGCTGTGTTCCAGTATAAAAAAAAACTGAATTTACTGTGTAAATATCGCGCGGACTGAGTGGCACAGGCAGGCAGGCAGCTAAACAATAAAGTTCGCTTCATATTGTTAAGTATTAAACTTCATTTAAAAGAAACGCTTCAGCGATCAATTTGCAGCTACACATTACGTCCGCCACGCTGGGCAATTGTGTAGCTATGCACATGAACTTTATAATTAATAATTTCAATCAATATTTATATAATGAGCTCGTGTTATTGAAGTACAGTTTTCAACGACTAATCCGAAACCCTTTTTAATTCAATATGATTTATTTGACGTATTGCGGCATCTACTCAGGTATATATTACGTTTTGTAAGTACTATGTAAACGAAGAGCGGCAGTGCGCGGTTGCATCTAGTTTACATATATTGGCAGCCCGGTTGTGGTGAGGTGTATACACGCACTAAAACGATTTCAGTTTATGTCCGCCGAAAGCCTCACTAGTCATGGTGATTAGATCTGTACCAGAATTGTTAGTTGTATATTACTTACTATACGTGCAATTTCAGAATATGTTTGTCTGTCGACTTGTAAATAGAAAAACAAGAATCTATGGAAATGCATGACGTAGTGCTTATATCATGGCCGTATTATAAAAACAAAAAAAATTATGGATGCGAGTGGAATGAACTGAATAGCACAAAGGTCAACATTAAGAACGATCTATGAGGATAATATAGTCTGAAATGAATTTGCGTATGATGTATTAATGCAACACTTATATTGTTGCAGCGTTAACCATGGGTCTCATGAGCCACACATCACAGGACCGGCGGCATGTCACTCATCACCTGAATACCCTCACATGATGTCTTTGCGACTTTGTAAGACAGTCAGTGGACATATATCTTATCCACAACCTATTCGTTATCAAGATATTACGCCAGAGAATATGACAAGCATCAACATAAAGTGGAAATTTATGCTATGTCTTACAATACCACAATATGTAGATACGTGCCAATTTCTAAAGTCGACTGCTTTAGGCACTCAGGAGTAAAATTTATTGCAGTGTTGCGATTGCGTCGTTATAATAAAAGCATATAAAAGTCCATTGAAACTACTAATGTCTGTCAAATCACTGTCAAAAGTTAAAAGAAAAAGTTAGGAAGGTGGTTGCTCATCGGACTCTTGTACGAAATTCAAATATCTAAAATGTTAACTGATGATCATTTCTTTTACGGCCTTGAGCGGTCATCGCCAAACGTCGCCAGTTCACTACTGGACATAGGCTTCCCCAAGTCGGCGCCACTCATCCCTGTCCACCGACTTTCTCATCCAGCGCCTACCGTCGACCTTGCGCAAGTTTACCGAGACGCGCTCTCCACTCCATATCTCGTCTGCTCCATCGACCATCGGTCCTGCGGCGGACGTGATGAGCCCACTTAAACTTGCAAATTTTGTGAGCCATATCAGTTACCTTGGTTCCTTTACGGATATCCTCATTTCTAATTCTATCTATAAGAGAAACACCAAACATAGCTCGCTCCATAACCCGCTGAGCGACATGGAAGTTGCGAAACAATCCTACCGTCAGTGTCCACGTCTCGACCCCAAAGGTAAGAACGGTGCGGAACCGTGGGCGGTGAGAGAGATAATCTTACCGCCCCAATAAAGACCCTTACTCTCAAAAGTATTTCGTCGCTCGTTTTCGTTTTAGAAGTTCTTTTCCTTGTTTCTTTTTCAATGTCTACGCGCATTTTTATTTTATACTTGCTGTCCCGGCAGACGTCGTCCTGCCCGGAAAAGCTTCAATCAATATGCCGACAGCAGCGCCAACTACCGGGTCCAGTTGTGAGCCAACACAGGAACCTTCTCTGGCTCATCCACAAATACTTTGCTCAACATTATCACATAATCAAATGTATAGTTTACTATTCTATAAAGGACATACAGACAAACATTTATTTTTATATTTTATATAAACTGTGTTGTTACAGTTGTAAAAAAAATCTTATTTCTTCTTAAAGTTTTATTGAATTTTTGATGCT
This sequence comes from Dendrolimus pini, assembly GCA_949752895.1. Classification (NCBI taxonomy): domain Eukaryota; kingdom Metazoa; phylum Arthropoda; class Insecta; order Lepidoptera; family Lasiocampidae; genus Dendrolimus; species Dendrolimus pini. The sequence continues at coordinate 25,708,783 of OX457125.1, forward strand.
ATGTAACCCCGGTTTTCTTATTTGTTAGGTCCTAGCATGCCATCGGGAGTCCAACACTACCCTACTTCTAGTGTCCATGAAGGATTACACACCGCAAAACTGTGTTTAGTACCGCTGGAATATAGAGGCGACACGTGTTCGCACTAAGCAGTCTGTCGGCTGACTGTCGAAGGATACAAACCTTCAAGAAAGCCGCGCCGACCACGTGTTTTAACAGTATCTAAATCATTCACTTAAAACATATTTAAATTTGGCTTCGTTTTACATCCGGCCGCCTACCTGACGTTAACCCTTCTTAGGACGGGACAGTACCCAACTAACTAGGACTAGGAGCGCCAGCACAATAAATTAACGATTAATAAGATCTGGAATGTGAATTTTATGCGTGCAGAAACGGAGAAAGAATGCAATTTCCTGCGGCCAAGCGACCTGTCGTAAGAGGCGACCAAACAACCCACAGCCAGGTGGGGTAGGGTATTTGCTCGACTGGATCGCGACCACCCCTAGTCTAGAGCATGCCGCCATAACAACCTTATGCTGTGTTCCGATATTAGTGACCAGGTTCCAGCCTCCCTTGAGAGAGCAGCAGCGCATTTGTAGCACCTTTGGTGTTGCAAAAGTCCATAGGCGATGGTAACCGCTTTCCATCAAGGAGGCAGTCTGCCTGTCTACTGAACTCCTGCAATAAAGTCACGTCGTAAACCGTCGTCACGGCCATTAGTCTGGTATTAAATAGTACAGCACCAATTTCATAATTTTTTGGAAAGTCGCTAATTTTCGTATTTGTCAACATCAAATTTCTAGATAGTTCCTATCTCACTGATAACATTATAGTATACTACATATTTTACATAAGATAAGAGTATATTATCTTGAAGTATAGATATATACTAATAGTTAATATGATTGTCATACATATGATTATCATATAAAGACTTTCTAAAAACATTACAATGTTAAAGACCTTTGTAGTGAGCGGGCCAGGCTTTTGTTGGCTTAACTCATTGCACCGCCGAGGTTCTGGATTCGATTCCTGGTATGGCAAATTACGTAAACAAATTATCTCCGTTATTTACTATGGTCTGGGTTTCTAGAATTGGCCTCAGAGTAGTCCGTTGTATATTACACCTAACACGAGCGTAACTTGTTTAATTTGCGGGTTTTTTTTTAATTTTTAGAATTTTATTATATTTAGAACTGATAAATCTTTCTTATCTGTACAATTAGTATTTGTTAGTTGACATTGAACTGATGCAAGTTTTATTGCATTAATATACTATCATCAATGATAAGAATGATATGACCGAAGGGAATCCTACTGTGGCCCGCCACACAGGCTCTAAGGTGACCTATCAAGGGAAACACGAGTTTCCTTTGGGACGCCATTTGAACTGTTCCCTATATTTTAGTCATTTATTATATGTACCCTGTACTACTTACTTACATGGCAATAACTAATAAAATTCATTTCATGTCACTATCTTACCAGCATCCCTATTGTAATAAATACTGTTTGTTTCTTGTTTCGATCAAAATATATAGTAGCTCTAGATACTCTCACATGTAAAAAATCGAATTAGAATTGCTCAGTAGTGAACTCAAAACACAGCGAGGATTAATGGCATGGCATAGTAAAGTAGTTCGTTGGAAACCACTATCATTTTAATATATTTACATTCATTTTACGCACATTCACTCACAATCGAGAAAATTTTCGAACTGATTATAATAATTTGTGAATATCATTTACGACCGCAGATAGTAAATACTTGAAGTGTATAATATCACCTCACAAACCCACTGCTGGTCTTGGACTTCGCTGTTATTCTCTAATGGCTCAATTCTGCTATTTCATTATCTTGGGCCTTGCGAGGATGTTCAAAGTAGATTTATATTGCGTTAGTGTCATTAATTCGTATTCTGCTAAATCTACAATATCCTCTCGATCACGGCGTAATAATAATAGAAAAAATAGTATTTTACCCACCAGCAGAAATGGAGCTAGCCGAAATCAATACTGAAAAGCTACAAAAAATTTAAACACTTATTTCGCGAGTTAACGCTTGTAAATACAGTGTTAGCTCTATTTAACGACACTAAAGGGACTGGGTATTTTATGGCGGTATAGAGAGTTGTCGTTAAATGAAGAGAAGTCTGTTATTGTTGTCTGATGTCTTTTGCTGCACCAGTAGTGTTGTTATATTTTTTTTATTTTCTGATACAGGAAGTACTTAAAAATTTCGGAATTTCTTAGAAACGTCGGTATGTATGATGCCGACAGTCGAGTTTAATACGGGCTAGGTAAGCGATTTTGGCAACTTAAAAGGTACGTTTTATTACTTAATTGCTGTCGTTATAGTGAGTGGGTGTAACGGTATATAGAGTGTATCATTATATGGAAGACAAGCTAAACCAACCAAAGCCAAGATTTCGATGGTTAAGGGAGTTTGTTGTTAAATCGAGTAACGTTACATGGAGTTTACACTGTATTTATAAAGATCGGAATTAATAAAATACCGAAATCAGACAAATACATTATTGCGCGATAGTATCCGGCGATTTTGGCGAGATTATCATAGCAGAATTGGGCCCCTGGTGTTGCAAACATCTACATGCGACGGTAATCACTTTCCAGCACGTGGGCTGTCTGGCAGCTGCCAGCTTCGCAATAGAAAATGATAATAAGAGGTGGGTTCTGAATTTTGTACTTTATGTTAGGGGTCCAATCAACTTTGGGAACTACTGCCCTAATCAGCAATCTATCATTCATGACCATATGAAAAGTCAACATCTTGTATATAAAAGAAAGTCGTGTTATTTACATTATTTTTTACTCAAAAACAGCTGTACCGATTTGGCTGAAAATTGGTGGGGAGGTAGTTTAGAACCAGAAGACGGACATGGATACTTTTTATCCCGTTGGAACCGGTAGGTGGCGCTTGGATCGGGTCCTAGATTTTTATTTTTCAGAGCAGGACAACGTCTGCCGGGGCCGCTAGTTATACATAAGTAAACGTTTTAATTAATAAAATGTCTTAAGAAAAATAAAACTTACACAGTTATTTTGTCAGTATTTAAATTCAAAGGGTATTTTCAGCAGGGCAATGGTTTTTTGGGATGAAAATACATGATTTCCGATTCACGTAAAAACCCGGGATAGGTAATAATGCATACATCTAAATACTACTAAGGTGTCTAACAAACATAGAAACTGTCATATCAAGCAAGTCTTAATATCAAGTGGTTCGAAGTTAGGAAATCCCGGGGAATATAAAAAGTCTCGGGGTATGTTGTTTTATTATTGTTACAGGACTCGAATTAAAATCCCATTAGAATTACTATAGAATTTATTAGAACTATACAAACACGCATAACACAGGTACAAATATAACTGAACACATCCAGTCCAAACGTAATTCAATAACACGCGCAATGTCCTTTACTAAATAGATTACCGAATGTACACAAGTCTTGCTTTGCTTGTGGTTATCGCTCGACTGCGTCGTCCATCAATCGAGGCCTTGCTTTATACTGCACGGATGCAATATGTCTGCTCGGCCGCGTGACCGAATTTCCTAGAATCACACCTGGCTAATGAGTGCCATAAAAAATTACAATATACAATGGGCTGTCTTTCTAATCACAAATTTTAAAAACAAAGTAAACAAAAGAAGTCCAAATACCTAAAAGGTAATAAAATGTGTTTCTACAGGGCTGTAGGTGTGAATTTGCCTTTGTCGGCACCTCAGTCGTAACAGTATCAATCAGATCGGAATCAGCTAATTTTACACACTATAAAATACTTCTGGGAAAATTCCCGCGGGATTCCCGGAACATGTATCGCATCACTTCAAAAAGGACTTAAGTTTTTGTTCTAAAGAAATCCTATTGTAATCAGGTAATATTTACGCAATCTAACTAATTTGTATCATACGCGCGAGATTACGCGAGGGACACAAAGTATCGCAGCATTTAAGAAAACGGGGTAGCTAATTTTTATGCACCCGAACGACTTCCAATCGCTCCCTGGAAAAATGACACGGATGTCCCGAAATAAATAGTATATATAACACATTTTATTACATAAAATTTGTTATCGAGCAGTGAAAAAATCGCATAGGAGATCGATATTCTTTTTCTGGTCACACAACAAAAATTTCCACGTATTTCCCGGGACACAAAGTAGCGCAGATCAGCGAAAACTGCATCGAAATCGGACCAGCAGTTTTTACGTGCATCCCGATTATTTTTAATAACTTATATTTTGTTTCAAAAAAATTTTATTACTTAAAGACGATTAATATACTTTTTAACTTTGTTGTAGCTGAATATGTTTCTATGTGTAATTTAATAGAAAAAAAATGGAAATGATTGAGATACTGTTATTAACAAGTATACTTAGTTTAGTTCAAGTGCAAAGTTCTTCTCCTTAACAGCAATTACACGTTGCGAAGCGGTGTACATAGACTAGGAAGTAAAATTAAATTTTAACCTATATACTATGACCTTCAAAAAGTGTTCTCCAGTGGAACTTATTTTGAATAAAATAAATTATAATAAATTTGAATTTATAGACTCAAAATTATAAAATTTCATCACCCCATGCCCATTTTGGGTACCTCTAACTGTGGTGTGTCAATAGCATCCTTAGTTCTGCCTACGGGTGCTAGTGCCACCCGACCTGGCGGTTCCTTGGTAATGAAACTATAGAATTTTGATTCTATATTGAAAAGTACATTTAAAGCATTAGATATAAACTGTTTGTCTTCATTCTAAACTAAAATTATCACATGTTATTCAGAGTATAAATAGATAACTTAATGATAATTGCTTTATTCTCAAGGCTGCAAAGAACAAACATAGGAACATTGCCATTTTCATAATACCATTTCTTGTAGATTTCTTATCTGTTTTGCGGTGTGTCTGTTGTTCAGAATTCACGTAAAAACTACTGGACCGATTTCGATGAGATTTTCGCTGGTCGGCAGCAAATTCTTAGAATTAAAATCAGCGCTACTTATTATCCTGCGTATCCCGCAGCAATTTTCATGGGAATAATTTAAAATGAACATGTTGAAAAAAAATACGATCTCCAATGCGATTTTTTGACTGATTGATAGTATATTTTATGTAATGAAATGTGTTATACTTTTATCCCGGGAATCCCATGGGAATTTCCCGGGAGCGATTTGTAGTTGTTCGGGTGCATAAAAATTAGCTTATTCCGATGATGTTTTCACTAAAACGATAGCTAACATTCTTTTTTAAATTCTGCGGTACTTTGTGTCCCCCGTGAATCACATGGGGATCCCATGGGAATTTAAAGTTAAGCATATAGGTATATGCGTCTAATTATTATATAGTTAGGGCAAGAGTAACATAAATAACATAAGGTACTTATATAACTGTCTATGGTTTTGGATGCAGTACCAGATTAGAAAAGAAAACAATAACAAATGGCATGTGAGATAGCATAAACAAGAAACTCGCATGTTTTAACTAAGGCAATGCTTATGAAAGTTTATCAGAGTGACCTTGAAATGTGGCTCACCAAGACCCAATTATCAGTATTTATTGTACATTTATTAATCAACAATTTGAATGGAATCATGGTCTCTAGACAAGTCAAAAAGTCCGAAACTTGTCAATGTGCCATCTTGGGTACGAAATTGTTGTTATAACAGATCATTCCCCAATAGTGAGCGACCCGAGGACAACATTGGGACATGTGATCAAAGTTAGTATAGTTGCTTATTTTCGAAATTTTCTTTAGGCTATTGGTATCACACAACTGAGGTGAGAACGCCCAGGAGTTCCAGGCTGGATATGCATTGTTGCCAATGCCATTATTTCTGGTCAAGCCCATAGTATATCAACTGTTCTCGTATAGCGGGTGACCCACACTCATTAGTGGTTTTATCAATGCAGGAACAGAGAAATAATACTTCCTGTGGCCAGGCAGCCTGTCGTAAGAGCCGACAAAAGAACCCACAGCCAGGTAGTAGGCTATTTGTCCGACTGGATGGCTACCACCCCTGGTCTAGAGTATTCCGTATTGTGTTCTGTCATTAGTGATCAGGTTCCAATCTCCCTTAGGAGAGCAGCAGCGCATTTGTAGCGCCTTTAGTGTTGCAAATGTCCATAGGCAATAGTAACTAACCTCTTTCCATCAAGTGGGCCATCTGCCTGTATGCAGAACTACCGCCTTATTATTATTTGTTAAAGTGGTACGTTTATAGGATGTTATTGCATTAAGGTATTTTTTGAGAATTTTTAATACAGAAACAATCGGGAATCCTATCACTAAAAACAAATTTCTTCTGAACATCCTTGGCCAACATAAACTGTATATTTTTTATAACCCTATGTCATAGTATAGGCATGTAATGAGGAGGGACAAAAGTCATGGGACACAAATAATGTTAAACTGGAACATTGATAGGTAAAAAAGAAAAGGTAGATCAAAACAGAGATGGTAGGATTGTATGAATGTCATTATGTGGTGTGACAGAGGATGGATGTCAGAATAGAGGAATATGGAAGAAAAGACATTGCGCCAATCCCAATTTATTGGGAAAGAGTGAAAAAACAGAACATGAACATGTTTATAGAGTCTTATTGGAATTTCAAAACTTGATATAAAATATCTCGCCTGAGCTAAAGTAAATCTAAAATTATTTCACTAAAAGTTGACATTTTCCAAAACAACTTTAGATTAAAATAGTTTTGGTAACCAACACAGAAAAGTAGTACCGATTATGTTTCTAACAAAAAGATAGAAATGCTAGGAAGTTCACGGTCTTTAGTGCTGAACAGCCTTCACTATTATTATTATTAACAATATTTGTCCAATATTTTTACCCCACTGCTCCATCTGCAATAATGTTATTCATATTTACTGACCCTTTATTGCAAATCTTTTTCTTTTAATATGTTCTTCAAAAATGAACAGATTCAGAAATATTTATGAAAATACATTATTGATATAATATTATGTACTCTGTAAAATGATGATGTTTTAATGCCTTGGGATGCAATAATATTAGTGTATATCACAGATAATCTACACACACACATATATATATACCGATTTGGCTGTAAATTGGTGGGGAGCTAGCTTAGAACCAGGAGACAGATATAGGATACTGTTTATCCCGTTGGAACCGGTAGGTGGCGCTGAGATCGGGTCCTAGATTTTCACTTTTTCAGAGCAGGACAATGTCTGCCAGGGCCGCTAGTATACTTATATGTGTAAGTATATATATAGCTATTCTTTAATGGTGTTATGTTTTAACACTATAAACAAGACACATTCAACCCTAGTCAATAAACATTACATTATTCTAGATAGAGCTTGAACATTAGAGTCTTCTTAATTGTACATGAGATTACACATATCCATAACAACTATTCCTGTTAGAAAACAGTACATTTGTTTACTAGAATATAGTTTTAATAGATTAAAATAACTTGTTGAATGTCAAAATGATTATTAGAATTTTTTAAGTATATTATATATTTAGCTGTTTCTAAGAGCTTCTAATTAAGTTAAAAGTAATTAACGTGGGCGAATATAAATATTTCCAATGGTCAATGATAGAAGGTAAACAATTTAATGACATCTGTTGTTATAGTTGAAGTCGTCAGCGCAAAAGACAGACGACGGCGGTTTCTCATTGTCAAAACATTTCATACGACCTTTACAATTTCACGGCAGGTGTCATAAAATGATCATGCGTACTCACTGGGCGCGCTTCGAAGTGCTAGCTTCTTGAGAGAGTTCGGCCATCCTTCGTACAACAGCATGGAAAATTCACGAAGTGGTGTTTTTTAAAAGTCAAGTGTCTCTTTTGAGCCCAAACGTAAGATCTAAAATGATAATTTTGCAAACAAAACTTGAGCAATAATTTTTCTAATTTATAAAACCAATTATAAATCAAACACAACACATAAAACAAGTTTAAATTCACATATAAAAAAATAAATAACTTCGCAACTACGAATCAAACTTTAATTACTTTTAACTTTTTTCGCAGTCACTGTCATACAAATTTATGTGTCAAAACAAACCTTTTTTTAAAGTTAATGGCTTGGCAACTAGACTTTCAAGTCAGGTCTTAACATAGACCTATAGGTTTCATACTTCAGTGGGTCTTAATTATAAAAACAAAACTTTAAATAGTGGTGGTTGCAGATATGCCACAATGGCAGGCAAAGATCCTTAGTCTATACAGCCTTGTCTGATGTATTCTTCAGTACTGCATAGTACGTTCTTTAGCTTTATAATTCGAAAGGCCACATGTGACTAGTCAAATAATATTAACATCCTACAAATTTATAACCAAATATTTATGTACTGATCGGTTATGGCCGGTTCCTATATTGTTGATTCACTTGCTTTACCATCGGTTGAATTCTGACATTACTTGTATGTAGTTTATGTTAAATTTTAACCAATAGTAAGGCAAATGAATGGTCGTTTGAAAATAGGAACCAGCTAATACTACAAGTTCGGAAAAAAAACTATACAACACTTCAAATAGTGACGACAAAAATAAAAAAAGTGTGTGTGTGTGTGCAATTCACACGCAGTAAAAGTGAAACTTCAGATAATGTACTCACAGATCATTCTTTTCTAACTTTTATTAATTATTAATATAAATATAATTACTTTAGCCTACATCCGTCAACATATTATAATTCAAAAAAATCCATCTAAATTACACTTTCAATCACTAGCATAAAGTTCAAAATTCAATGCATTGTCACGCACAATTTCTTTTTGATCTACGTATAAAAGATTATCTGCCTTAATTATATAATGATAGAGCTAAAATTCATTTGAATTTTTTAAAGTTTTATTCACTAACGTTTAAAAAGAAATATTTTATTTCTAGGGGCCCTGACAGACGTTGTCCTGCTCTGAAAAAATAAAAATCTAGGACCCGATCCCAGCGCCACCTACCGGTTCCAATTGTGGATTTAAACCGTCCGGGGACCCACGCAAAAACAAAATCACCAAAATCGGTCCAGGCGATTAGGAGGATTCTAGAACCCGATCTCAGCACCACCTACCGGTTCTATTTGCGACTCTAAACCATCCGAGAACCCACTCAAACACACAAAAACAAAATCACCATAATCGCTCCAGGTGATTAGGAGGATTCTAGAACCCGATCTCAGCGCCACCTAACGGTTCCAAAGGGATAAAAAGTATTATATGTCCGTCTTCTGGTTCTAAGCTACCTGCCCACCAATTTTCAGCCAAATCGCTACAGCCGTTCTTGAGTTATAAATAGTGTGACTAACACGACTTTCTTTACACTAGCTGTCCCGGCAGACGTTGTCCTGCCCTGAAGAAATAAAATTTAGAACCCGAATGCAGCGCCATCTGCCGGGCTTATTTGTGAATCTAAACCATCCTTGAATCCACTTGAACACACAAAAAATTTCATTCAAATCGGTCCAGCCGTTTAAGAAGAGTTCACTGTCAACACACACGTACAGAAGAATTACATATATAAGTAAAAAGCTTTTTTAACTAACCACGGGAACTCTTTAATTTTTCGGGATTAAAAGTATCCTATATGTTGACCAGGGATATAAGCTATCACCATACAAAATTTCATGTAAATCGGTCCAGTCGTTTTGGAGATTAGCCGGTACAAACAGACAGACAAACAGAGAAACAAAATTGAAAATAATCTAAATTAGTTCTATTTCACTTCTTACAATCCCCTGACTCGGTTTTTAGCATTTTTTCATTGTATAGAAATTTGACCTCTACAATTTTATTATAATAGGTTGGGGAAACAGTCTTTTCGCATACAGTATGTATGAACTTGTAATAAGATCTCTTTGGCTATACCATTTGTGTCTGGCTGGTTTTGGTATCATTAAAAAGTTTTAATTTTAAAGAAGATAATTCCAAATTCATATTAGGAAAATGTGTGATTTTCATTTGTTTTTCTTATTGTTAAAATGAGTGAATCTAATGAAGAAAAATTTTACTACATAAAAGGCAAAAATGCAACACAAACCACGAAAAAAATTTGTGATGTTTATGGACCTAATGCAGTATCTGTGACAGTAGCGCAAATTTGGTTTAAGCGTTTTCAATCCGGAAATTTTGATATTAAAAATTCACGTCGCTCTGGTCGCACTGTTACGGTCAAAATTGATGCCATTATTGAAAAAGTGGAGCAAGATCGGCATATTAGTAGTTACGATGTAGCTGGAGAACTGGGAATTGACCAAAAACGGTTTTGGCGCATTTGAAAAAAGCTGGGTATTTGGGTGCCTCATGAGCTCACTGAAATAACCCTAATGAACCGTGTACTCATTTGTGATTCTTTATTACGACGTAATGAAACCGAACCATTTTTGAAGAAGCTGATAACTGGTGATGAAAAGTGGATCACGTACGACAAGAACGTGCGAAAAAGATCGTGGTCAAAGGCCGGTCAGGGTTCACAGACTGTAGCGAAACCCGGGTTAACTCGCAACAAGGTGATGCTGTGTGTATGGTGGGAATGGAAAGGCATTATTCATTATGAGCTGTTACCGCCAGGCAGGACCATCGATTCTGAACTGTACTGCGAACAACTGATGAGATTAAAGCAAAATTGAGACAAAGCGGCCGGAATCAATCAACAGAAGGGGTGTGGTTTTTCACCATGATAACGCTAGACCTCACACATCTTTAGCCACTCAGCAAAAATTACGAGAGTATGGCTGGGAGGTGTTAATGCATCCGCCGTATAGTCCTGACCTTGCACTTACTGATTTTCACCTGTTTCGGTCTCTGCAGAATTCCTTAGGCAGTGTCAGGTTAACATCACGAGAGGACTGCCAAAACCACTTGTCGCAGTTTTTTGATCAGAAGCCCCAAAAATTTTATAGCAATGGGATCACGTCCCTACCTACAAGATGGCAAAAAGTTATCCAACAAAATGGCACCTACATACTTTAGTTGAATGTAAATAAACTTTATAAAAAAAACCTTTTGTATTTTTATATAAAATACGAAGAAACTTTTTCCCCTACCTAATATGTATAGAAGATATAGATTAAATAAGGTTGAATTTTATGTGTTTATCTCTCTTAAGTGTCACTTTTCGTTTTATCAGTTTTCAAATCACAACGATTCTAATGAAGTTTCACTTCAAAAAACATTATTTTTGTTTAATTTACTACGCAAAGAGTACTAAAGTTAATTAATAGCATACATTTTGCCACGTTGTTGTGTTGTGTAGATTTCGTCAACACATTCAAGTATTTTTTCTATCCCTGTGGAGTGTGGAGATGAGTAAAGACACCCTCCGCCATCCTGACCATAAATATGTTAATAATGACTAGAATAATGGCGAGCACATGACATAAACGATAAGGTTTCTGTATATGTAACCTGAGTTAAATTAGGAACATCTAAGAAATTAATATACTACAACTCGTGGTATTATTGTGTACTCCCCTCAGGGCGATTGAGCCATGGGCTCTCGCCTTGTGGTGCGTCATCCTATCCAACAGGGTAACTAGCATCGACGCTTCACTCGGGACCCATTCGGACACATAGAAAAAACTTCATAAAAATCTTAGGACCCGATTACAGCTCCTCCCACCTGGTACAATTGATTCATAGATTCAGCCAAAACTTCATCAAAATTTTGGAACCGAATTCCAGCGACACCTACCGAGTCCAATTGTGAATCTAAACCATCGTGTGACCCATTCAACCACAAACGTTCATACAAATCTTGAAATCCGATTTCAACGCCATCTATAGCGTCTATGTTAGTTTCAATGATTTCTATGAATATGAAGTAGTTTCTTGTGTAAGCGGTAGTAGCTTAATGGTTAGCGTACGAGACCCAATCTCGAAGGGCACGGGTTTGAATCCTGGCCGGAAAACATACACCACTTAGTTTTCTGACCTATTGTATTATAATTACCATATGCTAACGGAGAAGGAATACATCGTGATGAAACGTGCCATTGAGATAACTGATGTGTCAAACTCGCCAATCCACCTTAGATAAGCGTGGCGGGTATGCTGTCCGTTCCCCCTGTACAGACCTTTGGGGGCTGTTATTTTTTTTTTATTATGCTCGCGATCTGCTAAAATTATTGTAGCACTAATCTTGTACTGTTTTTAAATTATTTGCGTATATCGATGATTTCATCATAAAATCGTGGTCCAGTATATAACTGTCAGTGCGCTGTAGTACCACCGAACCATTTCATTTCATTTCACGTGCAATATTTTGTAACGGCCCGTTTGTGTTTCTCATCGACCGTTCATTTGCCTACGAGCGGTTTAAATTTTACATAATCTTCATACAAGTTATGTCAAAGTTCAACCGATAGTAAGATATAGGACCGGCCTTGTAAGGATATAGACGCCAGCCTACCTCTGCGTTATAGAGGCTTGAGGCAAGGCGCCATCTCTCGCTATCTTCTCCTTCTGAGAGCGCGTTATGCTTGCCAAGGAGGAGGCGGAACAGGGCCATTAGCGGAGATCCTTGCTCCGCTTCCGTCAAAGGACGCGTCGTCACCGAAGGGCCAATCTGGACCTTCCGCCGCCGTGAGTGGTGCCCTAGGGAGAGTTCCTCACCCGCAGTTATGCCGTCGAGATGGAGACGACGTATTCCATGCGCGCTCATCACTCCTCCTGTGGGCGGGTTAAGAACGCCCCAAGCAATGAGAGCATGAAGATGCCGGGGGACAAAAGTAGATGGAGGCGAAGAGGCTATGCCATAAACCCGTGGGCCTGGTTTAAGGGCAAAGAACTTTTAGTGGGTATCCCCAAGTGGTGTGGCAATAGCATCTTTAGTTGAAAACAAGGAGGACATCTCTGTGTAGAAAGTGTCTGTCAAAACGCTAATAATGGTAGAGCTGCGGTAGTATAGATTTAATTTTAAAACAAGCGCCAAAAGTAATTAGAGTGAGATAGAAAAATAAACAAGGACCGAAAGATTTCCGCTTTGTTTTTTTATTATTAAAAATTCACAACAATGAAATCACTGAACACGTTTCTCACGGCATAATATTTACTAAATAACTTCAGACCACGTAATTAGTTGAGATTTTCGATTAGGCATTTTAATCACTTTACGATAGTTCAACAATTTTTTATTCATATCGCAGTTTTTCGTACGTCAGTGCTATTAGGTATTTGAACATCTATTTGCAACATACTGCTGGACACTTTTTCAACTTCCCCTCCATATAAGATGGTAATCCTTGCCTCTACCCTCCATAGGTACTCTGTGTAAAATCGTTGTCACACGCACTAGTAGTTCCATTGGTAAAATAAAATCAACTTGGTATTTGGCATTTATTGGCATATAATTTTTTTGACATGAACTTCATTTAATTTATAAAAGGAATTAAACTTGGTATTGCTATCATTGTCACGTCGTTGTTGTATGTTGCTAAAAAGGATATACCGAATTTTAAAACTGACACAGATATCTCAAAAATACTTGCAATGATGCAACTATACTTTCTCATGCCGCTGCTACACCTGGGAGACCAATTCTGCTATTACTATCTCGTCAAAATTGCCAGACACTATCGTCTCAATTGTAGATTTGCCTTAATTTGGTATTCTGCTAAGCCAAATGGTGTCCCTACCTAACTCTATCTTTATAGATATTTATAAACGAATATTCTCGAAATAATGTTTCAAATTATTAGTAGCCAGCTTCAATATTAATTGTTTCTACTTTTATCCTTCTGCAACCTATACGATTATTTGACACTATCACAATGGAACCGTACTTTGAATATCTTCGCAACGCCAAGATGATGGAATAGCAGAATGGTGCCCCTAGGATCATGTGAGTTTTAGTGACCGTGTCATGGAGATATAGCCAGCGTTATTTTCCAAACGACGTTGTCAATGACGTTGGATATTAACAGATATGTAGTTGTATATACACTAATGTTTACTAATCGGTATCGGCGATATTTTATAACGCTATAAGCCGCATAATTATTACTATATCTTAACAGTTTTAAACCCCGCTTAAAACCGTTAAAACGTAGTTACATGCACTAGTCGCGAAAACTTAGGAAAATGCAAATCGGCTGCGTTTGAATATTTCTTATTATTTGAATGTTCAAATATGTAATAGAATAATCTAAATAGTTCGCTAGACTTGCTTTCTTTATCTGTCTTAAAAAGCCCTACAAACGCTTTTAAGGCCTCCTAAGGCAGGATCATGTCTTAAGAAAATGCTACAAGTCGCATTTCGGCACTGTTACTAACGCTGACGCAAAAGGAGTGGGAATAGAAGATAAAAAAAATGCTTAAATGTGACAAGTACCAATCCCTAGTCAACATACAGGCAGTTACTTTCACAAGTTTATTTATCACTATGAACTCTCGGTCAAGTTTTATACTTGTAATATGTATAATGATTTGTCGAAAAAATGCTTGACAAGTCCATAACCATTTAATATCATTGTGAAAACGCCTAGAAGTCGATGTTTGGTATTTCTTTATAGCCTTGAGATGGAACGATTACGCCGGCACATACAAAAAATGGCCATTTGAGCAGAGTTGAGCACACAAACAGGATTTTTGCAATAAATTACACTATTTAATTATGGTTAAATGTCTTAGATAACTTAAGCCACATCTAAAATTAGATATTATAGTAGAAAATGTGTATATTAATCACCTTAAGACACAATTTGAACAAAATTTTCTACAGAAATGTATCTACTACAAAAAGGTATACATGTTATTGGTGGCAGTTGCTTCTTCCAAATAAAACTCGATGTGGACTGTACGACTTATTACTGGCGTTATTTACAATTAAATTACAACTATACATAGACGAGAGTATAGTGCGATTGAGTGCCATTATGTGCAATATGTATGTATATCTTCTTATATCCGCCATTCCGTCCGACGCCTAGCTGCTAATTGTGCGAGCTATGGGCGTCGGCGGTATACGGGGCGCGAAGAGGTATGCTCCGGCTGGCGAGTCAGGGGGGTGCTCTCTGTCCACAACAGGTGTAATTTTCAAATATATCGTTTTAGTTTTCATCAAAATCGGCCCCAAGACTTTTTAGAATGTTTTCGCTGTTTCGTATCGTTTACGACATGCTCTTGGGAGGACCACTAGAAAAAATCACCTGCATATTTGATCAGACTGGAAGTGAAAGGTGCTGAAGGTTGGTTTATGTTCCAAGTTTTATTCACTCAATACTAGGACTTGTAAAGATCAATTTCTGTGAAAGAAAGTGTAATATTTTTTGTTATCAATATAGGCCCGGGATTCCTTTGAGAATTTATATCCTTAGGTCTCGGATTGGACAATGAGGGTGGGCCCACGCGATAATTCACCTGTATTACCGAAAATACCAGAGAGGCCACGAGTATTCGGTATTCGGCCGAATACCGAATACGAAATAGAGAAAAAAAACCGCACTTATCGCTCAAAATTCTATATATTTCCATCAAAAATTGACAATAAAACTACATTTTACCTTAAATGCAATTTTATTTAATTTTTCATTTCAAAATCGCGCTTAAAACCGTTACAACTAATATATATATATATATATATATATATATATATAAGAGTTATAATTATATGTACCTATCATGCGAGAGAACTTAAGAAAATATTTCACAAATTGTTTCAATACTAAGCGCTAATTGGACATATCTTACGCCGAACATTCGGTAATAGGTCAAACCACTATTCGTGGCATCTCTAGAAAATACATACATACCAAACATTATCGGCCTTACTTATAATAATCTCGTTAAGAAACGATTAGGCATCTCTTAAGTAAGAGAATTAGAATCAGTCACTAATCAATGAACATCTCTTTTTTTCACTCATAAACGTGTATTACCTGTTGTTTACCTAAGAGGAGCACAGATAAACGAAATTTGAATGATTAACGTAGGTTGTACCCAAAATATTCGACTAAAGAGGAGTTTGAAATTTTCATTAATCAGTTGCTGAGCAGTTTCTTTAAAATTAAGAAACGATTATAAGTAAGGTCCTTAAAATCGGTTAATTCTCAAGGCCGTTAAGATTTAACAAACAAATATCCAAACAAAGGCACTATCCCATTTACATGTTATATATTAGTATGAATTAATTAAAATTGACTTTTACCTGATTATTACATTGTGAGATATATATCTATGTCTTAATGTTAACTATTATAATTGCCTTAAAGTAACTTAAAGAAAAGAGAAATATGATAAAAACATTAAAAAAAAATGCAAGTGCAAAATATTCATAGACACATTATTAAAATTTAAATAAATTTTCAAGGGTTTTTTGTTTAAAAGAGACGGATACACTTTCATACGTTCTTGGGCCCAGATTTTAAAAGGTTGAGTTATTTTAAGATTTCTTTTATTGTGTGTTTTCATATTATTGATTGTTGAAATTCATTCGCATAAATCGATTACGGTAATCGACAATGTATTTTACTTGTGACCTTATTTTTCATATTTCTCGTCTTCCAAGTGGAATTTAGTAATAGAAAAGCTTTGGCCCAAAAGCGGCCGTCTCTTTTAAAAAAAAATATCAGATATCATAAGCACAAGAATTACGTAATATTACTTGTCACACGCAGGAAGGGGAAGATGGACCTTTGGATTGTTTACAGTACGTGCAAAATTAAAATGCGTCTCGGCAGGTGTTAGCTCTACGAATTTACGCAGTTGTATCAATGTTTATTACACCATACAGTGTAGTAACAGTACAGTGTGTAGTGCGAAAGAGATGGCATACTCCTCTCTCAACCATGTGAGTATCATCAGTGCGAAAAACAGCATTTAATTGTATTATTCCTTTTTTAAGAAAAAGTTGGAAGTTGGACTGGAGACCACGTCTCGGCAAACGTAGCGTAGGACGCCCGCCAGCCCGGTGGACTGACGACCTGTGCAAGATCGCCGGCAGAGGCTGGATGCGGAAGACAGGAGACCGGGATATGTGGCGCGTACTTGGGGAGGCCTACGTCCAGCAGTGGACTGAGATTGGCTGAAGATGATGATGAACAAAAAAAAAAGATCCCGACGAATTGAGAACCTCCTCCTTTTTTCGAAGTCGGTTAAAAAGGAATCTATATATATATAATGAAAATGGTGTTCGTTTGAGGCTCAATCACGCTTAAACCACTGATCGTATCGACATGAAACTACCACCATTCGATGCGAAATTTTTCCTAGATGGTTTATGGCTATCTATCTATCTATATATATATATAAGCAAAGTTTGTTTTCTTTGTCCGAGGTAAACTCGAAAACTACTGGACCGATCAGCATGAAACCACAACTATTCGACGTGGAATTAATCGTAGATGGTTATAGGCTATATATATTTTTCAAATTCTATGAGCCCTTTGCCATGTTTTCTCGATTTGTTTGTTTATTAATTTATTTGAATAAGGCGGTACGAAGTTCGCCGAGTCAGCTAGTATGCATATATACGTAATGCCTGTCTCCGTCTGCCTTTGCATTTCGTAAACCAACTTTTCGTTATTTACTGTGGTTTGGGTGTCTGGGATCGGCCCCAGAGAGGTTCACTCTGTATTACACAACACAAGAGTAACTTGATTAGCTCGGGGATATATATAATGTGTGCGTGTGTTCTGTCTATTTATTATTATTTATACTGGTAGTGTTGTTAGTTAGAGTTTGAAATATCATGATGCAATTTACTCAATCGGCTTGCGCCCCTTAGGTCTCTACACCCGCGTAAAGGCGGCCCTGAATACCACCTCGTAAACCTAATAATTTTGTTATTATTTGAAATTATGGCTTGGCGGCTAGGCCTTTAAGCCAGATTTTAGATGAAATAGTTTTTTTTTTCATTTGTAAGTCTACGTATAGCTCAGCTGAATTGTAAGTTATCAACTGACGCCATTCAACAACTCGAAATGTTACATCTGACACAGTTCACAATTCTCACAAAAACACGTAATTACTACTGAAAAAATGTCATTACTCTACAACTATTGCTCATTTTCGAGTAATTGTACACATTTTTAGAGAGTAAAACTGCATTATACAACCTCCCCCCCTTTCAGTTCACGCCAAAAACTCCTAATAATTTCGTTCAGGACAATGCCATGTATAGCGATGTATCCAATCGATATTCCAAAAATTTATCCATCCAGCTAATTTAAATTTATTCATTCACCGCTGGCTATAAAACCAGCTGATGGCATTTCACCTAATGGGTGAGTGACTCGCCAACCGACTGCCGACAAGACAGCTAAGCCCTTATATGTTATTTATCGATTCTCGGTATTATTCGACAATCATTAACTAGATGCTGGCGTTTGAAGGATAACTTTCCGTGAGTACTCTGTGAACAACCGCAATTTAGTTAGTTTTTACAATAGCTATCCACCTTTAAAACATGCAAGAACTTCAAGAACACATTTATATTTTGCCCGTACTGTTATGCTCAAAGACGGTTGGACACATATCACTTTATTACTCCACAAAATAAGAAGCAAAAGTGAAAACATTCTCAACCTGGGGGTCACGTTTGCTATTAAAGGGGGTCGCAGACTGTTAAGTAAATAAGATCTAAACACAAATCAAACTTATAAAGAAAATATTAATTAATAATCCTGCAGCGAAGAGGTCGCGACATGAAAATCGTTGAGAAACAATGGATTAAAGTGATATCTTCCTAGCAAAGTATTTTATATATTATTTTTAATTTATCAACTTAGATTATAGGTTTAACACAAATTTATTTACCTATATATATATGATATATGAGAATACTTACATTTTAGAATATATTAATTTATAATAGCAGAATGATAATATGTTCTATTTGAAGCTAATTAAAGTTGAAATTGATTCAATTTATTAATAATTTCATTATAATACACGTAAAACATTGATAAGACGTAGTTATGAACACTTTAGATATATATATCTAGTGATATTATTATTATTAACAATAACAATACCTTATTAATAATTATGTTATGAAAATATATTTGCTGTATTTTTAAATTACTGAGGTTGCTTTATCGGAAGGTACATGTTTTTTTCTAGTATTGCTTATATTTTGAAGAACATTGTTACAAAATATTTTAAACAACTTGATGAAAATGTAAATTATATATTAAAAAAAAAATTGTAACTGGAATTAATTTAGTGGGAAAAAAGTATGCACACTCTGTTGTTGTTGTTTATCCTCGTCCCGCCCTTGGAAGTAAACCGATATTCTTATATTCGGTATATATACAGGGCTTTTTTGTGGGGGCAGGTAGGTAACGCAGTGCCCTTAAAGGAAATTTCGAAAAATTGCCATGTAAACTGCATAAAATAAAATCATTATAAAAAGAAAACAATTTTGGTAACCTTTACAAATATATTTGGGTTTTGTTAATAGGTCATAATTATCCAAATACAAAATCTAATCTATCTTTCCTGAACAACCGCGTCGTCTCTTACGAAATATGCGTTGCGCTTCAAGAGCTACGTGAGCTTACATTTGCAAAATCCTCATATAAACCTAATGAGTGCTAATCAGAAAATTGAAAATGTGGTTCAAATGGGTTACAAAAAATTATGGACTTTCGAGAATTAGCGTGCCCCCAAAAAAGAAGTGACAATAAAAAGCCCTGGGTATATATATAACTCTAGTTACATATGTTTAGGCATCAATCCAAGCTTATTATTTCCGGAAACCGGAGACCAAATTATGTATAGGGCAAACTATACCATTTTTGGTATCTAGTCAATATATCTATACAGATAAATAAAATTGTCTGTTTGTAATGTTCAAATAAAAATGTGAAAAAAATCAGGGGGGATTACTCGGACCAGTAGATTACAAAACTGCAGTTTTTAGAGTTTTTGTCTGTCTGTATGCTCCGGCTAATCTCTAAAACGGTTGGACCGATTTTGACGGCACTTTCACTGGCAGATAGCTGTTGTTATATATAGGATTTCGTGAAAACAATGCACGCGGACGTAGTCGCGGGTACAGCTAGTACAAAATATATAAAAAAATCTTAGTATTTTCCATTTTATAGCCATACAATATTTTTATTATTATCATTAGATGACTACAAAATAATAATAAAAAAAAAACTTAATTTTTGATTAAATTAATAGGATGCCTATCACTAATCACTACAATGCGGTGCCAGCAATTTTATAGTTTCCCTTATATATGTATATATTAATCGCTTGAATCTATCCTCATTAACATTATGTGAGCAAGTCCACGTGGAATACACTATAGTTGTCATGCAAGTAACGTAGTTTAGTAAAAGGAATTCGAGACCGATTCTCAAACCGTCTTGTTGAAGAATCATCACGTAATAATACATCCTAAACATCAATAGGAAAGTGCATAATAATTAGTCGTAATATAAGAGAAGCTATACCCTGTCCAACGATTTATTTTATTTTTGACGTTTGCATGCCTAATCAGGTTGCGCATTATTTGACAGTCGATTTCGCATGATACAAATGTCACGGTTGTCATAGTTCATTGTTCCAGCCATCTAACACACAGACAAAAAATATCGTCGTCATAATTATATTTCATACAGGAGGTGCGTGTCACGGAAATGAATACAATTTCCTGCGGCCGGGCGGCCTGTCGTAACAGGCGCCAGGTGGTAGGGTATTTACTCGATTAGATGGCTACCACCCCTGGTCTAGAGTATGTCGCCATAACCACCTTGGGTTGCGTTCCGGCATTAGTGGCCAGGTTCCAGTCTCCCTTAAGAGATGTTGCAAATGTCCATAGGCGATGGTAGCCGCTTTCCATCAAGTGGGCCGTCTGCCTGTCTGCTGAACTCCTGCAATTGCAACATGAAAAGCAGGTCGAGCGCAGCTGTCACTATTATCATCCTAGATTTGACAGTACAGTCATGTACAATTTTGAACCGTTTAAATTTTAGGTTATTTGTGGGCGCTTCTCTATAACAGTTTCTAATTTTAAAATCGAGCAAAACACAGAATATACGTTTATCCAAATAAATACATCGAAAATTTAATAATAACAATATACAACTTATATCTAAATGTTAAAATATAATATTATTGCCAAAGATATGGAGTGTTTTACAGGAATATTAAAAAGACATATCTAACAAAATGCATGCATCTTACACATTCATACATACATACGGATTGAATGTAAAAATTCATGTAGCAAAAATAATTTCATGTACATATCTGTCCAGATATATTTGTTCAAAACCAATAAAACTAGCAGCAAGCTACGCAATACACGACATCGGAAGAAATGCCGTATGCATAACAACCATATTTTCTGTGTTTAAAATACATTTCTAAAGACGTAAAGCAGCCACTTTTGGAGAATCGCTTATAGTCGGTATATATATCTTACCGATCATCCAATTGCCTTATATAGTAAGGGAAGCGAGTGAATACGTAAGCTATAGGAACATTAGTGAAATTCATACATGTCTATATATACTGGTGATTGCAACACACAGTATAAAGTTCCATTATATTTTGATACCTGCTATGTTCGTCATGCGAATGTGCGAAAGCGGCCGCATTAGGCTCTCTGTTCTTAAATTTTCATGCACAATTTAAATAAAATAATCCCATATCAAGTGTTAAAATACCTAGCGATATCTAAATCAGATAATATATTAAAAAATACATAAAACACACTTGTTATAATTCACTTAATAATAATTCAATCTAAATTTATTAATAATGAGTACCTATAAAAGTAAAAATTACCTACTTTTGATTTGCAAAAAATTCAGATGAATCGAAAACATAATATTAACATTCTCCAACAGAGAATCAAACTATTGCTTTTAAAATTATTACACAATTTATTAAAGAAAAAATTTACGCACTTAAATATAATGTTTATAACTATTATAGAAACCGTGGAAGAAGCATATTAAAGCGAAAAATCGCCTAGTGAAGAACGCATGTCGTGAAACACTCTTACGACACAGGTGGCACCACCAGTTCCTCCTTGTCTTCATAGAATATCGCAACTGAAACTTGCAATCAACATATTTTTATTTAATACTAGGATTCGCTTCGAACTTGCTATCGATCAGAGAAAACCACTATGAAATCGGCCCAGTTGTTTGTACTTGAATCCCGAACAAACGGACAAACGCAAACAATCTAAAAAACAAAAGACTTACACTTTTATAATATTATAGATATATTTTTAAACTCAAAACAGTCATAAATTGCAAGTCCCAATTATCTAATTTTTAATTTCGTTAACATCATTAAATTCCAATAAAGCTACGTTTTAACGCTTGTAAGCGCGGTACTTTATATCATTTTTATTATTCCGAGGTTTCGGCCACTTTTCAGTAGCCGTAATCACGGAAGACAAAGATGTCAAGTCTCAATGAGTATTGTTAAGGATTTCATTCAAAAGTGGCCGAAACGTCGGAATTATAAAAATCATCTAAAATACCGCGCTCAAAACCGTTAACACGTAGTTTTATTATGTATACTAGTCACGAAAGTTTAAAAAATACTTCATTAAATTAAAAAAAATCGGTGTGAGCCGTCACGGGACGCCTGGCAGATGTGAAACATCGAAATTGTTTTGTATAAGTTATATGCATAAAAAATAGTATAAGAAAAATGATTTTATTGTAAAGTACATATATATTCCATCATCTAGCGTGGCGAAGCGTCGCCACGGCCTGTATCCCCACGCCAACAATCAGGTTTACCCTCCGCCTATAGATGTTTCACATAAAAAAAAATGTATGTGTGTACTTATGTACACGCGTTAGAAGTTATACTTCTTTGGCGTATCAAGATAAAAATCTTTTCAAAAATTTTATCTTTTGCCTTATTCTACGTTTGTAGAAAAAACCACACAAACAATAGAAAAAGTAAAATGTTGACTATAGCTAACTTCAGGGTGTCGGTTTTTCGTGTGACAGTGTGCGCGCGCATCGTAAAAATTTACTCTCATAATTTTTCCCTAACGCGCCTAAAGAAGTATAACTTCAAAAATTTGGAGTTTACTTCATATACATAAAACAACATGTGCATGTGCGGCAGTAGCAGAGTAAGAATTAAATTAACGTATTGCCTTCTGTACGCAAACAAGCAGACGGTCCACTTGATGGAAAGTGGTGACCGTCGCCTATGGATGTTTGCAACACCAGGCGCCTTGCCAATGAGTTGCCGGCTCGTAAGGCATTTGAGGCCTTTACGCAACTTCATGTCATAGCGCAGAGAGAAAACTTCAATTTGAGTATTGTTTTTTATTTGTTTGTTCGCTCTACTACGGGAATGGTTTACTTCGTAAAATTCCCATACCTGGAGGCCGGAGGCAGGAGTAAACTCCGAACATGGTAGTAATGGCTTTCAATTAGTGACCGATTTAAGAACAAAAAAAAATGTTTTAAATAATAAGATGTTAATTCGAAGATGCCAGGAAGACTGGTGACGCCATCTGTGTCGCAAGTGCGTAAAGTTTTGCACTTAGCGACTGTCCTGCTTTAGTATTCTTCCTCCATGATAAAAATAATTTACAGTTTACGACAAGTCGACATAGCAATAGGGGTACGAGGCGAGTCGTGAAGGGAGGGATACTCCACACACGCGCCAACTTAGTTTTAGTGCTGTACGAGTCCGCATAGATGACATTTATCGATATGGATCTCGCTCTAGTTATTGCTTATAAGTATATTATAACACACCGGCATAATGAGCGGAATAGAAAAAAAAAGAAGTTACTTATGTTACTAAATCCAAATGGATTGTACTTAAAATAATAACTATTAGGGACTCAGTTATAATACAATTAACATATTTTGATGTGATATTTGTGAAGTCTAAAGTTTTAATGCAAAAATAACGTGAGACGTCTTTTTTCACATTTCATGTTAAAGTATAGTTGAAAAATTGAAGATTTTTTACGTAATTGTTTAAATTAAAAAAATTGAAAAATAAATGAAAGTTTATTTCATGTTTCCTCCCTATGCTCTGAATTCTGAATCTGGGCATGCTGTGAATGATGTTGAACTAGAAAAATGAAAATAAATGCTCTTTAGCTCTATTTTCTCATATGACAGCGAAATAAGAAAAAATACATCAGTCAGTTGTATATTGAAAATGAGCTCGGTCGACTACTCGTCGCGTGTGAGAATTTAAAAAAAAATCTCAAGCACGAAAATTAGCCAGAAGTCTTAGAAAACTGTAAGAGTGACGGAAAAGTAATTGTTATAAATAACCTGTCAACCAGATACTAGCTAGGGCTGTGTGAAAATACTATTTAACATGAAAAAGTGTCCGAAGAGAAAATTACCGATATCGATTACGTGGTATGTGACAGATACCACATCACTAGAAAATTGTCATCTCGACCTGTCGGCAACTATACATTATACAACAAACACTATGGACAATTTGTTGTTTTTATTGGTGTTATATTACGTTAACTTAAATATTTGGTGTACTTATTTAACCAATCCATATTTGATTTACAAACAGCGCACTAATATTTCATTTATCGCCAATCATAATGACTTTACAACCTAACCTTGAATATACAAGAGATGTTAATAAATTTACGCATTTCAATTAATATTAAAATTAAGATATTCAGTGTAACGCTAACAAGGCAAAAAAAACACACGATTTATTTGTGTCTTTCAATTTGCATAGAAACGGAGCAAACTTCTAGGAAAAATAACTTCATTATCCTCCCAACTTTGGTCGAATGTAACATTTTTAAGGGAATAAAAATATAAGCTTTTTTCAACTATTTAAATAAGCAGTTTCAAACGTCACTTACTAAAAATATTGTAACTTTGATAATTGTTTATTTTTAAGGCGTTTTCAATCGAAATTGAAAGACAGAAGTGAACCCATGTAATTTAGGGTTAACAGACCCATCAACTAGGGCTAAGTTCCATTACTCACAAGGACCATGTCACGACCGCAATTTTTCCACGTTCCAATGCTTGCCGGCGTTATAATCGTAAACCCAAGTGGAATGGTTATTCGACCCAACTCTTGACAGGGGTCGTTATGAGCGCTGCGTGGTCAAAAACGATGACGTCATTGGTGACGTTTTCGGCATAACGACCGTGGTCGCCATGTGGAACGGCGGATGGAGCATTTTGGGCCTTGTGAGCTACTAGCGGAACGCGTCCATAGTAATTTTATTTCGTGGCTAAATAGCCTCTACATAATTTATTTCACACAATTATTCTTATTAGCAATTCGCGTGTGATTTCAAAATAATTCGCCTTGGCCATAAATCATGGGGTTATTTTCATAGGCCTTTTTTTGTAAATATTTTTCGAAGTGAAACTTCTTTAGAATCATTGTCACTTGGAACCTCGATTAAACGAAAAAACGACACTAAAAAGACTGAGCCTGCGAGAGAATGAGATAACAATTTTACATTGTGCAGCACAGATTAAAGAGTCAATGAGACCGATGATTATACATAGGTCCAATTTGGTCCGACATATAATTATTAATAATATTTTTTAGACTAAAAGAGTAAAAATTCGAAAGTGATACTAAGTTTATTTTGAATTATATGTTGACGGATGTAAGTTAAAGGAATTATATTTATATAAGTTAGAGAAGATTTATCTGTGAGTATATACTCTGAAGTTTCACTTCTACTGCCTGTAAATTGCACACACATATATACAATTTATTATAAGAAAACTCCATTCCCTCTAAAAGCTAGCTTACAGTGACCCAGCTGACCTGAAATGCGAAAGAAGCCAGCGCTGACTGGAATCGCGACCACTTACTACGTTTTAACGGTTTTAAGCGCGGTAATTTATTTAATTTCGGTCAATCAGACGTTTCGGCCGCTTTTCAGTGGCCGTGGTCACGGACGACAAGACCATCACTGAAAATTGACCACGGCCACTGAAAAGCGGCCGAAACGTCGGATTACCCAAAATTAAATATTTTACCGCGCCTAAAACCGTTAAAACGTAGTTTTATTATGTATACAAGTCGCGAAAACTTAAGAAAATATTATGAAGACCAATTACATTAATAAATATAAATTTTCTTTAATTAATTTGGTTATCATTTTAATGACAATAACAAAACGATGGAAATCTACAGTAAACATACAAATATAACAATTAGTTTTGACGTATAATGAAACACTGCGAAAATGTATAAGACTTTGAGTAACCTTAGGAAAATATGCTATCGTATTATGTATATTATTTATCAAATAACATTAAATACTTTTCTAGCATTCTTTAACTATTCCATTAATTAATAAATCCATTTGTACCTTATCCAAGCATTTTTTTCACTTTTAACAGCTCGGTGACGGACCAATAGTAGCGCCCTAAAGTGTTAGCGATTCGATTTGTTATAAAATCGATTTAATTTATAAATAAGTTTTAATCGATTTAACTTGTCTATACGTTTTAGCTAAAAATACTATATTGTTACGAGTTACGCAGGACTCGATTTAAAATGCCGTTGGAATTACTATACAATTTATTAGAACTATACAAACACGTATAAAACAGGTACAAATATAACTAGACACAACCAGTACAAACTGCAAGATTCAATAACACGCGCAAAAGTCAGACACTATATCGCTTATCGAATGTACTCGTCTTGCTTTTTTCGTGGTTCTCGCTAGACTGCCTCAATTCGGGCATCGTTTTATACTAAACTGTATAATACAACAAAAGACCGCTGTCTGAGGTTTTAGTAAACAAGTACAATAGGTTATTGTCTAATAGCATATTTTAAGCCCGAAGTAAACAAAAGAACTCCGAATGCGGGAAAGGTAATAAACCAGGTGCGCATTTCTTTGTCGGTATGCAACAATATCATGTAATAAATATTTATACATTTCAATAAACATAATTTTATTTTCAAATTTTATTTTTGATTTATTTACGTATAGTGTCGATGGTTTAATAGTCTGTGCGTTACATGACTCACAGATCATCACTATTACGTCACTCACAACGATAAAGTACGACAATTAAGTCATTTGTTTAATGTGGGCTTTAATCTCAAGAAATATATATCTTGGATTTATAAACTTCAAAAGTCAATTAAACGCTTGGAAACAATGTAGGGAATAGATTAAACAACACAAACTTTTGACATATCACCAGTTTGTTACTCAAAATATTTATGTTCAATTTTCACATTAGCAGAGGCAAACGTTTTGACATAAAAACCAAAAACCTGCCATTATTATTATTAATCTTCAGTGACTATTCAAGATTGAGTGAATAGTTACTATCTGTAATTTAGTTTTTTTTACGTTAAATAATTAATTCTATAATTTATATATATAAGTAGGTTCTATACTTGTAGTGATTCGGGCGACACTGGTATTCAAGAACACAACTGAGTTTCTCTGTAATTAAAGTTTTATTTTGTTAAAATAGGCATACTGTTTTACAGAAAGAATTATAATTTAAGTATTAAACATTGCAAACAAACTTTTACCTGTAATTAAAGAAACGACATTTAATGTTATTTATTCCAATGTCGATTCCAAATCCACACTTCACAAATAAGCCTTAGCTTTCTATTTAATAAAATATTTTAAGAATGACATGCGATCTTTCGGCACAAGTTTTAGGTTATCCTCTTTCCACAGATTATCTATAGGGTTTTGTCAAAGTCACGATTGTCACATTGCGCGGGAATATTAAAATTAAAGAAAATTACGTTTTTTCTTTACATCTCCCCCACCCGGAGAAGAAACAAGGTTCACATGCTTTCACTATAATCTTGATCAGGCGCTGGCGTTAGTTTCGATATGTGGAATAAAGTTGACTTTGATTTCCCGTGATTTGTGTTTATCTTGTAAATTGTATTTGATAATTTTTCTATGATTTTGTATGGACCAATTCTCAATTCGTCGAGCTTTTTCCTATTCAGTCTGTTACCATTGGCCACATAAACTATGTCATCAACTTTGAAATCTACATGTGTTCTATTTTTATCGTATAAGCTCTTGTTGTAATTATGTGATCTTAAAGTATTTTCCAAAGCTTTTTTCCGGTCTTGGATCAAATCATACTTGGTTTTCTTGAGTTTCAGCTCATTTGGCAAAATTGTTACATCTGTTCCTTTTAGAAGATACTCCGGGGCATATCCGGTGACACTGTGCTCTGTCTCATTATAGTTTTTTACACAGTTTTGTGCTATAGTTGTCCACGCCTTTTTAATATTGCTTTCGTTTATCTTGCAACGAATTCTGTTTACTAAAGTTTGATTTAGTCGCTCGTTCAACCCATTTGAGAAGGGCGAGTCCACAGCAGTAAAGATTATTGGAATATTCTTCTCATCTAAATAATTTTTGAAATCCCTGGAATTGATGCCTGGGTACTGGTCTGCGAGAATCATGCCAATGTCGTTTGTCTCCATACAGTTTTTAACCAACTTAATGAAGTCATTTGCATTTTGTGTACTTGAGGTCAAAATGTATGCATACCTTGTGAAATGATCTGATAGCAAGTGCAGGTATCTCTTGGTTGACCTTAAACCTCCAAATCCACCGATTGTATCAATAGAGCATATTTCAAATGGCTTTGTGGCAGGACCTAAATGAGACATCAATCCGTATTTGTTTTGTCCTCTTGACTTGTTCTTTAAACATATTATGCAAGTTTCACAGATTTTTTTTATATTTTTCGTCATGTTTTCTGCTGTGTACCATGAGCTGATCATTCTTTGCATTTGTTTTATTCCTATGTGACCTAGGTCGCCATGTACATTTTTTATAAATTGTTTACTGAATTGCTCCGATAGTATAATTTTTTCTCTTTTCTTGACTTTCTTGTAATAGATGTTGTTTCGTGTTAATAAATTGTCTTTTCCGCTTTGTATCTGTTTGTTAGTGTTTTGGTCTTTTAAGATATCCTCCAGTGTTATTAGATTAACTACTTTTAACTGTTCTTCCTGGTTTTCATTTGCTTCAAGGACTGGGTTTCTGCTTAGGCAATCCGCTTCGACATTGTCTTTTCCTGGCGAATATTTTATTTGGAAATTATATTGTGATAAGTAATAGATTAAGTCTCCCAATTCTTCATCTGTTCTAGCCTTTATGTTCATGTTTTCCAGAGGTTTGTGATCTGAGAAGACGGTGAATTTCCTACCTATCAACAGATGTTGCCAATATTTTACACATTCTTTTATTGCCAGGCATTCAAGGTATATGGCCTTCTTTCTTTTTTGTACTTCATTCAACTTTTTTGAGAAGTATGCCACAGGTTTCTCTTCATTATTTTGTTGTGGTTGTTTCAGTATTGCTCCAACTCCTAAAATGCTTGCGTCTGTGTATATGTGAATAGGCAAATTTGGATCAAAAATTGTTAATATTGGTTGTGAACATAATATTCGTTTCATTTCATCAAATGTCTCTTGGCATGCCGTAGTCCAGTTAAAATTTTGTCCTTTTCTTAAAAGGTTATGTAATGGGTCCAATTTAACAGCTATCTGTGGGACATATTTGTGATAAAAATTAATTTTCCCTAAGAATTGTCTCACATTTTTCCTGGTTCTTGGAATTGGGAAGTTTTTTATTGATATCAAGTTGTCTTTCAATGGTCTAACCGAGTTGTTCTGTATAATGTGACCCAAGTACTTCACTGAGTCAGCTGCGAACTTACATTTGGAGAATTTTAGTCTTAAACCTTCACTTTTGATAGCTTGAAATAGTTGCTCTAGGTGAGTGACATGGTCTGAGAATGATTTTGAGAATAATAATATATCATCAATAAAACATACTGTGAAGTTTCCAAGCTTGTGTTTTCTTATTATGTTACACATTATTCTCTGAAATATAGCCGGTGAGGTCTTTAAACCAAAAGGCAAACAAGTCCATTGGAAATGGCCCTCTTGAGTGACAAATGCAGTCTTATGTCTATCTGAAACACGTAGTGGTATTGACCAAAATGCTGAATTTAAGTCCAGTGTTGAGAAGTACTTGCAATCTCTAGTTTTCACTATTAGGTCCTCAATAAGAGGGAATGGTTGTGATTGAGGGATAACTATCTTATTTAGGTCTCTAAAATCGATGCACAATCTAGATTTTTTATTTTCATCTCTTTTATAAGCTAATGTTACTGGGGCTGCAAACGGACTGTATGATTCTTCTATTATTTTCTTCTCTAATAATTTTCCAATTTGTGTTTCAATCTCTTTTTTATCTTCAATTGTACAACGATATGGCCTTTTACTGCAATACTTGTCAGTTGATAGGTCAATGTGTGCTTCATAATCCTTCACCATTCCGATGTCATATTTGTCCTTGGCAAAAATAGACTTGTTCTTCATTATCAAATTTTCAATCACTGCCTCTTTTTGATGATCTAGGTGATTTATGCAAATATCAAAGCTATCCTCGCTGATATTTTCATTGAAGTTAATCATATTCTCTGTCTTTATTTCCTTAGAAACTATTTCACTTCTTTGTTTAGGATGTTTCTGTATGATCTCTAAGTTCTCATTTTGTATCAAGGAGAACTCTTTTATACAATCTAATCCGATTAAGAAATCATAATCAAAATTTTCTCTGTCTATGACAAAAACATTCATTTTCTTTTCCTTATTCAAAATTGTTATATCCAATGTTACTATACCATTTGCTTTTTTGACGCCATTAATTGTTTTTAAGTTAGTATTGTTAGTATGACTTGTTTCCTTATTATTTATCTTCAATAACCTTGAGTTTATTAATGACACATTAGATCCAGAGTCATAGATTCCTAGTACTTCAATATTTTTATTCAATACTACTTTTACCTTAATTAATGGCGGCACTATTAGTTTTTTTGTTCTTCTTCAGACTGTAGTTCACATTCCAATTCTGAGTTGTTTACATGCCTTATTTGTTTATAATTTCTCTCTCTTCCATTGCTTGTTTGTTTTTTGAACCAGCATGAGTCTTCCGGATGGTAGCGTACACCTTTTTGTAGACGTTCGCAAATGCCACATTTTTCCTTCATTTGTTTGGTGTCTTCCTTTTTTCTTATAAATTTCCTTTTCACTACCAAATGTTCCAGCTTTCCTAGTTCATTAAATAAGTCCTTTGTTTGTAAAATTTCTTCTTTGTTAATTCTGTCTGTTATGTAATCTGGTAGACCAGCCGCAATTATATCTGTCAGGGTCCCTTGGTCAATTGTTTTCCTTACTTCCAGTAAAAGTTTCTCTTTTTTAATCGCATAATCCAATAATGATCCTGATTGGTACTTGAAAAATAAGGCATATTTTGTAGTAGTCCAGCCTTTGTTAGCATAGGTTTGCAAAAAATCTGTTTTCCATTCAGACCAATCTGATTTTAATGTATGTTTTATCATCATCGATGAGTACCAATCAGCGCCGGATTTGTCAAGAAAATATCTGAAGATTTCAATTATTTCTTCCTCTTTGGTTATATCAAACCTCACACATTCTTTTTCAAATGTTTCCATCCAGTTACATGCGTTCTGGTTTTTACCATCAAATTTATCAATCACAAACCTTTCAGCCATCTTCTTCTTATTTTGTTTTTCCTTAGTTTGCTGACTTTCAATTATTTTTTCCAAAATTTTTACAATTGGTTCTTCCAAATTCTGTCTGTTTGCTGAACCCGTCTCTTCTTGATTAATTTCTTCTAAACAGAGGTCTTGGAAGATCATGTTTCCGTCGTCATCAGAATAAGTTTCTAATAGCTCTTCCGTTGCTTTAATCCAAACACTTCTGCTTTGATGTCTCTTTTTCAATGTATTTCTTATTGTGGCATATACTTTGGTTGTCTGGAGGTATTTGTGGAACTGTGTCACTGCCTGATATTCTTCCGGAATCAAGAAGACTTTGCCATCTTGAGTGCCAATTGTGGTTATGGCGATGTAATTCGACTTGCCGTCTATTGTTGATTTTACATGAAATGTAAATTTCAACTTTTCCATTTTTAGACAAATAATGTCGTTTTATAAGTAGGTTCTATACTTGTAGTGATTCGGGCGACACTGGTATTCAAGAACACAACTGAGTTTCTCTGTAATTAAAGTTTTATTTTGTTAAAATAGGCATACTGTTTTACAGAAAGAATTATAATTTAAGTATTAAACATTGCAAACAAACTTTTACCTGTAATTAAAGAAACGACATTTAATGTTATTTATTCCAATGTCGATTCCAAATCCACACTTCACAAATAAGCCTTAGCTTTCTATTTAATAAAATATTTTAAGAATGACATGCGATCTTTCGGCACAAGTTTTAGGTTATCCTCTTTCCACAGATTATCTATAGGGTTTTGTCAAAGTCACGATTGTCACATTGCGCGGGAATATTAAAATTAAAGAAAATTACGTTTTTTCTTTACATATATATAAAAAAATATTAAATGCCTAATTGTTACATTCCTCAAGGAAATGTTACATTTAGCACATTAATTCGAATAAAAATGAGTTTGAATGGTAAATGACGATATACAATATATACATGTTATAAATAATTTTATAAAATTTTATAGCCTTTATATAATAATTGTATTGACATTGACAACTTACTACGCTTTCAGTGTTGCAAGTAAAAAATGTCCGTTTCACAACGATTTATACGACAAAATCGAAAACATATTAATTCTTACGAAACGGATAAAAATATAACAATATTACACAGAAAAATTAGATGAAAAAGTGGATCCGATTTAATAATTGGAACCAATTGCTTCAGTGTCATGCGTCTGCTATTTCTTCGGGTTAGCCCCACTTTTGTTGGTACGATTCTCTTGCAGCGGGATCTGAAATTTTTAAATATTATTTTATTAAGAGAACACAAAAACAAACTAAAATAAAACAGAACCGACTTCAAAAGAAGCAGGTGCAAAAAAATAAAAAAATAAAAATCTACTTTTAAATTTACTTTAAATCTTCTACTTTTTAGTTACCCTATTAGGGTAACCAGACTGCTTCCAAACGTTTATTTTACTTTTGACGTTTGCACTTGTAAAGCCCACATGAAACAAATGGTGTAATTGTCGTACTTTATTATTGTGGCTGACGTAATAGTGTTGTTCTGTGACGCACAGACTATCAAACCATCGGCACTATACGTAAATAATCGATTTGAAAACAGAAATTGTTCTACTTAGAAAAATAATGCCGTAATTATTATAAGTGCCGTTTTATTTTGCTTACTTAATAAATTTAAATATTTTATGTTCATTAAATTGTGGGTATATTTCTCACATGATACAAGTATTTTTTGAATAAAATATATGAATAAGTTGAATTTTTTAACTTATTTACAAATGAAATCGATCATAACAAATCGAGTCGGTAGAGCATTAGGACATTACTAATTGATGCGTCATCGAGCTGTCAAAAGTTAAATAAGTGCTTGGAAAGGGCATAAAGCATATTAATTTTATTTCTTTCTTTAAAATTAAAATTAAACCTAACTATATAAAATTAAACTACAAAATCTAGTGCCAGACCGCTGTCAGTTTGTGATACCCCAAAAGACTGTCATCACCTAATGCATTGCGCGAGATATATACCGGCCTTTTTGGTCACGTGAGACATTTACCATGCGTTTGGCTATGTCTAGATATAGTTTTATTTTCATTCTTTCCGATGTGTCATTATATTTTATAGATAATAATTATAAGTGTGACAGTAACTCTGTCTGTCTGTCAGCCTAAAAGGAAAAACTATTGGACCGATTTGGCTGATATTCGATATATATAAGTCCAATATCAGTCCAATATCTTTTCATCCCGCAAACAGGGATAAATTTTGGGATAGGGTAGGTTTTGTTTCTTTGTAGTTTTTATCAATTTTCTCGATAGGGGATTAAAGTCTGTATGGAAGACCAATCATCTCTCAAGTTTATAGATATAAAAATTAAACATATATAAAAATACGATAGTCACTCGATCTGTCTGTTTGTTAAGCTTTAACAGAAATATACTAAGAGAACTGGATCAGTTATCATTTCATTTTGTTTAAATGTAGTTTTTATACCGAAAATGGACATAAATACTTTTCATACTTGGAGATGAGATAGTTAGCGATATAAAATGAAGTGAATCTTCCGGGGACAAATAGCATTAACATAAAAATGTATTACAATGTAACCTGTATTAAAATCTGCTCTTTAAACAAGAGGCAAACTCTATTCATTTTATATACATATCTATTATAATTTGTTTCCTTTCCTTTCTTTGGTCTGGATGTCTGGCATCGGCCCCAGAGTAGTCTGTTGTATATTAACCATAACACAAACATAACTTGCTTAATTAAGGGATATACAATATGTGTGTTTGTCTGATGATTATTACTTACACTTAACACTTTTTTAATACTCAATCAGGTATGATAACAATTAAAAATAATGTCATACCGTGGCTCGCTGGTCTTCCATTCTGCCAGCCTGAGCCCTCATCAGCAAAGCGAAGAAGTCATCGTCAGGCACTGTCCTAGAACTTTCCTCCGGCTTTGGCCTAGGTAGCTCCGAACGCTGGTCTTCGAGACGCGAACCCTGAAGTTCGTCACAATTAAAAGCAACTGTCAATGTGGTATTTGTATAGTTGATGGAAAATTGCAGCACATTTTTTTTTCAATCTATATATATAAAAGAAAGTCGTGTTAGTTTATGTACACTATTTATAACTCAAGAACAGCTGTACTGATTTGCCTGAAAACTGGCGGGGTAGGTAGGTAGGTAGCTTAGAACTAGGAGACGGATAGGATACTCTTTATCCCGTTGGAACCGGTAGGTGGCGCTGAGATCGGGTTCTAGAATTCTCCTAATCGCCTGAACCGATATTGGTGATTTTGTGTTTGTGTGTTTGAGTAGGTCCCCGGATGGTTTAAAACCACAATTGGAACCGGTAGGTGGCGCTGGGATCGGGTCCTACATTTTTATTTTTTCAGAGCAGGACAACATCTGCCAGGGCCGCTATTAATACATAATAATGACAGCCTATAAACGTAGAACTGCTGGACTCAGGCCTTCTAATATAAGTGAACGGACGGTAAACCCGCTCAGCTGGTCCAAAACGGATTGGCAGGTGTAACACATCGGTTATCTCGAATAGATACAACGCTCAATTGTGCAAAGGAGAATGAAACAAGGTTCTTTAGGGTTTGAAAGTTATCTGTTGAATGCTCAGACGTATTGCGCGGTCTGTAGTCGCAAGCAACTGGTTCGAGCCAATCCCGAGTGAAATTTGTGTGCAATCGCTTGCTATCTTGGCAATCAATTTGCTATTATTCATTACCAAAACGCATAGGTAAATACACCAACATTTTACTATTTTAAATTTAATATTATTATGCATTGTTGTACCTACAACAAATATTTTAGTGACATCATAGATATATTTAATTCTTCGAAACAATTATTTAAGTCATCAGTATTTGTAAACTTATTCATAAAATTCAAAAGGAATGTAATGTTTGTATTTAAATTTAATCATTTAGTTGTGTTTAGTTTTCCCGTAAGAAGTGTCACAGTATTAGATAGATTGAATAATTAACATTGGTGTAGTGTAACTTACTTCGTTTCTGTTCTTTTTCTAGATTTATTGTTATGTATTGTTAGGCCTTTAATTTATGGATATACTTTTGGATACTATATAATAATTAAAAAAAAATGTAAGTATATTTATTGTGTTTGTATATATAATTATCTAATTATTTACTTTATTTTACGTGTAACAACGAGCGGGCCGTTCATTCATGGAATTCTGTTTTCAACAATTATATTTATTATTTCAATTTAAATCAGTTTTTAAATAGAATGGGCTTGTACGTATTTTTTTTTCAATTTCATAATTATACATATAATCAGTTTTGTCGCGGTCAAACTTCAATAAAAAAATTAACTCATGGTGACAACCACTTGATAATCTGTTGCGTGGTTTCGGAGTTAGCGAATATACAGACAAACAGACAGACGCGGCAAGCTATTTTGTTTCATGCAATTTATTTATTTATTTGAAACTTATACATTGATCAGACAGTATTTTAGGTTTATCAACTATCGACATTTGTTGTTCTTCCTATACTCCATCCAAAGGTTGTCTGGATTCTGGATGTTGGACATTAATGTTCTTGTTTTTATGTAGCATTTTTGTACAATAAAGTATATTCTATTCTACTCAATTTTTTTTATACTACTAGCCCCTAAACTAGTTTGCACTATTATTAATATAATAGTATTATTAGCTAGTGTGTTCTCTCCCTTAATGTAAGAACAATAACATAATAGTACATTATGGTACTAGTGTGTAACATTGATGATTACCGCCGAGGCGCCATTGAGACTCGAGCCGTAGGCGAGGGTCTTAAGAGAGCCGAGGACGGTAATCATCAATACACACGTGTATCATACGACGTTTTTCAACACACTTGTGAATAAAATAACAACAAAACTCATTTTATTTAGTAGATAACAGTTTTCCTATGCGCGCACATTCGATCGGCCACAGACTAAAGGGATGAGGTTTTTTGTAATTTTCCGCGCATAGGGTTTGTTGTGTTGGTGTAAGTACTTGGGCAAAACTAGTTCTTACTTGTGCTATTGGGCATTTATCGATACGTTTATGCGTAAATTCTGACTGAGGTGCAGATTTCCTGTGATATAATCTAAGTGTTGTGTTGTAAAGTTTTCCAGATAGAGAGGGCTTTCGCCTTCTTATATACATCCTTTTGAGGATGTTGGTATGGTAAGTACATAATCACTTTTAGCAAAGTTCTTTAAGCTCTAACCAATAATTAATCATAAGCAATATCAAATACAATATCTACTATGTAAAGATATTTAACTTGAATTTATAATATTGAAAAAAAAAAACTTAATTAGGACCGTTTTAAAATTTATTTATGTGTAAGAAATGCATTTTCAATTTAATGTGTTGATCGAAATCTATAATATTATAAAATTGTAAAAGTCTTTATTTCTTACATTTTTTGAATTTGTCTGTTTGTTCGTGATTCACGTAAAAACTACTGGGCCGATTTCGATGCGGTTTTTGATGGATATACAAACTTTTTGTATACATTAAATTTGAATGTAATATTAGAATGAGTGGCTGTCATTAAGTTGTTGCTGCCACTTGAATATATATCTCGTAACAACGAACACCTCTCGTATTCTTTAATCAAGTCTTCTTAGTTCTTAGATAGTAAACTCGCGGACATAAAATTAGCAGTACTTTATACCCCCACAATCCTACGGAAATTTTCTTTGAA
Source organism: Dendrolimus pini (assembly GCA_949752895.1). Classification (NCBI taxonomy): domain Eukaryota; kingdom Metazoa; phylum Arthropoda; class Insecta; order Lepidoptera; family Lasiocampidae; genus Dendrolimus; species Dendrolimus pini. The sequence continues at coordinate 25,745,998 of OX457125.1, forward strand.
GAGGTTTAGAGAAGCCAGGTCGCAAAAACTGATGCTGTTGCGAAACTTTCAATGGTCGATAATAGTAAATTGTGTCACAAAGAACCAAAATAATGTATTGAGGGCGAGAGATATTGTTTGAATCCAGAATGCAGCGAGGGATAAAACTCCGTTTGGAGCCCCGTCAGACATTTACCTGGACACGGGCTATCATCTCGAGGAAATCGTCTTCGGGCTTGGTGCTGGTGGTTTGCTGAGGACGCAGACCAGGCAGTGAGGCCCCCTTCGAGGGCTTCGTCGACGGAGGACGCAGCTCCGCTCGCTGCAAGTCCATACGCTCAGACTGAAGGTTCGTTATCATCTCCAACATGGCTTCGTTAGAACTGGAATATCATACAAATAATACAACTAAAGTAACGTTAAGATAGTCATTTTTCCAAATCTTTAGCAAATGTAGAATAAGTAGAATTAGTTTAATAAAAATTGGGTCGTTTTGGTCTTACGACAAAAGGAAGTTTTGCACTGAAAATCAACTTTGTGTTGGATATAATTCCGGCACAGCAATATGCCGAATGCAAACCTTGTTTGCTGAAAATGCGGAATACAAATTCTAAAAATAAGCTATCTACATAATAATATGTAAGCGATGTAATTACATACGTTGCTATCTTCTATATTACTTACTAGATACTGAATTCTTACTTAGGTATTAAATTTTGTATAATACTGTTTTCGGTCCAAATAAATTAAAAATAAATAAATAGTTAGTTCGAGTTTATACAATTCACACCAGCAGATTCCGAAAATGCAATTTTTAGAACTTTCATCTCTGTGTTAGAGCATCACTTAAGAACTGCAGAACCCATTTAGATGAAACTCTATACAGAGCTAGTTTATATCCTGGGCCGTAGCTTAGGATAATTTTTATCCCGATAAAGGCATCGTTTCTGTGTGATAGACAAACATGTCGAAAAAGATGGCGTTGCTACTGAACTTTTATGCTTGAAAATATACATAGTGCTGGCTTCTAGCCCGAGTTAACATTTAGGATACATTTTATCCCGACGAGTTACCTTGTTTCCGTGGAATTAATGAATTTGCAAAACAAATGGCGCTGCAATCGCGTATTTTAATCTATACATATAAATGAAATTGGACTGTCTGTTTGTAATATTGAAATAACCGCTTTTTACTACATGCATATGAATAATATATACGGTGCATATGTGGCAGGCAATTTGTATGATTCGGCGTTTTACAAACGGCGTCGTCCGTTCAAAAACGCTCGCTGTTTTGATACATGCCAAAGGCAAAATGTAAATTGCCTTGTCACTTTATAATATGCCACAACATTTGATAGATAATTCAATCGCCGTTTACAAAATGCCGCGGCAAATTGAAGTATATAGTTCTTAATCTTACCGCGCGTGGCGCTACTAATCAGAACAAGAAAAATGGCGTCGAGTAGTGACATAGAAAAATATTGAAAACAGTTCAAATTATACTTGTTCAGTATTGTTTTAAAGACAATTATTACAGTGAATTGAGAAAATTTTACGATTCACAAATAGGAGCAGTAAAAAGACCGTGGACAAATGACAAAGTTTTTGAGGTTATCCGGCACGTAAAATATGCTAAGGTGTCCATAGAATTTGGTGTTCGGAGGTCTCTGCCGCGGCAAATTGAAGTATTTAGTTCTTGTTCTTACAAGCATTACAAATATCGTCAAACAAATACCTCCAAGAAATCCCGCACAACATCATATCATTGAGATAAGCGGTTTCAAAGGAATCTCTATTTGGCGGACAAGGCTTTAGCAAATGTTCACGTAAGCCGGCTAAAAGGCAATGTCAAAATAAGAGATGCATATGTTTTAAAAAGAATGTGGCTCAACTTTTGCAGAGAGCGGCATTAACGAAAATTTAGTTTAGGGATATACATACGCCTTATATATAGACACAAGACCTGTTATTTGTGTTAGGAAACATGTTCTTAGGGTCCACCAACAAGTATTGAATGAATAAAGGGAAAAACAAAAATGGACTTAAACGGCCAGTTGGTTGGGTTGGGTTAGTGTTTAGACCAAAGCGCACGAGCCGAGCGAGCGAAGTGAGCATGCCGCGGCAGCGGCCCGCGAGTGCCAGAAGAGACTTGTCACCATTTATTAATTGATAACTATTTAAATGGTGGCTATACATCGGTTGTGACATTTGCTGACCGCTGTCATGGTACACTTGCTTTACTCGCTAGGCTTGTGCGCTTTAGTCTGCGTTTTTAGACTGTATTAAATGTTTTTTACAATGACCACTACCTTTCTTCTGCATTTCTCGTTTTTAGACACAAGAAATAAGTACACCATTTTGAAAAAAATAGTAAAGTTTACAATATGTGTCTAACTTGTGTTTTATTATGGCACAACACTTGCACAACTATACTGCAGTATAGTTGTGCAAGCGACACTTCAAGCATTGTCTAAACGTCATTTGCAACGGTGGCAACAAAAAATCGCGACCACAGTGCCATCTTATTTTCGTATATTCCATAGAAACAACCTCACTTATAGGGATAAAAAGTATGCTAAGTCTTGAGCTGGGATAAAGTTTGCTGTGTGTCGCCTATTATTCAAATCTGTTCAGTAGTTTTCACGTGATGGTCTAACCCACAGACAGACAGAAATTACTTCTACAAGATTTTGTTGTAACAATATATTTTATGTATAACTAGCTGTCCCGGCAGACGTCATCCTGCCCGAAAAAATAGGGGTTGATCGTAGAGGGTTGAAAATTTAGGGTTGTATGTATTTTTTAAAGCTGTATCATAAAAAAATAAATTAAAAAATTTATCTAAAAATAAAATAAAATAGGGGCATAAAACCTTTAGCGGGATGAAAATAGGTACGATTCTCAGACCTACCAAAAATGCACACAAAATTTCGTGAGAATCGGCCAAGCCGTTTCGGAGGAGTTTAACTACAAACACGCGACACGAGAATTTTATACATTAGATAATCGGCAGATAAACACACATATTGTATTATCCCCAAATCAAGCAAGTTACGCTTGTGTTATGAGTAATATATATAACGGACTACTCTGAGGCCGATCCCAGACCATAGTAAATAACGGAGAAAATATGATTCTGAAAATTTACTATACCAGGAATTGAACCCGGAGCCTTTGCGTTGAAGTGAGGTAGGACGGCAAAGGTTTAGCCCGCTCAACCACAGAGGCCGTCAAAATCTTAAAGTAATATCTTCATATTATTTGTTTCGAATTAGCCCCTTGATTTCTCCCCATTTTTAAATATAATATACAAACTTATGACGTCATCAGTTTCAAAATCTATGAGGCTGTGTGACGTATTGTCAGACGATAAATCATCATCATCATCTGAGCGTTAAATCCCGGTTGCGCTTGGAGCGTTCACTCCGACGCCCAGGGTCCACTTTCCTCCTTTTCTACTACACTTCGCGTGGTCTTCAGCCTCCCCCGTTTTAAAACCATTGGTACGCATTTCATCCTTCACAACGTCAATCCAACATTTCTTGGGCCTTCCCCGTCGACCGGGACCTCAGAATCCTATCTATCCTCAGTTAGACGATAAAAAGTATCTCAGTTAATTTGATTGATGTGAAACAGTCTTGAAAACACCTATACACTTTTATCAAACATGTCAATTCACACATTTGATTATGACAGACGAGATAAGTTTATATTTCTCGAATAATCATGATATTTTGATTTGAATATTAAAATGAATAATGTACCCTAATTGTGTATAAAGTATGCCACTTTATTCATTTAACAGTTAAAATAAATTGCACACATTTTAATGTGGTAACTTAAGAGGCCAATACGTTAGTGTATTCAACTTTTGTTTCAAGTGTCGTGTGTTGGAATACTTCATTTTATATCGCAAAATATTCCGGGGCATGGACTAGTTTGCGTGATCTATCTTTAAACTGCTAAGTGATAAAACTTCACAAAATGTACAAAAAAAATTGAAAATCACAAAACTTGTCCTACTTTCCGGAATAATCTTTTTAACATGAATCTATCCCAAAATCTTTCCCTTTTTCCGGGATAAAAAGTATCCTATATCCTAGATATTGACATATATATCGAATATCAGCCAAATCGGTCCAACAGATTTTCCGTGAAAACACTTTCAGTTATTAAGATTGACATCATTTGCCGTCGACCTTTATAATCCAAGCTATAGAAGGTGTGCTAGCCACTTCTTTAAACGACAAGTAAATGCATTTAAACTGTCGGAAAGTGTTATTTTGTCCGGTAGTTTATCAATATATAGTCGGACCCGTAACAAGCGTTAGCGTGTTAGATTTTTCCAATCGCCTCGGCAACGGTGCAATCCTATCTCTATTCCGAGTCCGATGTGAATGTATGTTGAACAGAGAAATATAGAATAGAATAGAGAATAGAATAGAAAACACTTTATTGTTCACCAAATAAACGATTACAGAAAAAAAATTACAACAATGTAACGGCAAAACAAAAGGCGGCCTTTTCGCTCAAAGCGATCTCTTCCAGGCAACCTGACTGAGAGGATACATTTAAAAACTTATGTCTAGGTATAATGAAATTAATAAGAAGTAAAATAAAAAGGAAGGACAGTACAATGTGGACAGTAAACAGCTAAGTTAAGAAGAATAGAAAATAAAATATATACTTTTATACCGAAAATTATCCCATTTTTAGTGATAAAAAATATCTTATGTTCATCCTCGGCATCGAAAAAATATGTATATACTATATACTGAGTTTCAGCCAAATCGGTCCAGTAGTTTTTCCGCGAAAGCGTAACAGACAGACAGAGTTACTTTCGCATTTATAATATTAATAGGGATGTCATCACATCTCTATTAACATCTACTACCGGCAAAATAACATATAGTGATGAAACCTGCACATCGTGATAATCAATATGAGAAAACTGCCAATCCACCATGAACAACCGTGGTGGGTACATATATTGTTCGGTCCCTAAAAATGGGTAGACACGTTCCTAGCAGTGGGACATTTATGGGCTCATATTATTGAGACAATAATGTACGAAGTAACGTTAAAATTATTTATATCCAAGACACTAAGGGCTGGTTTTTCAATCATACGAAAATTTCGTTCATAGAAAATTACTCATTTTTCATTCAAGTTCATACAAAATCATAAAATTACAGTTAATGACTAAATTAGTTTATTTCATTTAGATATTCTACTTTCTTCAATGTCAAATTTTAGATGATTGAAAAATCAGCCTCAAAGCAATAAGCAAATACAAATAACAAAAATGAATACCCAGTAGAGCTTTCATCAAACGCCTTCATGTCTTGTTGGGACACACGAGCGAGAGAACACAAATTACAGCGGTCAGTATGAGTACTTATCCACTAATGTTTGCATGTCGTCATAAAAATACGGAGATATCATAACTGTACACGGTGAAACACAGTGTTTCGTAGAGTACAGTTAACAAAAAAATATTGAGACTTTATTACATGTGGATTACAGTATGTAATATTCGCACTTAACAGTAATGTTATTCAACTCGTATCTACCCATTTTTAGAAGAGTGGACGTTGAATTCGCCACCCTTCTGTGGGGCGGATTAATGGATTTCAAACACTGGTTAGGACACAGTACAAGTTTCTTCACGATGTTTTTTTCGTCTCCCGTGTGTCGTAATCATCAAATTACGCATTTAGAAAAAACTTTCTAAGCGATAATTCAGGCCCGGGTTTCGAACCCATCATAACATTGGAATAAAGTGCAGATGTCTCTAGGCCACCAAAACATCGGGTGTAGAACAAGCATAACTTACTTAGGAATACATAATGCTGGTTGCTAATTGAAAAAATCATTCGAAACAACGCTCAAGCGCAAGCGATTATCAATATATATATATAATATTTATGGCTTGGCAACTAGGCCTTTAAGCCAGATATATATATATATTGTAGTGCTGCCACGCTGTTTAAACAAACTTATCGGCTCTATTATTACGGCGTGGAGATTGTTCTTGAGAGCTTTACAACGCAGGCGTTTCAATTCGGATATTGAGCTGATAAATAAGGTAGATGGAAGTGTCTAATGATTTTTCATATATCTTACCTATTCATACGCCAGCCCTACCATCGGTTGAATTTTTGAAATTATTTGCATGGAGTTTGTGTACAATTTTAACCGATAACCGAAATTAACGGTCGGTAAAATATAGGAACCGGCCAAAAGCTGCGTTTCGTTTGCGAGACGAAACATCAACCAAATTAAAGTGAAACAGGTACCCTATGAATCTTTCAATCGGCATTTGATTGAACCACGTTATACGTAACAATATACAAAGGCAAAGGATCGACATAGTTGAAAAACGGTGTGGAGTGTGTGTTATTTGTGTTGATAGCGAGATGATGTCGAGATAAGACACGAGTATCCCGCCTTTGATAACGATAAGTTGGACACAGATAATTTAGCTCAGTGTTTCAAAGTGGTTAACCGAAAATATACTATTGTATCTATATATTAATATGCGAAGCAAAAACTTTGTACCGCTTTTTATTTGAAATTTCGCAAATTTATAGTTTATATATGGAAGGAGTGCAGAATGGTAAATTTTTTTAAATTGTGCACAAGAAATACATTAAATCAATAAAAAAAAACAACACACACTACTACGTATTTGATACACACGCATATATACTCCTTGCCAAAATCTGTGACTAAAGAAGTATCAAGTCTTTGACAACAGAACCTTAATAATGTTCAAACTTATAATTTAAATTACTTATCATGGTCGAATTACCATCACGCGCGACCACTAATATATATAAAAAGCCGCATTGCGCATTGTCTATTTAGTATAAGATTCTCGTAAAAAAATAATGGCGACACGTGAAGAAGATCGAATGCATTATAGAACAGAAAAGGAAATTCATAACATTTCAATAACTTATATGTTAATAAAGTGAGTGATAGAATAATTTGTGTGAAGATCATAATAAGTAAAACCGTTAGAAGGCTTTCTTTTCGCATACACTCCCAAAGTTGGTTTAGACGAAGGAACGTACGACGAAGTGTCCGTCGGACGTGATTTCAAAGGGCATGAAGGTTATATGAATCATGATTTCAAACGAATACACGAGCGAAAAGACTTTGGCTGTGAGTGAGTGATAGAAAAAGTGATGGAAGAAGTTACCTGCCTGACATGTGTGTTTTGTGGTTATATGAAATTGAAAGTTGATGAAAGAATGACTAAACAGATATACAATGCAAAAGTGGATGGATGCCGAAGTCGCGGAAGGCCACGACACACCTTCCATGATCAAATTGATCGTGTATTAGCAGAAGGTGATGTCAGGAGCCTTAAGAACAGACGAGCGTGCATGACAAGAGCTATGAATGTCAAAGAAGCAAGTGAGGTGTGTAAGAATAAGCCTGTATGGCGCTCTGTTGTTCGTGCCTACCCCGCAAGGGACCTGGCGTGAAGTTATGTATGTATGTATGTATGAAATTGAAAAATCTGCTTCGAATTTATATATATATTTGTGGTTTTACAAGTTTTATTTGGTTTTAGATTTTATACAATTAATATTTGTTGTTGATGTTTAGACGTATGTAGGGCGAGTGACATGAGTGATTTTTAACAATATAGGTAATGTGTTGATGTAATGAGGTTTTATGAAATAAAGATTTGCTTTAGTAGCAAACAATGTGTACTTTGTACGCATGCATTTTTTTATATATTATAATCTTTGAAGTCGATTTTGTCTCTTGTAATTTTTGAAAATAAAGGTATATGAAACACGTTGTACATGCCTCTAATATTCGAGGGTTGCTCTCGATTTCCACGGGATCCACTCAACAGACCCTGACTTGGTAACAATTGGAGACCTCAACAGTGTGTACTTTCGAATAAAAAAATATTTGACATTCGGTCTACATTTGACGGAGAATCTCTTAACAAATATACAGAAAAAGCATGCAGTTGAATTAAGAACCTCCTACTTTTGGAAGTCGGTTAAAAATAAAAAATGCACTTACTTCTTACTGCTGCTAGTGCTTGCTGACCTTTGCAACTTGTTGCTACTTGGCTTTGGTTTAGGACGATTCTCCTTGTTTGCGTTAAGGGTGGCCCGTTGCTCGTCCATCCTTTCGGACTGACATCTACTGAGAAGGTCGAAGAACGACTCCACCGGATTCTCTTCAGACTCCGAACGAATGACTTCGTGTTTCTTTTCCTTCTCTTCCTCTTTCTTTTTTGCGTCAGGTGTTATCTGCAAATTCGAGTCGCTATCATAATCGACGAAATAAGTGTGGCATTTCAAGCAAAACACCAAAAATATGGCTGCAAGGCTTCGGGGGTGTGTACACGGCGTGGAAATTAAATGTACAGCGGTTGCCTTTACATCTAACGGGGATTCGCGCGACAATGATTTTCAAATGAGCCAATAGAACCGTTTGGCGCACCCCATCCGTGTTACCCTTATTTTAATTAAAAAATAACAAATATTTCCGTAAAATACCGTTTAAAACACACTTCAATTTTTGTAAACATGTGTACATCGCCTACAAAGTGGTTGATAATTATACTATCTCCAAGCGTTTATTTTACTTTTGACCTTTGCACGTCTATTAAGTTATATTTTTCTCGTGACAGTGAAGCCCACGTGAACCAATTGACATCTTTGTCGTACTTTATTGTTGTGGGTAACATAATAGTGTTGTTCTGTAAGCCATGTAACACACAGGCTATTAAACCGTCGACAGTATAAATAAAACAAATATAAAATAATCACTTTGAAAATATAAAAAAATGTTCTACTTTAAAGAAAATTAATACCGCAATTATTACAAGCGCCGTTTTATTGACTTATTTAAAATATGTTAACACTATGTCATATTTTTAGCAATAATATATAGATAAGTTGGTTAAAACTTAAATAAGAATCGATTTTAATAACATATCGAGTCTAGGAATTAGTAGACTATAATGAGAGAAGACTATAGAGAGAGCGCGTTCCCACTATGTCGTAACGATAATTCATCGTTGGACGACTGTCGTCTCTAGCTGTTCCCATTATAACGACTGTTTGTCGTCAAAAATGTTTAACGATCTTTTATCGTTTTATGACTGTCGTGCTAGCCGTTCTCACTGTCATTACAATCTGTAGTCACTGCAAGAAATATCGTAGACGATAGTAAGTCGTGTCGTTCTATATGTGACCACCTCCATTTAAACATATAAGCCACGACGCTTAAAACTCCACGACTATCTGTCGTCACGACATGGTGGGCACGCGCCCAGAGTAATACCTGTATGAGCGAGAGCTGCTCCATGCTCTGCCTGCGTACCCTGAGGGCGTTGAAGGGCGTCCTTGTGCCGCTCTCGTCCTCGTGGCAAGTGGCCGTGGCGGGGGGGGCGGCGGGCGTTGCGGGCGCGGGGGGCATCTCCTCGTCCGCCGGCAGGCCGAGCACTTTGCGCAGGTCGCTTATGTTCATGTGCGCTGTTGCCATGCCCAAGTGGTCGCCTAGCTGTTACGGTAACAATGGAAACACCCTCAGAACCGTGTCTTCCTTTTTGACCGACTTTAAATAAAGGAGGATCTCAATTTATCATACATAACATAACTTCACGCCAGGTCCCTTGCGGGGTAGGCACGAACAACAGAGCGCCATACAGGCTTATTCTTACACACCTCACTTGCTTCTTTGACATTCATAGCTCTTGTCATGCACGCTCGTCTGCTCTTAAGGCTCCTGACATCACCTTCTGCTCTCTCAATTTATCATGTAAATATATATTTCTATGCCATTTCTGTGTCTTAACCGATATTGATGATTCTTTTCGCGTTGGATCCAGTAAAGATTCAAATTTCCATATAATCGATATTGGCCTGAATATATAGCAAAAATTTCATCCAACCATGACCTTTTTGTTTCTGAACCGACTTTTATCATTCTTTATGGATTGGGATCAGTACAGCTTCAGGGTAAGTTCACATAGATTTCATCGTTATTATTGGATAACCTATGCTATAAATGCTAGAATATGTTTTCCGTTCACTTTTAAGTTAACTTAAAAAGAAAGAATAATGAAACCAACTTCAACACTAAGTAAAAAGCAATAATAAACTATTTCCAGCAATAAAAAACATTATATTTGAAAAATATAATTATTATGTTTTACTTCGCATTGACTTTAAAATGTTATAAAAGTTTTGGTTACTCTTGAAATCGACACGACAATCTGTATGTAGACTATATCAAATCACTGGCACGCGTTGTAGAAAACGATTTTTTTATATATGCTATTGATTTTTTATATCTATTGTTTTGTTCTTATTCCTTCTATCATTGTGTAAGCAAATACATGGATTGTATCTGGTTCAGCCTATTTAATTACTTTCTCTTCGAAATTAGTAGCACTTTCTGGACTGCGACTCAGTGTAGAACAAAGAATCCACAATAAGTAACAGCACATGGATCAGCATCCACGCTTGTAGCTACATATTTCGTCCGTTAAACCATTCCTTCGGAAGCAAGTTTGGATTGGATCGTATAGCGGAAGTAGAATAGCTAATGCTGAACTAACCTCTTTCGATATATAATAATGCTCGTTGGCGTAATAGAGAGCCTTTTCATGATTGCCAAGAGCAGCATGAGCATTCCCAAGAGACCAGCATGCTCTGCCCTCCCCGACTCTGTCCCGCAGTTTCCTCGCCGCAGTCAGATGACGAGCATGGTACTCCTCAGCGATCCTGTATTCCCGAAGTAAGGTGTATGTGTTGCCCAGGGAATAACATGCTTGGGCTTCTACCGCTGCATCACCCAATTCTTCGGCCAAAGCTAGGGTCCGTCTGTAACATGTATTTAAATGATAGAACTTGCTGCACAATCAGTGGGACAGGGGTCCTCTAGCTCCTAAACGACGACTAAGTTGTTAGTGACTGATTGATGAAATCAATATAATATTTCTGCAATTATATGAGCTGTACACAAACTATGAATGTTATATAAAAGTGACAAATGTCTACTGTTTTAATCGTCTGCTCTACCTCACAAATTACTTTCTTCTTATTGCGCAGTTGGAAAACAGGCAGAGCAGGGACGTAGCTACCGCCGTATTAGCCGTATCAATGATACGGGGCTCCCAGGCTACAGAGGCCCCAAAAGTAGGTAAGCAAAAATGTTATCTATTATCTAATTCTCTGTATTCCTTTCACACAACCCACAGCCCGGGTTGTCTGAAAGAGATCGCTCTAAAGCGATAAGGCCGCCCTTTGTTCCTGCCTTGACACGAAATTACAAAAATGATTTACTTTATGTGTGGTAGGTGAATAATAAAGTATTTTCTTTCTTTACCACACTTATCGAACTGGCCCTAAGAACTGTGATCAAGATAATTATTTCAGTCTACCACGTAAAGACTTAACAGATATTGATTGAATCAACTTTTTTTATAGAAATATAGATTGGCGTTTGACCATGATCTTGCCTGATGTCGAGCAGAGATAATATAATGGAACACGCTTATCAAGAAGATACTTATTCTTACACGCTTTGAAAACACCCAGGTTAAAAGCACTCACAAGAGTGCTTTTAACTTTTGATAAAAAATATTTTTGAAGTAGGACGATCTTGTTTTTAGGTTTCTCAACTTCATAATTCAAGTCAAAGGTGGGGAAGACATTTTTACAACTTTGGAAGCTATCATCTCTTTAGGGATTTCAAAGCAAATTTACCTTAAGTATTTTGCGGTATATTACACTCGTTCTGTAGCGCCATAATAGTTTCGCTATATACATAGACCTAGTAGTACATACAATATAATATTATTAAACGCTCTATTGAGCAGACCAACGGGACGGCGACTAGAGTGACGTAGTGGAGGCTGGTCTGCGCGAGCTCCAAGCCTATAACTGGCAGGAGACAGCGTTGAACAGGAAGGAGTGGAGCATTCTCATTTCGGAGGCTGGGACTCATTTTGGGTCGTTGAGTCGCAGCAGTTAGTTAGTTATATAATTAAACATGTAAACTTCAACTTACTAGCATCATTTTTTTATAAATAATTACAAACATAAATTATGTATCCCTAAGCGAAGCAAGTTGTGTACAAGGGAGAACTCTGTATTCCAGACGCCCAGACTATAGCAAGTAATGAGAAGTTTGTTTACAAAATTTGCCATGCCAGAAATCTAACCCAGGACCTCTGCGTTCCGGTAAATAACGCGCACAAAGGCATAAACCAGTCAACCACAGAGGTTTTCGAATAAGTGCTATAATTCGCAATATGCGCTTTACAATTTTATCTGACTGTAAAAAAGGAGGTTCTCGATTCATCGTGTAAATTTTTTTGTTTTATTCTGAACCGATTTTGATTATTCTTTTGCGACCCATAGAAATTTCATTGGTATTGCACCTTGAGTACGGAAGATATAGCAGGGAATTCCTCTTTTTTTATTGCAGGAGTTCAGCAGACAGGCAGACGGTCCACTTGATGGAAAGCGGTTACCATCGCCGATGGAAATTTGCAACACCAAAGGTGCTACAAATGCGCTGCTGCTCTCTTTAAATGGAGACTGGAACCTAGTCACTAATGCCGGAACTATAGACCAGGGGTGGTAGCTATCCAGAGGGGCAAATACCCTTACACCTGGCTGTGGGTTGTTTTGTCGCCTGTTACGACAGGCCGCCCGGCCGCAGGAAATTGTATTCTTTCTCCGTTCCTGCACGGAGAGTCCTCATCAATCAATCCTCAAAGAGATAATGTTGATTGAGGTATTGATAGATTTATAACAATTCCAAAACCAGTAGATACCTAATTATGATACATATACGTAACTAGAAGTTGTAAATTAAGAATTAGCAAAGAAGAACCTGACTTTGAAATAACTAAGAAAATATTGTTTTACTTGGCACTGACTAAGATGTTGTAGAAAATATTTCTTTTTGTCTATAATTTTTTTACTAGGTATTTAAAATATCTTAATATTAATACACGTATACATTTACTCGTTCGCAATATCGCAATTAAAATTCGATTGCTACCTTTTTCTCAATAAATATTTCACTTTCGGCGTATTATAATATAACAAAAAACAAACACACATTGTATTATACCAACTTGGCTTATGAGTGATATAATACGACAAGTAATAAATGAGAAGTTTGTTTACGAAATTTAGTCTGGTAGATTCTAGATTCCAAACATCAAAAACTTTTGGTTTTAAAACCTAAACCATCACATTTAAACTATCTGCTACTTTTTGCAAATTATCACTCAAAATAATTTTGTTTTAGTATTCAGTAGTATCTGAGATTTTCTATGATTTACAATCTGAGCAATATTTTATTAAATTCGCTTTGCATTGTATAAAAACATGTCAGAAATGGATTTCAAAACGATTAGCATTTTTAAGACAAAAACCTTAATAGAGTTGTGTCAGCTCGATCACTGTGCACATGCGTCCGACACTCAAAGGATGCGGCTTTTATTACAGTCACCTATATAAGACAATAAGCAAGAAAAAAAAATTGCATTTGAATTTGAACCAGTGTTATAATTTAAAACATATTTTTTAACACTCAACCACACATATACATTAAATTATAAAGCAATTTATAATGTCTTTAATTTTTTGATCAGTTGATGGTCATTTAACGCAAGCGCTAGGCATGCATAAAAAAATACGAACATGAAAGCTCACTAGTAGTCAGTAGTACATTATCCTACCATTTATTTACATTATACCAATAGCATTCATATGGCAGAAAACAGGGAAGTTTCGCCAGTTTCCTGATTATAATGTAACACTTTTTTTTGCACTAGCAATAAAAATTTATTTACCCTCGCTAGCTTTCAGCTACAAAGATATTAAGACTAGTGAGTTGAAAATAATCTTATAGAACAAGTGTGGCTTACTTGTAATGTTCAGCAGCATTTTCAAACTGGCCAAGGAATATATGCGAGTTGCCCAGGTTGCTGTTGGCACGCCGTTCCGCGGGTTTGTCGTTGAACTCCCTGGCAATGTGAAGCCGCTCCGTGTGATAGCGAATCGCGCTGCTGAAGTCGCCGAGCAAGTAACACGTGTTGCCCAGGTTGCCACAAGCGCGCCCCATCGCCTGCCTGTCGCCTATGCTCCGCATTAGTTCCAAGTTTTTCCTTTAATTTATTCAATATCACAATTAGTATATTTATTTCTGCTTAATATGCCTTCACTGCCTACCTCTAACTATACATATTTTCAATCTCGGTCTCTGCATTTAATAATAATATAGCCTTAAATCTGAGATGAAGTATTTTCAATGTGTCCCTTATAGGCCTGCTCCAACTCATGTCTGAGCTGCCTGTCTAAGGCAGCGCGTCACCAGTAGGGTCCAGGTGTAGGCCTGATCTTGTCCTCCCAGTGCTTGCTCTGCCTTCCCCTACTCCTTTTACCAACCCTTGGGTCTCTGTTTTACTGTATTCTTTACGTTTATTGTTTTAGTCTAGTTTTTGTTATATTATTTAAGTTAAGATACGTAGTTTCTGTATAGTCAAAAGTAGTCACAATGACATTTATTTTTACAATTTTTGCATCTGCATGTCACTGAAATGGCCCTAACGGATGATCAACGCTGGTTGACAACAACCAATCTGCTGGGAAAAAACAATTAAAAAAACCATGACGATGAAGTTCTAAATTGGTTGTTTTAGAACTTCATCTTAATGGTGTTTTTTGCTATTGTGTAGTATTTTTAAGTTGTATTTTTTTTATCTATAATAGAATCTTCTTCTTCAGCCAATCGATATCTACTGCTGGATGTGAACCTTTTCAGGTTAGCACCACATATCCCGACCTTCTTCTGCTTTCTTATCCAGCCCTTTCCTGAGATTTGGTGCAGATTATCAGTCCACTCCATTGCGCCTCCTACACTACATTTATCAAGATGTGTTTACCAAGTTGAGTTGGTCCATTTGTTCTGTGAGGAATGTGACCAGCCTATCATTTCAACATACTAATTTTACAAGCCGCATTGGTGACTTTAGTTTCATGAAATTTGGTATATAAGTATTTTACGTGTCTAAAAACAAACACAGGATACTAGTGACAATACACAATAAAAATTCATAGTGAAAAGGTTGAATTTTTGATTCACTTATGAATAGAATACTTAAAGGTTAGTTCGATATAGGTTATTTATCTGTAAATTATGACAATTCCTACAGATTCCTCTACTTAAAAATCCATGTAGGATATATCTGCATTTTTATATTCTTGCTGTGCACTGTTTGCACTTGCTATAACACCATTAGTACCTACTCAGAGAAAACTTAACATTTTGTAGTGTTTTTAGCCTCTAAAATGTGTTTTTATTCTGTTGTACTTAGTTTTTTCTTGAAAGGCTCAACATAGATATTTAGTATTTGTTTTTTTTTACAATATATTTATGTGTTCAAGAAAGCCTGGGACGGACATATATGACGCAAAATATTTTTTAGCTAGACAATTTCATGCCCTTCTTGTTAAAAGCTACAAGCACGATGAAGCAGTGTACATAGAATAGGAACCATACTTAATTTTTTACTTATATATAACTTTCAGCTTCCGTCAGGTGGAAACTCGTCTATAATAAACTTGATTACTCACTCATAATAATCAACAGCTTGCAAGAGACAGTCACGGACTTCCTGTGGGAAGTGACCCGGGTCATTGTGTCCGACCCGGCCCAGCTGCTTGCCCTGCGCATGGTACACATTTCCCAGGTTGTACAAGGCACGACCCTCGCTCAACTTGTCGCCCAGAGATCGAGATATGTCCAGATGTCTTTTGCAACATTGGATAGCCTCTGCAAATTTGCCCATCACCTTGAGAGTGTTGCCCAAATTGCCCGACGCTTTTGCTTCTCCTAATTTGTCATTCATATTTCTGTAAATTCACACAAAAGTAACTAAACAATATGAAGAAAGAAAAATAATATATTAGTCTGAAAGTAATGGGTTTATTTTGAAAAATTGTATGTCACTGTCATGTCTATCAACTGAAGCCATAACATTAGCAGGTGAGGACTCATAAGCAGCTCATTTCCATCATACTGAGGAGTATATGCATCCCCAGTGAGCTTGCTCTCATTTGAAGAATTAGAAATGTTAATCAGTACACCAGGTTTCGTACAATACCTTCTCCAACACATGGTCTCTGCTTCAGGACTTGTTTGCTCCTGCAGCAATTGATTTTATGTAATTGGACTTATTACACAGTTCAACTAATTTATTTCATGTGCTACGTTGATTAACCTAGTACTCTTTAAATATTCATATTGTTAGTGACTTTATCCATACAAGAATAATCCAACATAACTCACTCCATATAGGGAATGTGCAGGAACGAGGGCACTGCTAACTGGTGGCGCAAAACCGAATCTTTTTTTCGCAAGCAATACTAATACGTTGATAATTCACGTAATAAAATTAGCAGATTAATATAGTTAAAATTAAAATTTAATTAATTGAAAATATGAATTGTTTTATTTCTGGATGCTGGAACACTTCAAAGAGAAATAAAAATAAGTCAAATGGTGTATAATTACTTTCACACAAATAGTACTCACTTTCCACAGTTATGTGATTAACAACAAAAGTAGACTAATGCAATAGAAAACCTCTGTAAGTAAGAGTTTCAAAAACATTTACAAATTACTAATCATGTTATTTATAAAAAAGTTTAGTTTTGTATTTAAGTAGTACTATTCAATATAAACAAATCTTTAAATAAACATAACTTAAGATAAGTTAGTTTCAGTAATTCCTAATTATTTCTTCAACTTCTAAAAATTGCCGAGCCTTGAAGAGTTTTTGGCCTTATCACTTCACCACTCACCATGCTAACTTATTATTAATCATAAAAAAAAACAATTCAAATATAATATAAACACTGCCAGAAAAACAATAAAAGCCCTAAGTTTCTTTTTTAAACCACATTGTGGCTCTCGTATCTATTTGTGCTGCCACCTATTACAGTTCGTGCACATTCTCTATATACCACCATAGCTTTATATTTCTACCCGGTATATATAAGAACCTTGTAATCTGTATATATACAAAATATAAACTAGTTACAAACAGCCAGGTAGGGCATTTGCCTAACTGGATGGCTACCACCCCTGGTCTAAAGTATGTTGCCATAACAACCTTGAGTTGTGTTCCGGGATTAGTGACCAGGTTTCAGTCTCCCTTAAGGGAACAGCAGTGCATTTGAAGCACCTTTGGTGTGGAAAATGTCCATAGGCGATGGTAACTGCTTTCCATCAAGTAGGCCGTCCGCCTGTCTGGTGAACTTCTGCAATAAATAAAAAAATAGTTGTAAAACACAACAGACTTACCTAGCTAAAGTTAGATCATGCTTATGATACTGCATAGCGTTGTTGTAATCCCCAAGATAAAAGTAAGCATTGCCGAGTTGGCTGTAAATGGCGCTAAGTGTGCGCAAGTCGTCAGTACCCGCTTGGATTGCAGCCTGGAAGAAGGCGACGCCAGCACGGCAGTCACCAGCCTTGCACAGGCGTTCACCCTCTAATGCTAGTTCAAGGCACATTGATCCTCCATCACAGCTCTGTAAAAAGAAACAACCACACTAACTTTAAGGCATGGTTTCTTAGCATTGGCTATTAAAGGGGTCACAGTCTGTTACAAAAATAAGACCTATATACAAAAGATTCTATTTATTCAGACATTAAATAAACGATTAGCCACAGGAAATTGTATTCTTTTTCTCCGTTCCTGCATGTATATACCCATTTCATACAAATCCTATATAAACAAAGTGAGACAACAACAATAAATTCTTTCATTTTAAAATCAACCACAAATTTGTGCCAAATACATCATTACGACAGCGAGTGCACGACCATGAGTGTCACAAAGGGCTTATATGTGCTAAAAGAAATTCTGAAGGTGTGGACATAATCAATGATGTTGACTCTTTTTTAATTAGAGTAATATAGTTATTATATTTAGTAATATAAATAGTTACTTAAGCCTTCCATTTAAAAGGATACTTTTATTTTACTGCAATGCTCTAATACATATGTAAAATGAATATGGTTTGCATAAATTGTATAGTAGAGTTATACAAACAAGTTACATAGTCCATCTAAACTCAATAAGTTGTGGATATATACATTATAGGTCAGAGTTTCCGTATAGGCCTTATGAGTCACTTTTCGTAAAATGTATATGATAGGGATATTTATTTAAATCTGTGAATTACGGTGCGCGTGTAGGAGTAGCGATGGCTTCATAGCTTTCCTTCATTGACACAATTAAGAGAGGGGTCAATTATTAAATGCATTTGTTACATCTATGTACTTTACCTGCGTGTCTGTGGAGAGATTCTCTGCACTCGCACTTACAGACATCTTTATAACAACAGAATAACACAACAGAAACAAACAAATTTAATTAGTATTTCGTTCTCATAATTTCTGTTTTTCGTGGTTTAAACTCAAAACTGAATTACAATCAATTCACAAAAGAAAAACAATATTCCAGTCTGCTTGGGCGGAACGTCCCATAGAATAATAATATAAATTAAGACATTGACATTTTTTGCTTCCTTTTTGACAGGACACGTAGTTCAATGGAGTTTTTGTGAAAACTCAAAAGACCACATTTGACTGTACATGTCACAATTCTCACATAAATACATTATTACTACTCAAAAACTATCAATATCCTACAACTACACTGTACCGTACCGTTCGTTTTAGAGCAGTGTTTTTCAGTATTTTTTATGACACTGTCCCTTTAGTCTAAATATTTCGCGACCCTCCTACCCGTTGCTTTTTTTAATCAAATCAAATCAAATATTCAATCCAACATACTTATTCATTTTCATAATTAGGGTTCGGATAAATGTATAATTAAATACGTAAAAAACATTTATATTTCATAAAATGCGTCGCCGATAGATACGCGCATACGTATGACCACAAATGAAAGAAAGTACTTGTGTCCTTGCAATTGATTTTACTGCATTAGCTTGCCGAACCTATTGCAACTCCGCTATAGAAGCTTCGTAACCCCCTTAAAGAGGCTTCACGACCCCCCAGGCGGTCGCGACCAACGCGTTGAAAAACACTGTTTTAGAGTAATTTTACACATTTCTAGAATCGGTTCCCGCCAAAAACTAGTTTTTTTTTTAATTTAGATTTATGGATTGGCAGCTAACCCTTTACGCCAGATCTTAGTTTACAGTATACGTAGAGAGAGAATCCTATAGACACCGCTATAGCGTGCCACAGAAAGGGACAAAAAAGATGACGTCACTATATTTAGGGATACCTTGTGAGGAAAAATAATTGTGATAATTAGAAATTTGTATGCATGCCATGCGAAGGAGAAGACATGCTGTGTAACTCAAATTAATTGCAATGAGGGCAGGAGACTAAGGATAGATGATGATGATGTAGTCCTAAATAACTGCCGTTTCTTATGTGATAGTAGGTTCTGGCTTTGTGAATAAATAATAGAACATGTTTATTTTTAATTTTTAGAAGTCTTTATTGGTAGAGTCAACAGATTCCAATAAATCCCCATCTTCTTCACTTATTAATGACTATGTTTTCAGTTCTGCAATAACATTTTCTTGTTTAGCTACCTTTTTCGCTAAACGTCTACTTTTTTCTCGAAGAGCTCTTAATTTTTTCAGTCGTTCGGATGACTGTATTTTCGAGCTTTTCCATTTTTTTCGCAACGTTCGAGGTGTGTACTCTGGCGTCTTGTCCTAAAATAAAAAAAAACCTGTTTTTGGTTACTAAAACCATAACTTCATTGGAAACAATATTTTTGTTTGTATTACTTCCTAGTGATGGTTTTGGAGAATATGCAAATTAATATAACGAAAGCAATTTATCTTAATACTGTACATAGCAAAAACTGTATTGATTGCGGGAAAATCATATTATTTTTATTTAATATAGTGCTCTTATAGGAATGGTTAAATGATTTTCAGTTTCCATAATTGTATCTTCATTTAAACTGACGCAGGAACATGATGGAATACAAGCCATTTTTCCTAAAAAAAAATCAATTTATCCAAAAAATGGTGAAGAAAGCTGTTGTTTACAGAAAATAATACTTTGAAGAACGTATACAGCTGCGCCGCTTTTACTAATTTTGGCAACTCAAACGACATTATTACTTAATTGTTGTCGTTATTGAGAGTGGGTGTAACGCTAAATAGTGTGTCATTGTGTGGAAGACAATCTAAACCAATCAAAGCCAAGTGATTTCGATTCTTAAAGGAGTTTGTCATTAAATCGAGTGACGTTACATGGAGTTCACACTGTAGTTTTAAAAACACTAAACATATAAAAATCTTAATATTATTAACTGAATATTTACCAGAATAGGTACAGCATTAGGGAATAGCAGTGTAGCTTTCTTCTTTTTGATTATCAATTTTTTCTCAAAATGTCTACTGCAAAATTTTGATGATGGTTTGGTGTCCAATCTGTCCGTCCTGCAGCTAATATCCAATTCCGACGTAAATTATCAGGTTCAGGAAAACTACAACAAGCCATTAAATTTTTCAGATATTTCATTAATACACGATGCAGAATAAATTCCTAAGTGTATTTCCTAAAATAGTGTAAAATAATTAAAAAAAAAGTTGGCCACACTAAATTTTAGGATAAAATTTGCAATTGTTATTTTTGTGCTATTTTAACAATGAATTTACGTCTAAAGTACATTATACACAATATATGAACATAATAAAATGCTACTGAATGCCTAGTTACTGATAAACAGTGGTATACTTACGAGTGAAAAGACAATCCTGGGTTTTCGTTCCGCTATCACTTTTAAACCCTTTAACGCTTCACCGCACCATGTTTTTAACAAAAAGTTTGAAATAGGAAGTCTAAATTGTTGAAAACAAAACATAATATGAATTACTTCACATAAAGCACGTGAAAACTGTATTTTATAGGAAGACGATAGCTGCTGCCCTTCAGCTGTCGAACTTTTTAAGCACACCGGTGGTCTAAACCGCGGCACGCTCAGTGAAACAAAAAATAGTATCGTTCTGTCTCATTCTTTTATACGTCATCGGCATAAGTTGCTCTTTTTCTTGTGTGAATGCGACAAAAACTATCAATTTGTCTATAGGTTTCTCTGTCTACGACAGTATAGTTACTTCATTTTCTTAACCCTATGCAGCGTGGCCAGATTTAGTAGATTTCTACTTTTTTGGTAGATTTTGAGGTACTGGCAACAGAATTTAGTATGTAAAAATTATTTGGTAGATTTTAGTAGAATTCACGCATTTCAGTTATTCTCAAGAAGCTTATAAGCTTCTTGGTTATTCTAGTGCTTTTTTGGCATATCTAGGGATGCAACATCGCTCATAAAAAACATCGATGTTAGGATATCTATGTTTTCAAAAGTGAAACATTGATGTTAAAAATATCGATGTTTATGAATGATATATCGATGTTTATGAACGATGTTTTTTTATCACCATTTACATAAACTTTTGACGCTTGTTCCTGCGATGCAAATAAAACATCGTTTTTTTACCATCAATGTATCGCCCAAACCACTTTAGTAAACCTTTCTTAATTCTAGCTTTCACTAGTATCACCTGTTACACTACTGTTACTCCATGTTTCAAAAAAATACCACACACACTTCTCAGGTATGCAAGTTAGTTACGTTAAAATGTGGAATGTAATGTAATTTTTTATTATATTTTTATCTAAATAATTAAAGAAACCAGTGTTTTTTTAAATTAAATTGTAAAATTTAATTTAAAAAACCATTGGTTTCTTTGTTATTTTTATTATTTCATCGTTTAATCAAGAAAACATTCATGTTTTACGTTGTAACACGACAGCAAAAAAATCTAGTAGATTTTTAGTATTTTCTTGTTCTCTTTTGGTAGAATTCAGTAGTTTTTAACCTCCACAAGCAGTAGATTCGTCAAATAAAATCTGGTCACACTGACCCTATGTGTAGCACAGCGGAACTGTAGGTTATAGATGGCTGGTGCCATTCAACGAAGTTCTTGTGACAACTCAAAAGGCCACATTTGACTGTACAGTTCACATTTCTCAAATCACACATAATTACTACTCAAAAACTATCAATATTCTACAACTATTGTTCATTTTAAAGTAATTTTACACAATTTTAGAAAATAAAACTGCACAACACTACATCTCCTTTCAGTTCCCGCCAAAAACTCGTTTGAATTTGCGGTATAGATAATACAACAGTTGTTCAATTTTAGGGCACA
This sequence comes from Dendrolimus pini, assembly GCA_949752895.1. NCBI lineage: Eukaryota > Metazoa > Arthropoda > Insecta > Lepidoptera > Lasiocampidae > Dendrolimus > Dendrolimus pini. The sequence continues at coordinate 25,768,271 of OX457125.1, forward strand.
ATACCAAGTTAAGAAACTGAATACATACATCCCAGACTAACACAGTTTTCAAAATGGTATTGATAATCTTTAAATAAAATTAAGTTCATGGGCTTCCCAAATGATGCCCAGATATAGGCAATGAACAACTTTTTAGGTTTTGTTATTTAATTTTGGCTATAGAATTTAATCAAAGTTAAAAAAAACATTGATTACAAACATATACTTATATATGTAAAAACAATAGGAATCGTTCAATATAACTTTTTGAATATATTTTTATAGATTACCACTTTAATTTTTTTTACATGGTTTTTATCTATTTTCATGTTTTAATTTTGGGTGAAGATGTCAAAAATCATAATAAATGTCGTTGTTTTTTCGAGATCTGTTAAGTAAACCGCATGCGACGATGTATAATGAAAAAATATATTACTTTACCTTACAGTTCTTTGTTGCGTTGAGTATGTGTCACTGTCTGTTATTTAATTTACCAATTTGAATTTTTTATACAGAAACAATAACAAATATATTTTCATGAATAGTCAGCTGTTTGTGAATGGTTTAACGGGACAATAATAAATGAATTGACGTTGCAATTATTCATTTTGAACTTCAAAGAAGTATACCGCGATTGATGAATCTAGCACTAAGTTGTTTTTATAACTAATCAAATTTCGCTCGCTAGATGTCATGGGGGAATTTAAACTGAGCACCATGGAAAAATATGTTAGTATGTTTTAAATCAACATTCACTAGCTCAAAATTTTGATTGATGTTAGGGTCTTGCTAATGAAAGTAGACTAAGAAAGCGCGGGAAAGTAAGTAGGCAGGCACACAAAGGCAGGCAAAGGAATCTTAGTTCATACAGCCAATGCTGAAGTTTAATAGGTCTTTGTATAGTAGCGTAGTTGTATTGCAGGCTACAACGGACGACATCCAATGGAGTTCTTGTGACAACTCGAAAGGCCACATCTGACTATACAGTTCACATTTCTCACAAAAACACGTAATTGCTACTCAAAAACTATCAATATCCTAAAAATATTGTTCATTTTAGAGTATTTTACACATTTTTAAAAAATAAAACTGCACAGCATAACGTCTCCATTCAGTTCCCGCCAAAAACTCGCGCGGGAAAGAAAAAAAGTCAGCATGTTTTTTTATATATTTATGGCTTAGCAACTAGGCCTTTAAGCTAGAGTCATTATGGTAATTTCAAATTACCATAGAGTAATACACAATCCAAATGTTTTTAATTGTTTTTCTTTAAATTATCTGTTGCTGTATTATATGTTCAATTAAAAAAAAAAAACTTTGCCATACCATAGAAAATGGTCATAATGCTATTATTTATTTTGGCATGCTTATTAAATCTACCCTCATTAGCCAAACAGTAGAAGAATGACAAAATTTAGAGATTTTTCATAGTTGTTTCTACTAGATCGCTTTGTAATATTAAATTTTTCATAGGATTTAATCAGGAACTTTTTGAGATAATTAATTAATTCCTTAGAAAAATAAATAACAAAGAAACTTACTTTCAGATAATCATCACCTTGAGTTAAATCTCAGTTGCGTTGGAAGCACCCGTTTCGGAAACTGGTTTTATTTTACCATTTTTTTTATTTTTGCGTGTTTCTGGCGTTAGAAATTTCGATAGATGACAGTAGGTACCTACTTTCCATCAGATGAATCGTTAGTTACTCCAGCATTGAAAAACCTTCATTTGGAAACCATTGTCAATGTCAAGTCAATATTTTTTGGATCTACCTTCATGGGTGCCTGGTGGAGGCGGTTTAAAGAAGTGTTCCTCGTCTTCTTCTGTACATAATACTAAACGAAGTTGCTATCTACATTTATCTTTATATCTGCTAATAAAAACCACGCAACGGATTTTCAACATTTCACCATTAGATATTTTTCACTGAAGGTTTATATATATTAAACCTAATTAAGTTGTTGACTCTAATATCCTGGCGACCTGCCAAGCCTTTGGTATGGGATGCGACCTGCGTGGTCACGTTGGCAGCATCCCATTCTTCAAACACGTCTAGACTGGCCGGTTCGGTGGCGGAAACAGCCGAATCCTTCAAGCAGCGCAAGCAAATATGCAACCCTCGGTGAGAGTTATATGTTTATGCCGTTTACTGTTGAAACGCTTCGACCGTGGGGTCCTGAGACCACGAGCCTCCACAAAGATATTACAAAACGACTTATCGACTCTTCGGGAGACCAGAGAGCTGGTTCCTACCTCGGACAACGGGATCAGTATGGCGATCCAGCAGGTTAACGTACGTAGCCAGCCTTCTTGGAAACTTACTCATTGACTTCGGTTATCTAGGCTCAGTATTCTACTTATACTCTTAAGGGATTATAAGTAGAATATAATATAAGTTAAGTTTCCTACGATGTACTCATTTATATTTATAACTAGCTGCATCCCGCGGCCTCTCCCGCGTGGTGATTGAAAATCGTCATATCTCCAAAATAAAAGATTTTTTGTAAAATAAAAGTAGCCTAATTTACTCCTTATTACATCAGCTACCTGCCAATAAAAGTCCAGTCAAAATCGGTCCAGTTATTTCAGAGATTAGCCGGAACAAACAGACAGACAGGCAGACAGACAAAAATTGTAAAAAATGTTATTTTGGCATATGTACCGTATATATATATTCATATGCATGTAGTGAAAAGCGGTTATTTCAATATTACAAACAGACACTCCAATTTTATTTATATTTATGTATGTATAGATGTAGTTTTTATATAAATAGTTTAAAAAAAACAATATTTTGCAAACATGCCGCCGAACTGCGCTTAGATAAAAATGTAATGCAATGTGGACTACATTTAGAGTTGAAGAAAGTGTCTAGTGTTTGTATAGAAACAACCCTTAGTTCTAATAAACTTTTAAAAGAATTGGCTACAAAAATTAAATGTTCCCTGCGTTTAATTCATTTACGAGCTTATTATGTTTCTTGTGAGTTATGAGCTTATGCATTTTGTTTGCTAACTGCACATGTCAACCGAGCACACTGTTTTAGACATGTCTGACGAATAGTATTTGATTTGAGTCACAAGCATAGTGTATCGAAATCTCATGTAGAACTCGCTATGTGCGATGGGTAGGCGAATTGTTTCGCAACAAATAATTACTATGTGTGACTGGGGCTTAAGGGATCTTTGACTAAGCAGTTGCCTCTCTGTTCAATCGATAATGGTAGATTACAACCTTATTGTAAAAAGGTAGCTGTGGCGACCCTCCGATGCCCGCACCCCGGCTTGAGGGATAGGGGGGTGAGCTCGTTAACTATGCAAATATCAGGGGTGGGGCGGCTTGGGGGACGGGGTCCTCGATATCTCCGCCCCGGTACCAACCGACGCTGATTAGGCGTGATGTTGTTACAATATCTACATTATACACCTAAATATACTATATTACAACTTTAACTGTATTTTCTATTAAAACCTGGAATTTTGGAATTTAAATAATACCGTACGAAAGGGGATGGCTAAGAATTCCACAGTTTTTAGGCTTTTCTCAGTTTGGACTCCTGTCTCCCGCTACTTATAGATAAATTTGTATCATTTGATACTTATGTAAAAAATTCTTGTAGATATTACTACAAGAATGAATATAAATAAGTATTTAATCCACAACAATACATTTGTATTTAAGGGCGAAAATAAAGAAATATTTATTATTATTATTTCTACGAAGTGACTCCAGTAGAGAAGTCAAGATTGAGTACGGTACGAGTGTACTGGGACCTCAGACCAGACGCCGTTGTCCGAGTTCACTCGGATTGCCTATTGCCACGATACGACTTGCGTCATGGCTATCCGAGTCCTTCTGCGAACGCGTCATGTTTGCAAAGGAGGAGGAAGTCCTTTCTCCGCTCCCGCCAAAGGAGGACGCGCCGACTCCGGATACCTGGACTCGACCTGCGGCCGCCGTAAGCGGACGGTGCGGGTGGGGCTCCTTAGGGTATAGGGGTTCTCACTCACTTGCCCATACCGTCGAGATGAGAGTGCGACTGTTTCGCGAGCGACCATCTCTCCTCCCGGGGGGCGCCTAAAAAACCGCCCCACAAGCCGGATTAGATCTTGAAAATGCCGGAGGCTAAAAGTACCCCCGGCAGTAGAAGAGGCTGCGTGCGAGGCCCCCGCTTGCCAGGGCATGCGGATTTGGTACTTCCGTTTTCCCTTAGCCCTGGCATAAGGCGCAGGACTGAATACCCAGGGGTTTTAGTGAGTATCCCTAACTGGGGAGTGGCATCAGTATGGTACCAGTTCTGATTGTGACTACTGGGTTTGTATCCATGCATCTTAATGACCCGTTCATTGAAATGACATGGTACTTACATACAATTTATACAGATCTTAAATTATACATAATGAGTCCGTATGTCACACACAGGGCGTGCAAATATTACATTGTCTTATAAAAGATATAATAAAAATATTAGTTACATTAATCGCGGAAAATGAAATAAAATTAGAGTATTGTTGTATGTCAAAATTTAATAAAGGCAAATAATTAAATTCAATATAAAAGTCATACAGCCTCATCTATGTATGTCTTGTTCCAATTAAAATAATCATGCACCGAGTTAATACATTTCTTCAATAACCAATTGTGATTTAATTAATAATTAATCTTTTATTGATTATAAAATCTACGTTTATTATTGTGAATTCTGATTTTAAATAAATTTAAATGAGCACTTTTTATGTCAACAGGCAAATGATTAAATATTTTAACCCCCATAAAATTAGAATTTTCATGACTGATTCCTATATTTTATTATTTTTTCACTCGCCTTAACTTTAGTAGATGTATAACTACTTATAACTTCTAATGTGACTGATGAACCATTAGGAATTTTGTTTCGATTGTTAATAAGGTCTAAGAATTCTAGTGACCGAACAACAATACTAGGGCGAATTAGTTCAGTAGCCGAATTATGCTATAAATAAGCGATCACTTGAATGCCCCCCCCCCCCCCCTATTGTTTTCTAAGTAGATAAAGTTACCTCGACGCCCTGTACGAAACTTATGTCTTCTAAGACCCCGCTGGAAATTTCCACCTTGTATTTTGCAAATTTACTTTACTTTGCCAATAAAATTAGTATTATTTTGCTTTGTTATTGTTTTTTATGTTTGGCACCGATTCCACGATGTTGTAGAAAATAAAAATCTTATATTTTTTTTTATTAACAAATCTACGGACTCTAGTTCCATACCCTTTTTACAACTTAATTACTATGAAAGTTTTTAGAGTTCCTACAAGCTTATTGTTTATTTTTGTTACTCGGTCTGTTAATTTTGTGATTTTTATGTTGTGGTGTACCTTAAGAATAACTTATAATATATATTTTTTCTAATTTTAATACTAAACTTATAGGTACTAATGTAGAGTGTATCTGTTACATGCTGGTGTTGTGAGGAAGTGCATGTGCAGTGTGCCTTATGTCTATACTATACCTATATATATAATCTTAAATAGTGCCATGTGTGTTGGTTTTCCTTTTTGTGCCTATAATATGTTATTAATTTTTAGGCTCGTGTAGCTTGGTTTGTTTGTGAAGTGTGCGTGTAATGCAATGCGGTGGTAGTGCGCGTTGGTTTGAGTATGTGTATAAGTTTTGTTGTTTGTTCTGTGTTTGTGACTTTGTGTGGTGTTATAATTTATTGTTTAATCATTGTGACATGAAAAATTTTCAGTTGGTGTTAATGGTGATGGATGGTTTAGGAGGGGGATTATTGGTCCAAAGTCGGGTGGACGATAAGCATGTCTGCAATACTCCAACAGCAACAAAGAAAGGTTTGATATAGCCTTAGGAACTTCAGTCCAATATAAACATAAACCAAGTATGCGTCATGGGTTGCCAAGTATGGTATGCCAGCGTACACATTCGATTACCGAAATCAAAATCGACAGATATCGATACACGGTCGTTTTGTTGAAACCTTTGATATACAATAATTGTATTAGTAACATTGTAAATTGGACTCTATTGCAATGAAATAAGGTATTCTTTAACCATACATAAGTGGTTAAAGGTGAAGTGACTTGCAGAGGCGCGGTGGTCCTCACAACAATCGCCGGCCACTAGCTATGTTTTAGAATGTAGATTAGTTACCAAATTCAGACATTTTGTGACATTAAATTGGTGATGTATTTTAAAAACACTGTTACCATTTTGGCATTTTGAGTGGTTGCACGAAAACCTGGAATCTGAATTCTCTGGTAGGTTATTTTCCTGAAGTTTCACTTCTATAGTGTGCGAATTGCATAAACACATTTTTCTTGTAATGGCCTCGCAAAGGAATCTGTTTTCATTTCGTTTGGTCGTTTACGGACCTAAGATCATTATACATATTCTGTTGTGGTTACTAAATAATGGGCAACTGTGGGCTGCTAAATAAACTAAATGGTAGTCTATCTAATTAATGCTTAGAATGTTTATCCTTAGAATATCGTTTTCGTACATCACACATGATTTTTACAATCGGTTACAATATTGAATGATTTTAAAGGTTTTTCTTAGGTACTTTACGTATATGCAATAATTTATTGCTATATAATAATAAGTCCAAAATCTGTCAATACAGCAAACCTTCGGAAATGCATCTACGAACATATTTAGGTATTTCATATTTTTTCACGTAGTGTATATATATATATATATATATATATATATATATATATATATATACAGTCTTAAGTTTAATGTTAAATTAATCAAGCAATAATTACATCTAGAGAACAACACTCGTCTTATTTTGTACTTCTTTCTCAAGCGGTCAAGGCAAGATCCCGCGACGATGGAGCCATGGGCCCTCGACAGTGGTGCTACACCAAGATACAACAGGGGTCTTTCGAAACCGAAGCACCACACAACATACTACCACAACATTTTTTATTAACTTAAGGAATATCTTATCTTTGATATTTGTTTGGTTAAAAGAAGGTTTTATGTTGGTTAGTTATATTCGTTTTGTTTAGCCTACGTAATATACTATGTGTATTGTTACCATGGAGACCAATTAAACAGTACATCCTTTTATTTTTCTTTAAATGACGGTCTCTGTCTGTGAGCGGGCTAAGCCTTCATTTCGATGGATATTATTTTTGATCTTATTTCATTGCACTGAAGTTCGAAATTGTAAAATAAAGAACGTAATTCTTTTGAGTTAACGCGTATATTATATCAGTCTTAATAAACTTATATGTTTCCTTAGGAATAAAAATTTATCTCCAAAAATTTATCTGGTATATTTAGTTCTAATCTAGTTATATTCCATCTAGAGTTATGTTTCACTAGGCTAGCGTTGTATTACTGGCCGGTTCCTATATCTCCCCGACCGTTCATTTGCCTTATTATCGGTTAAAAATTGTCATAGGCCCCATACAACTAATGTCAAAATTCAACCGATGGTAAGGTAAGTGAATGAGTGAAGAGATAGGAACCGGCCATAAGTCATGTCATACTGTAAGAAAGAAAGTGTCTGTATCCTCATTACTCTGTGAGTATAATATCAAGCGGCTGGCGACATGAAAAGGCCGATATCACCGCGGCCCACGATGATACATGGAGAGGCTATGACGCGCTGCTTTGATGGCCCGTCAATATCTGTTACGGGCTCGATCGGACACCGGTCGCGGCCCTTAGAACCACACACCGATGACCACATGGCATGGATGCGGCAAATCATTTTATTATAACGCTCAACGTCTAAAGCCTGATTTAAATTGCATTAGTGGGTGGTGTTGGTGTCAAGAGATTGGATAAGATGATGAAATGAGTACATAAAGGATCTTTGAAAGTTGCACCCGTGACTGAAAAATTGAGAGGAAGAAGATTAAGTTGGTATGGGCATATAAAGATGAGGGATGAAAGTCACGTGACAAAAAGAATGTTTAACTACAAGATGGATGGGTACAAATGTATAAGTAGCCCAAAAAAAGATGGTTGGATTGTGTGAAGGATGATATGATGTTTTGTGGTGTGTCAGAAGATGTATGTCAGAATAGAGGAGTGAGGAAAGAATAGACAAATTGTGCCGCCCCCAATTAATTGGGATATGGTAAAAGAAAAGAGAGAGAGTTAAGTAATGTGTTACTAAGTAAACTGGCGATTTCACTATAAATTCGGTAGTTAAGTAATAATTTGTCGATGTGAATAACTGTCCAAATGACGATAATAGCTTTACTCCCAGTTTCGCAAGATACGAGTAATTCGCATCTTAACTAACGCAAAAAGTGATCGCGTACATCAATGATCTGGAGAAAACTTGCCGGCACGGTCTTCCCACTGCACTATGACATGGGTTCTTTAAAGGCACTATAATATTTCTCAACGTACGGCAACACATTAGCGAAAACCTTGGTGTTGCAAACGTCCGTAGGCGACGGTTACCACCTTCAAATGGGCCGGCTGCCTGTTTGCCTGCTTCAGGCAAGGAGAGGTTACTTTTTCGGCGAGTCTCAGACAGTCTACCACGCTTCCCCGTGGTTTTAGAGACTCAGTCATATTTTCGGTCGTTAAAAAAATACCTCCTCCTTCATTCGTTTCGCGGTTCTATGTCATTGTGGCAGAGCGCGCGGGCGGCGGGCTAAAGGTCAGCATTCCTATTCAGTGCTAGCACGAAACATCCGTCGCTGAAAATGCACTTGTGGGTATACACGTTTCAGAGAGTTTATCTTTTATTTAAATGCTGACTAATACTATACTGTAAGTTGTGATAGCGTAATGGCTAACGCACGCGCCTCAAGACCAAAGCACGCGTTTTCTATCCTGACCGGAACGCATGCACCTCTTGGTTAGTTTTCTGATCTAATGTGCATATTGTTACAATTATCACGTGCTGACAACGGTGAAGGAAAACATCGTGATGCAACCTGCACATCGAGATAACCGATGTGTCAAACCTGTCAAGCCGCCTTGGACAAGCGTGGCGGGTATACTGTCCGTTTTCCCTATAATGGGAGACCCGAGCCCAGCAGTGGGACATTTATGGGCTGTTATTATAATATTTTGATAAACATATAATAAGAAGAAGAGAGAAGAAAATTATTAGTTTCTGACTCAAAAAATAACAACGGACAAGTGGAAAAACGAATCGCAACGGACAAGTGGAAAAACGAATAGCAACGGATAAGTGGCAAAACGAATCGCAACGGACAAGTGGAAAAACGAATGGCAACGGATAAGTGGAAAAACGAATCGCAACGGACAAGTGGAAAAACGAATCGCAACGTACAAGTGGAAAACGAATCGCAACGGACAAGTGGAAAATCTTCAACTGACAAGTGATAAAATGAATCGCAACAAAATTTTGACTTGAAGTTTTACGGGCAGGTTTTCAAATTGGACAAGTACATTAACAATCTGCCCGTAAAACTTCAAGTTAAAATTTTGTTGCGATTCATTTTATCACTTGTCAGTTGAAGATTTTGCACTTGTCCGTTGCGATTCGTTTTCCACTTGTACGTTGCGATTCGTTTTTCCACTTGTCCGTTGCGATTCGTTTTTCCACTTATCCGTTGCCATTCGTTTTTCCACTTGTCCGTTGCGATTCGTTTTGCCACTTATCCGTTGCTATTCGTTTTTCCACTTGTCCGTTGCGATTCGTTTTTCCACTTGTCCGTTGAAGTTTCACTTCTAATATGTGTCCCAGCACACATTTCGATTTTTCGCAGGTTTACTGCAAATTATGATTTGGTTAGGTTAAGTACATTTTAATGGTGTATGTAATACGCTACCCACGCACCGACCATTTTTTACGTCAACACTTTTGTCGTTCGTTGTCGTTCACTTTTGTTATGACTTTCGAAAAACTGAACAGTTGGCAAAGTTTTCTTGTTGTTATTTTTGTTTCCTCAACAAACTCTATTTTTTTTTACATATACCACAAATAGAGGCAGTGATGCCTCGTCTCGTGGAGATTAGAGCTATAGTTCCATGCAAACTTAAGTTTGCCTCCATTAATAGCGGCTCGGAACATCGCACTTTCCGATGCGCAGAACGCAATTTTAGGTATTAGAGGGATGAGGTAGTCTGAGGACGCGGTATATCCTCGCTCGCTCTCTCGCTAGCTTTTTCGTTTACGAGACTTCCCCGGCGCTCGGCTCACCAGAGCTGCCAATTTAGCGCTTTAGGAGCTAGATATAGCGCTTTTTAGGGCAATCCAGCTCCCAATTTTATTAAACAACTTCCAGCGCAAAATCTTGCGCTTTTTATAATATGCAAATATCTAATTAATTTTATAATAAATATATATGAATATCTATATTAATATTATAAAGAGAAAAGATTAAATTCTTTGTTTGCATTGAAGAGGCTCCAAAACTACTTAACCGATTTCAAAAATTCTTTCACTGTTGGCAAGCTTCACAATCCCCGGGTGACATAGGCTATATTATGTTTACAAAAAAAATTAGGGATCCTTACTAAAACTCCAATGACGTAACCCAAGGTGTAAAAAATACCTAAAATCGCGAGCACTGCGAAAACTATTGATGATAGAATGAAATAACGTACAACGACTTTGCAGAACACATCATTATCTACAAAAAGTGTCGCGACAGCATATATCTAACTATTATAGTTATGCCACAATAAGCGTTTTTTTATTATAAAAAAATAATTAAAATGCCGCCGCTAGAAAAGGCTTTTTATTTGTATCTTGATTTTAATCCTTATCAAAATAAATTACTTCATATTCAAGACTGCTTCAATATCTTTATATAACTTTTTGAATTATTCAATTCGGACATTCCATTCGAAAGATATCACGAGTTTAAAAATGTAAGAATTAGTGACGGTGATCACGTGACTGTGACATCTTTTCGTGAGCCAAAACTCCATAAGACCCCCTCTATATAGAAGTTTCACTTCAATAATATAACTACTCCCTTCATATTACACTCGCGATCATTTTAAGAATTCATCATACATTCTTAACCCTTGAATGAGGTGACATTCCTACATAGGGCAATTTAGGTAGATACGGTCGCTATATAAGTCGTTGGCCATTATTTTTCTTTGATTTTTCAAGGGTTAACGAAAAATATTTTATTTTCTTATCTATACATATAATAAAATTGTAGAGGTCAAATTTCTGTACAATGAAAAAAATGCTCAAAACCGAGTCAGGGCGATCTAAGAAGTGACATAGAATTAATTTAGATTTTTTTCAATTTTTTTGTTTCTCTGTTTGTCTCTCTGTTTGTACCGGCTAATCTGCGAAACGACTGGGCCGATTTAAATGAAATTTTGTATGGTGGTAGCTTATATCCCTGGTAAACATATAGGATACTTTTGATCCCGAAAAATTAGAGAGTTCTCGTGGGATAGTTAAAAAAGCTTTAATTACTTAAACAGCTTATAACAGACTGAAAATAATTTATCCGCAACGTAACATAATAAAAGCGGAGATTTTGACAGGGTGTGGTGTCGGTGAGAGAGTTTTATCTTACTACAGGTCGAATTAGAAAAAATATTTTAGGGTTATATAGCCCATTTATCGAGGAAGTCTATAGGCTATATATATCATCACGCTAAGATCAATAGGAGCGGAGCACCAATGAAGAATGTTTCAAAATCAGAGGGTTTTGAAAACAAATTCCACGCTGTTTAAGTCACGGGCACAGCTAGTTATAAAATATTTCTTATAAGTACATAAATTGCACATATTTGTGTTTGTAAAGATATTAAGTACATCCTAAACGAAGAAAACAAAACACTTTCCTTTTAGCGAACTTCTTGATAATGGAACGACAGCACTCAAACGAAATATTACCTATAAGCAACTAGCTGCGCGCGCGGTTTCACCCGCGTGGTGTTGGAAAATCGTTATATTTTGGATAATTCACATACATACATACATAACTTCACGCCAGGTCCCTTGCGGGGTAGGCATGAACAACAGAGCGCCATTTAGGCTTATTCTTACACACCTCATTTGCTTCTTTGACATTCATAGCTCTTGTCATGTAATTGTCATTTAATTCACACTATATCTTTATAAATTCTAGCCTATGTGTTATTGTGATGTGTACACTATATTATTGTAAAATTTTACCAAAATCTATTCAGTAATTTTGCGTGAACGAGTAACAAACATACATCCATACATTCTTACAAACTTGTTATCTCTATAATATTTATTATTAACCGACTTCCAAAAGGAGGAGGTTCTCAACTTGGCCGGTATGGTTTTTTATGTATGTACACCGATTACTCTGAGATTTATGATCCGATTTAAGTGATTCTTTTTTAGTTCGACACGGAATAGTTGCTATTTGGTCCCCTAAAAATATTACATAGTTTGGCCCAGTAGTATTCATTTTACGATCACTTTTTTGATCCCGATTTTTAAATTATAGCGATACATCGAATCGACACCTCAAAACTTATTAACAACTTAGCACAGAGGTCTCGCTCCGCACAGGTCATAAATGATATTTTACACATTGACAATTTAATTAAGAAATTGTGAATCAAAATGCAAAAGAGTCAACCAAACGGAATCGGGGCGTAGTTATAATTGTGTTAAAATTGTAGGCGTGTGTAGGAAGCATAGGAAGTAAGGGATCAGCGCGTATTGTGTAAACAGCACGTGTCGGCCATTGTGTCAGCGTGACTGTGTGGCACCGACACGTGTCAGAACATGCACGAATGTCCAAACCCGATGAACATGAACAGCTCCAAACCCTAATTGATAACTAATCAGCTTACACTTTTTATTCCACTATAATTTCACTTGAAAGTGACGCGTGGCGGAATTACTCGAGTTGAGCATAACTTACACTCTGTTAGTAACATAAGTTCGGAGGGGTTGCGCAATTTATTATTTCTGACTATATTTACTACGTTCTGGGACTCAATTATTTTTATTATGTAATCGCGGGACACTATCGTCTTAACTCTTAACCCTCAAACGGGGACTAAAAATATTATAAGTATTAGTCCAAAAGCTGGCATCAATTGCCGCGCCAAAACCAAGAGAGAGAGTCTCTTTTATTTTAATACCAATTCTATGTAGTTAGAGGGAGAAAGCATCAGTTCAACGTTTGTTTCAATTACCTATCTGTATTTGACCACAAATTTGTGGTGCTTCCCATTTAACCGTGTGTGACAGTTCGGCAACAAATTCGTGGTGGTTCCGTCTTATAGGATTAATCGTAAGTTTTCGGGATTCGGTATTCTGTTAATTCCAATCTCTTCATTCTATCTTTGTAAATATTTATAAGCGAAGTCGTTAAAAAAAAACGGGTGCGTCTCGGGACGCCCGACAGAAGTGATAACTTAGCCTGTCTACCACTGCCGCATGCGTGAGAGAAAGAAAAGCCAGACAGACCCGCCCATAAGAAGTTATCATTTCAAAAATGCTTAAAATTTTGTCAGCTTTTCACTATTCATTTCGGCTTAGGCTATTTTTGCTAGTGGTGATACCAATTTTTTTCTACTACTATTCCACCGTGACGATATTGATAAGATATTGTGTTTTGTAGAATACGATTTTTTACGCCATCGCAATGGAATCGTGCTTTGAATATCATCGCAACGCCAAGATATTAAAATAGCAGAATTGCGTTCCAAGACTATAAGGGAAATCAGGGCCCTCTTACGCTAATAACACACCTACGGAACGTACGGCTCTGAAAGTTCGACTAAACATGCTCATAGTGTATTTTTTCATTGCGTGATTTCAACAGACAGACAATCCACCTGACGTAAAGCGGTTACCATCGCCTGTGGACATTTAAAACGCCAAAGGTGCTACAAATGCACTGCTGCTCTTTAAATGGTTACTGGAACCTAGCCAATGAAGCCGGAACACAACCCAAGGTTGTTATGGCGGCATACTTTAGACCAGGTAGCCATACAGACGGGTAGATACCCTAGCTATGTGTGCTGTGTGCTGTTGGCTGTGGGTTGTTTTGTCGCCTCTTAAGATAGGCCGTCCGGCCGAAGAAAATTGTTTTCGGTTCCTACACGGATAGAACACAGCAGCGGAAATTAGATTAGCGCCGAACGTTCTGAAGGTGTGTCGTTACACTAAACGGTGTGTTGGGTGTCAGGGTGCGAAAATCACTTGGCGTCCTCCCTCCATTTCTCATTCCAAAAATAAAAATATCATTTATTTTTCATGTTTCATTTTAAAGGATCCCTAGTCATTTGGCGAAACGGAACAGTTATACATTTATTCAGGTCCGCCTGTCTTTATGTCACTACCAGTCTTCTCTAAAACTACTGGGTTATACCTATGGATGAAAATTAACACGGTGATGTAGTATTTATGACGCTATACGTTGGTGATTGTTCAGGGAAACCTGGAGTGCTATATTCCCTTGCCTGCTTTATCTTAGCGTATTACCTATAAGGTCTTGGTTTTCTATGTCGTAACACTCCTAAGGAATAATATAAGAACAACGACAACTTGCTACAAAATCCTTAGTACCTAATGTCCAAAACCAAGTCCGATATATATGTACATACATATATCACCAGTTCGAACTCTGCCTTACATTTTGAATATTTTTGCATGCCGTTAATAATAATGTATTAGTTGGGATGTCGGCCACCGCGGGTAATCATTAGGCAATGGCTGGGTCCAGTCGACGTATATTATTATAGTATGTGGGCACGCGTCACTACACCGCGTTTTAACCACCCTGTGATCGCTACCATCGTGCGTAGAAGAAATAATTTTGATACTTTACGCTTATTTTAAAAAGGTAGCAATAGCTGATTTTAAAAACCTATATCTTAATTTTTGTCTATGTACCATAGTACATCTGTCGGAGACTTTGTCTTACAAAAGAAGTCCCACAAACAAAGCGCCGCGGTCATGCAATTGAATGTTATAAAGATAAAATCATTTTAGAAAGATTCCGTTTTAATAGTATTAGCACATAGAATAATAATATAATGTAACATTTACATTCAAACACTTCATAAAAACAACATAACAGCGTGGTTAGGATGATCTTTTATAATTATTAACATTTTTTGCCGCGGTACTTTCTTCCCGAGACGCATTCTAGACTTGTGCATAGATAAATTACTTATTTTTAGTAGCAAACACAGGGTGGATGAAGTTAGGGTAGCCATCCATCTGGGTTTCCCCGGTTTTGTCTTAGTTTAGAGGGCGTCCGGGGACCGTCCAGGCGGGGTTTCGATTGTAGCCCGGGCTTAAAAATTAAAAATATTAAAACTCTAATACAAAAGATTAAAAGTGATTATTTGCGATGATCCTAGAGTAGCTGTACAAATAACTTGACAAGTGTGGTATTGGACAATATAACTATTAAATCTGCACATTTAGATGACTGAACTGTTATCTGTCTTGAATAAGTGGTAAATAGATAGATATAGATATATTTTTTCATTGGAGACCAAGGGCCATAAAATGCCCTGGACTTTTGGAAGGCTTGCATCATCACCATCGTGATGGCCATTGGAAGGCCAACACATAGAGGCCCTTTGACAAGTTTAATGTTAATGTGGTGTGACACTGAACGGTCCCTGATCGATCCCTGTCTACACCACAGAAAAACGCACCTCATAACAAGGCGCGATAAGTGTAGTACTATTAGAGGACATGAAACCAAAGGGTGCCGGCCTATAGGGACTATGGTGTCTACCCGTCGCAATGTTCAGGAAACATGGAAGAAATAAGCATATGGATACTCGCCATTCCCTATGTAAAATTGATATAATAATTTAAAAAAAGTCGGTGTGTGTCTCGGGACGCCCGACCGAAGTGATAACTTAAACTAATCTAATGTGAGAGAAAGGGAAGTCAGACAGACTAGCGCCGTAATGCATTACAAAACGAAGCGGTTTACCCTACCATGAAAAGTTTAAACTTTAAAATGTTTTATTATTATATCAAAATATAAAAACAAAACATAACGAAAGAAAATTAGAGCTCAATAATTAAAATGAATAAGTAGGCGGTACGCTAAATAAAACTTTAACTATTCTAGAAAACTGGGTGAAAGTTGGAACAATAAATAAATAAATTAATTAAAAAATCGTAAATCTTAAAATAGTTAAAACGTAGTTTATTATAAAAATATTCAAGTATCAACCGCGGTTATTCCTTGTAGGCGTTGAATTGCAGCGCGGGGGTTTAGCGCGATGATTACGCAGGCCTAATTCGCCAAATTGACTCGCGCTCCCGGGACTCGAGCCTCCACCTTTATCCCCTGATTGCGCGTTTGTGCACTGATCACACGTCTCTTCCCCGTCCACTAATTACGATACATGTTGCCTGAAATCCAAAACACCACAACAAATCTGTTAGTAAAGCCTTCCGGGTGCGTTCTTCTTATAACTGAAAATTTCTACATTGTTCTTGTAATGTATTTTAGGGATCCTTAATTAAGAAGAAATAATAAATGTTCCAATGTTTCTGTTGCGGACAGAGTGCACCACCCTGACACGCTCAGCGGAGCACACCTCTCCGCGCCCCGTATACCGCTGACGCCCATAGCTCGCACAATTAGCAGCTATACGTCGGACGGAACGTGGGATATATAACCGGCCTTGGCGGCCAGAAAAGAGGCATTGAACCACTCTCACTCGACTCTCTCGCGCACTTGCTTGTTCATTCGTATTAGCACCGTACTTCTTTTATGTATAATTTCATTGCAAATAGTTTAATAATAATCATACAGTCCAGTCTGTATCGAGTTTCATTTTTTTAAAAGAAGCCACTGCCTCCAATAGTTTGGTGGAACATTTTTCGTTTCTTCTTGTTCGCCCATCTGTCTGTTTTATAAGGTTTTGTAGCTACTTTGGCAATAAGAGAATCCTTACGTGTATTTGTGTGTTTCTGTTATTTTATTTTGTTTATATATTAAAAGGTACATGCAGACGAATTTGAGTCAAAATATAATATACCGATGTCCCAATGCCTATGTCACACGGAGGAGAAGTTCTTTGAATATTGTAGATAGGATATTTTGCTCAATGGAATAATCTTTTGTTTTTTCAATTTAAGTAAACACACCTGTACACAAGTCTTATTCTTGAAATGAAATGATATCTTTATTTGTATGAAACATGGATAACAAGGTCTTATGATATAAGTTTTGTTTTCTTAAATGTTGTATTTGAAAATACCACATTAATATTGCAATCTAATCTAAAAAGACACTAATAAGTAATTTAAATATAAACTAAATTGACTAAAAGTATTTAACTAAGAAAGTGTTCAGTAGCACTTTTCTTATTGTCTCTATTAAGGGGAAGACACTTTGTTGATGTGTTCTAAGTTGGCACAGTACACCACAATTTAGTTTTGTTTAAAGCACTAGTTCAAACGGTTTCGTCCTTTTCAGCCTTCTCGTTATATCCGTGTTGTCGAGGAGCTGGATCGCCTCAACATTCACGTGATGGTGAAGCCGATGCTCGTGGGCTTCCGCGTACTTTCTGATAATACTAGTAACAAACTCCACTTTCAGATCCCGGTGGAGGTCGCTCGATCTAATGTACCATGGCGCGTTTACAATGCCTTTCAGTACTTTGTTTTGGAATCATTGTATTATTTCTATGTTGCTTGGTTTGGTACAGCCCCACAACTGTACGCCATAGGTCCATACCGGCATCAGACCTTGTTTATAGAGGAGCAGTTTGTTAGGTACTGACAACTTGGAATATTTTCCAAGTAGCCAGTAGGTACTATATATTTCTGTAACGCGCTTCCCGTTCATCGCGTTTCTTCTTAACATGAGCCTTCCAGCGTAGTTTGACATCTAGAGTGATATAAGTGAGAACATGTTTCGACATTTACTGTCATGCAAATTTCTTAAAAACTAATATGGTTAATGAACACTATAATCACTCTTTTACTGTCTAGGCTCTGCATCTTTGTAATGAGCTACCTATGGCTATAAGACAGGCTAAATACTTACAATGCTTCAAAAATCAGGCTCAGAAATATTACTTTTCTATTGCGTATAGTAATTCCTAATCTAGCGCCATCTTTTTCGCTATTTTCGTCTATCCCATGGAAATGTCTCAAATCTGTTCAGTATTTTCACGTGATGCTAAGAAAGACAAATTCTAAAAATATTACGTATGGAATCTGCTGTTCCCTCTTAAATTATTTTCTTTTTAAAATTCATTCTACAAATTCGAACGCTCTATGCATGTATATTATACATACCCGTCGAACTTCGTAGCGCCATATTTTCTGAATTCCTAAAAGACTTTGTTTCATGACAAAAAACAGAATCACCAAAATCGGTTTTTTATTAGGAGGATTCTAGAATCCGATCTCAGCGCCACCTACCGGTTCTAAGTGCGAATCTAAACCATCCGGGAACCCACTCAAACACACAAAAACAAAATCACCAATGTGGGGCTGCTCGTCGTTGTGGTGGTTGCAGTATTAAAACTACATTGTCCCAATGTGTATGATGTCTTTATTCCCTTTACGTTTAACAAAATCAAAACCTTATATAGGTACAACATTTATGCTACGTGTGCAAATACTTAATTATTGTGCGCTGGCCCCCTTACAATAAACAATACAAACGCTTAAATACTACACCAAAATCCGTCTAGGTGATTAGAAGGATTCTAGATCCCTATCTCAGCGCCACCTACCAGTTCCAGTTGTAAATCTAAACCATCCGGGGACCCATTCAAACACACACAATAAGTTTAATCAAAATCGGTAAAGTCGTGCTCAAGTTGCGTGCGTACATACATTTCTACGATTCATTTTTATATTGTTACCAGCGTGGGACTCGAATTAAAATGCCGTTGGAATTACTGTAGAAATTATTAGAACTATACAAACATGTAGGTATAACATAGGTACAAATATAACTGGACGCAACCAGTACAAACTGCACTATATCGCTTATCGAATGTACTTCTTGCTCGTATCGTAATCCTCTCTTGTCTGACTCACCCTTCCGTTCGGGCATTCCTTTTATCCTGTACAAATGTCTCGACGCAAAACAATCATTTCCAAGAATTAGTTCGACACACTTGTCTAATGACTGCCATAAAACAAGTACAATAACAATGGAATGTTTTTCTCAATTAAAATTTTTAAACACAAAGTAAACTAAAGAAAACCAAATGCGGGAAAGGTAATAAACCAGGTATGCATCCACTTTGTCGGCATGTAACAATATATAAGAATAATAATATATAGAAGATAAATAGATCACTTGTACGTTTTCACAGAATATTTAATAAAATATACTTATTATTCTTTTATTAACTAGGACCACAGGTTGCCTTACCTACAGGCACATTTATTTTTTTAATTATTTTACTTTGTGACATCGTATATGGATCTCCGAAAATAACCCGGGGCAGAACTAAAAGGATTTTAATAAACCGGCCGGCAGTAAATCAAAATTTGATTATGAGAGTGGCGCAAAAAGCGAAACGGGCTCGAGAGCTATGGACGCGCGGCGCGCGCCAGGGCTGCGCCGAAGTCGGCTCGGCTTGAACTCGCCGCGCGCAGCTTCGATGATGATTACGATTCCCGCTATTCTAATAGAGATGTTAGAATAATATCTAATAGTATTAAGTATATTCTTTTATATCTGTATTATAATATACTAGAGGTCCCGGCAGACGACCTAGAACCCGATCCCAGTGCCACCTACCGGTTCCAATTGTACATACATACATAACTTCACGCCAGGTCCCTTGCGGGGTAGGCACGAACAAGAGAGCGCCATTTAGGCTTATTATTACACACCTCACTTGCTTCTTTGACATTCATAGCTCTTGTCATGTACGCTCGTCTGTTCTTAAGGCTCCTGATATCAATATTCCAATTATTGTGAATCTTAATAATCCCGGGACACAGTCAAACACACACAAAAAATTTCATCAAAATCGGTGAAGTCGTTCTCATGTTATGATTCATTTTAAACCTTGCTTGGACTTCTATAAATATTTCAAAACCAAAATTAGGCAAATCGGTTCAGCTATTCTCGAGTTTTTGTGAGACTAACAAATGTCAATTCGTTTTCATATATAGACTAGCTTTTGCCCGCGACTTCGTTCGCGTGGAATAGTTTAAAAAAAAACCCGTGATTTTTGAAACATTCTTCATTGGTGCTCCGCTCCTATTGCTATTAGCGTGATGGTTTATAACCGATAACCTTCCTCGATATTTGGGCTATCTAATAATGAAAAAAAAAATCAAATCATACCAGTAGTTCCTGAGATTAGCGCGTTCAAGCAAACAAACAAACTTATCAGCTTAATATATTATATATATAAGATAAAACTCTCTCACCGACACCACACCCTGTCAAAATCTCCGCTTTTATTATGTTACGTTGCAGAGAAATTACTTTCAGTCTGTTATAAGCTGTTTAAGTAATTAAAGGTTTTTAAATATCCCACGGGAACTCTTTAATTTTTCGGGATCAAAAGTATCCTATATGTTTACCAGGGATATAAGCTATCACCATACAAAATTTCATGTAAATAGGTCCAGTCTTTTCGGAGATTAGCCGGTACAAACAGACAGACAAACAGAGAAACAAAAAAATTGAAAAAAAAATCGAAATTAGTTCTATTTCACTTCTTACATCCCCCTGACTCGGTTTTTAGCATTTTGTTCATTGTACAGAAATTTGACCTCTACAATTTTATTATATGTATATAGATTAATCAAATTGTGTTTACAAATTTAGAATTCTTATGATTTTTTAAAATTGATGTGTACTAAAACATTTTTATGATTATGTTTAAAATACAGTGAGACCGTTTCACTTTGTTACTATCTCATCTACAACTATTACTTGTATTTCTACAAATAAAGATTCAATCCTTCATTCATATATAAAAATAACTAGGATATGCCCTGGACATTGTCTACGCTTGACTGGAAATTCCCGCTGAATTCCCGGGAAAACAAAGTACCGCAGCTATTTCTTTAGTGAAAACTATGACGGAATACGCTAACTTTTATGCAATCCCGAACAACTGCAAACTGCTCCCGGAAAGATTCCCGAAAGATTCCCTGGATAAAAAATATTAATATAATAATAAAAACTTTAAATTTGTTATGGATCATTATAAAAATCCCGCTTTGACCTAGACTGATTTAATATGAATTTTAAAAACTACGGATATTTGACCATCGTCACTCGAATGGATTTTAACTTGCACTGGTATAGCTTTTTGTGTATAGTTTAGTAAAGTTAATGATAAATCAGATTCGGGCAAGGTTCGGCATCTCCTCTCAGAGGGTGGCCAGGTACGAGTCACACAGCCCTGATCACACACGATGGGCGCGAGCGTTGATATGTGCTTAAAATGTATCTGGATGTTGGTAAAAAGTAGATGTATTGTGTCGGATGCATCAGGTCCGCTAAATATCCGCGGATTACAATGAAGTGGTTTAATACCCACCGACAGACGACCGTCGGGGTTGCCAGCTAAAAAAACCTCATTCAAATACCACGCGCATTGAGTAGGCTTTCATGTACTGATTGGAAAATAATAATTATGCATACATTGGATCGATTTTCATCCATTAGTCGTGGCTACAATTGTATTGTAAGGTTATTTGGAAGAAATAGCGGTGGTCGAAAAAGCCTCGGTTGTAGTTATATATTAATATTCTTGATTGTATGTAGCATATTGTATTGTATAGTACCTAGGCCCGGGACTCCATTCATGCGGGATTGTTACTTATCGTTTATTTTATTTATTTATGGCATACCTATATATAGTATACACATTAATACGACAAATTACAAAATGTTATAGGCGTGCGCAGCATTTACAGTTCAAATGTTGTGAATGGAGTAGTATTATACAGAGTCGCAATTAGTTATACAAATAATTGTTAAACGAGAATGAGTAATAATATTATCAAAATTAGAATAGAATAGAATTGTGTTCCGACATTAGTGACCAGGTTCTAGTCTCTCTTAAAAGAGCAGCAGCGCATTGGTAGCACCTTTGGTGTGGCAAATGTCCATAGATGATGGTAACCGCTTTCCATCAAGTGGGCCGTCTGCCTGTCTGCTGAACTCCTGCAATAAAAGATTTTTTTTTTATATAGAATAGTTTAATATTTAAGTTAGTTTTAGTTTCATAATTTTTATTAATAAATGAACTCACTTATTTAATGTGATTAATATCAATCAATGCATATTGATTCATGCTGAAAATTCGGCGTACAAATGCTCAAAATATGTTTTTATGTTTAACATACATGTCAGCAATGTAAGTACGTTGCTATTTATTGAAATATTTTTTCTTTCTATAGTCATATACAATCACACTTAAGATGTAAATTTCAGTCACGTGTCGAAGCTGACTCACAATTATTTTTATGTAGAATTTTTCATGTACGTGCAATGTTTTTCATGTACACAGAGGGCTTTGTAGAATTATTTCCCAGTGGGATGGTACTGTTGTAGTACTGTGACTGATTTTCCTATTGATGTAAAGTTGAAATATTTTTTTCTGCCGTCAGTACATTCTGCACAGCTTACGAATGGCAATAAACAAGAGGCTTCATATATCTGTCGGCGCTTGGGCGTCGTAATTTATGACTTCGAACGAATAAATCGTCCGGTGTGTAAACATCCTTTGGATCCCCCCCCCCCCCTCCTCTTCTGCTGTACCTACTCAATGTATATGACTGTAACATCTCGCAGGCGTATTGGGGCATCACAATACTTGGTTATACGCTGAATATTGCACTGGCGCGGTACGATGGGTTATTCAAATGTATTCAAGCTGGGAGTGCAGAGGCGAGGGCGGACCATGAGGTAGATCTATAGGTGATATATATTTTATTCTACGTTGCTGTTTGCATTATCTCTTAAAACGGGGACCGCAGAGCCTATGAATGAAAAATTAATGGGCTTATATTTATTACAAATAGCAATAAAAATACATTTTTTTAAACTTTACTAATAATCGCTTTTTTGCCCTAGGCACAGACATACTTCTGGCGCCATACCATACAATTCACCTGTCTTGAAGTCTCGTGTGAATACATATTTTCCAGGTAAGCATGCTTTATCTTCCACTGCATCATCTTCTGACGTTAGGCATGATAGTGGTCAAACGTGAACCTATTTACCATGAGCTCCACGCAAATTGCGTCTACGATTTCTACCATTGGTAAGACAAATGAATGAATATACAAAAAAATACGCTGTTATACCGCACTTCTCAGCAATATAATTGTTTTTTAACGGAATCTTGATTGATATATGTATCGCCACACAGCGCGGCAATGCAGCCAGCGTTCTGGGCACGCTCCCATCTGGAAGCGATTTGTTACACAGTCTATATGTGTTATTTTTGTGTTTTATTTTTAAGAATATTAAATAGTAAGATATAGTCTACGACTATAAGAAAGTTGCTTTTTTAAATAGTAATAAGATGTTAAATTAATTTTATCAATAAAATAAATTAAATTGATCTTTAAATTCATAGTCAATTAGATACATTTTTCTTTATTGTGAGTATTAATTAAATTATATTGTAATGTATTGAAATAGTACATATAAATTAGCTTCTAATGTAAATAATAATTATTTATTTGACTTTCACCATTGGCTTTTGATTGTAAATATTTTTTTTGAAAATGTAATGTACCTCTTTTTGCTGATTGTTACATACAAGGAAATTTAAATTCCAAGTTTAGAATTCCTGTAAATATACAAATACTACAACAAACGCAAAAACTTTTCGAAGCTAATTTATCTACGTACCTATAGACACGTCGAAAATACGTGAGAACTCGTCCCTTGTATCCTTCTTCCTTAGACAGTTCGTTACTGTTCTTGTGTTATAACGAAGTGTTTACAGCCCACGGGGCCAGGTAATCTAATATCCGACCCCCAATTTCTACCTCCGCTAACAACCCCAACGCTCTCCCCATCCTCCCCAATGGACGACTGGCGATTTTATCCTTAGTTTATTTCAGTATCACGGCTGTGTACGTGATAGGAATTCAAGAAACTTACTTGTTCGATTGTGAAATAAAATACTTATGTTTAGGTAGAAATTTACTGCAAAAAAATAAAAACTTCGTTTAAAAAAACCGACTTCTAAAACTAAAATGTATAAAATAACTTATTTCTAAAGCTATTATTATTAATATATATTATCTAAAACATCTTAAAGTCGGTGCTTAGTAATTTTCAAAATATAGTAATTTTTATGTTTTATTTTGCACCGACTTCAAAATGTTTTAGATAATATATATTAATAATAATAGCTTTAGAAATAAGTTATTTTATACATTTTAGTTTTTTAGTTTTTGAAGTCGGTTTTTTTAAACGAAGTTTTTATTTTTTATATGTTACTTTTTAGTGTCTAGCTATGTATGGGTGGACCTACGAATGGTGCCGCGCTTCTTAAAAAATATAGGTCCCAAGAAACGGGAACAAAAAAATGTTCGTAAAATGAAAACTACTGGGCCAAACTATGTTAATTTTTTAGGGGACCACATGACAGCTTTTCCGCGTCGAACAAAAAAGAATCACCTCAATCGAATCATAAATCTCAGAGTAATCGGTGTACTACATATGAAACGAAAAGGAATTTTTTTCCATGAAAAATGTTCATAAAATGAAAACTACTGGGCCAAACTATGTAAAATTTTTAGGGGACCAATTGGAAACTATTACGCTTCGAACAAAAAAGAATCACGTAAATCGGATCATAAATCATAAATCGGCGAACATACATAAAAAATAACAAAAAAAAAATGCCGACGAATTGAGAACCTCCTCCTTTTTGCGAAGTCGGTTAAAAATGTAAAACGTTTGCTGAGTATATATATACTAAGTATTTATTGAAAAATTAAGCGCCTTGGGATCGATTTTTTAATCATCATATAAAAATTATCAGCCGAAAAAATTATAACGGAGGAGTATGAAATTTCGCACACTTATAGTTTATATAGATAAAGAGTGCAGAATGCTAATATTGTTTTTTAATTATGCACAAAAATTCATTAAATCAATTTGACATACACACGCGTAGGTATATACTCTTTTGTTTATTGTTAAAGTCAAATTAAGTTGGTAAAATCTGTGATTATAGAAGTCTTTGACAACAGAACCTTAACAATGTTCAAACCTATGTTCAAATTATGGTCGAACTTCGACCACGAGCGACCACTAGAATTTAATAATTTCTCATACAGATAGAGTTGGAAATGTTTTAAACTTTTTCGTTAATCCCGACGATACGCCACGTTCAAGGAACTTGTACGAAAGGTGTACAAAGTTTCTCAAGTATTTGCGTAACTCAAATGTAGCAAAAGAAAGAAAAAATATTTATTTTCAATAGCGGCACAACACATAACAGTACTAAGATAACAAAGTATATTCAAAATTATACAGACACAGAATTTTTTTGCCACAATTTGAAAATAAGGTTGAAAAAGAATTATAACATAAAAAACCGTCTACAAAAGAATATACGTGTGGCGGCACTATATGCACAACACTAGTTGCGTATCACATCACTAACCAAGAGAAAAAAAACTTTCTTCCTGGAAAAAGCGTTTATCAACTAATTGTTGTTGACTTGTTGTACCTATCATTACAGATTTATGTGGTTTTTGACCTCCTGCTTGTGGGAAGAAATAAATATTAACTATCCATGTGCTCTGGTTTAAAAAAATCTAAAACTGACGACCTGGAGGTGTGTTCAAACTCCACATACCTATCATCAAAAAAGAAACCGACGTGAAGAGGAACTAAAAAGCAAAAATAAAATATTTACTACAACATCCTCAAGTCGGTGACAAATAAAACACATAATCAAGAACAAATTTGCAAGATATAGTAATTAATATTTTCTTAAGTTTTCGCGACTTGTACACATAATAAAACTACGTTTTAACGGTTTTAAGCGCGGTAATTTATTTGATTTTGGTTTATCCGACGTTTCGGCCGCTTTTCAGTGGCCGTGGTCACGGAAGACAAAGATGACATTTGTCAAACGTGTATTGTCAAAGTTTTTAATCAGCCTACCGCCAACTTGTTCATTTTAATTATTTAGTTTTAAATTTTGTTTATGGATATTATTTACTCTATGGGAGCCTAATCTAATTTACAACCGCTTCACAACATGTTGTGGCTTGAAGAGAAGAAGCGGCGCAAGAAACTCTTCAGCAAACATGCCTAGTTCTAAATTTTTTTTATATAATATTAAAATGAGTGGAAGGAAAAAAACGTCGGATAAACCAAAATCAAATAAATTACCGCGCTTAAAACAGTTAAAACGTAGTTTTATTAGATATAGTAATTATTTATGTTTCAATAGTAATATTTTTAACCGGGATATGCCAGGGATTTTGACGGTGTCGGAATAAGCAAATTTTTATTCATCCGAACCACTTCAAAGCGCTCCAGGGAAAATTCCTGGGTTAATAAATATCATACAATTTATTACATTAAATTTGCAATCGACTAGTGAAAAAACCGGAATGGAATGAAATTGGAATTAATTTTTTTACCTGGCCATTTTAAATCATTTCCAGAAAAATTCCTTCTGGATTCCCAGGATGAAATGTAGAACATTTTAAGTCTAAGAATTTTCCGAATCAATTAAATAGAACCTGAATCAATTCAAGAGAAGCTGAATCTCAAGGTGTAAGAATCAGGGTCACTTATCTGTCCCTTAATGTATATTAATTTACTACCTGCGTTACTTACTTAGCAAGTTAAAGTGGCAGTGGGCCGGTCACGTCTGCCGCAGGATCGACGGCCGATGGAGCACACGACTCCTGGAGTGGAGATCGCATCTCGGCAAACATAGCGTAGGACGCCCGGCAGCCCGTTGGACTGACGACCTGCGCAAGATCGCCGGCAGGGGCTCGGTGAGGAAGACAGTTGATCGGGATATGTGGCGCGTACCCAAGTACGCCTATGTCCAGCAGTGGACTGAATTTGGCTGAAGATGATAATGAGATTATGTTACTTACTTTCCCAAGAGACACGTTCCACTACCTTGTGGGCTACATAAGGTCAGAACAATCTCTCGACCAGCATTCGAGGATTTTTATCTTTTGGAGAAATTTAATATAGGAAATAGACCAAGAAATATTCCTATTAGAATTCAAGCCATAACAATTATGTTACGAGACATGGATTTAAATACAACTATTTAGATGGCAAAAGCTGAAAAAAATCAACCCTTGTTTCCCCCTTTGCAATGCCCAAAGGACGAAGTATTAAAAACAATGTAACAATTTATTGGTACAAACTATACCGAAATGAGCCACTAGAGATCGTTTTATTTTATACACCTTAAACACTGTACCAAAGAAAATGAACCTTAGCGTGTTGTATAGAGGGTTCAAATTTCTATCATTTTGAGATGCACGGAGCTAGGGTAGCTAAAATGACAGGAACCGACTTCTTATCGCATCCGGGCAGCTTGAAGCCAATATCTGTATATGAACCAGCGCTTTATAGACCAGGGTCGAAAATTTTTGTTTTTTTTTTGATAATAATAGGATGAAACTCATTGGCAAAAGGAAGAGAATATAACAAACAAGTCTATGGAAAACAGTTAAATAGCAAAATTGTAGGTAATAAAACGATCTACAACTTTTGTATTTACACTTTTTTGAAATAACCTCAAAATTTACGTAATTAAAATTTTGTGAAAAAATACCCTTTTTAAGTCCCAAGCACACTGTAATTTTTTGACTTAAAATATTTATTTTTTCACCTTATTTTGACTTAATATCGAAAAACCACCTTAATTTTCAATCGAAAATTCTCGCGTCAATATATTAGCTTTTTTCAAAAAGTAAAACAATATTTTATAAAAGTAACAGACATGAAAAGCGACTTCATTTTATACAATGTAATAATAATGATATAAGTTATAAAATAGCACAATTTTAGCGCGCATCAATAATACTCGACAAATACAGTTACAGATCAAGAATAGGGGGAAACTGGCCGGAGGGGCTGCGCGCTGAGCTCCAGTCTGGGTGCACAGGCGGGGAGAGAGGATGGGGGGGGGGGCTTAATCGCATTGCTCCGGTCGGGTGCGCGCGCGTCTCCCGTGTAATCCGTTTGTCGTAATAGTCTTAAGCCGCACAAAGGGCTGATCAAACGCGTCAATTTAACGCGCCAAATGTCGAACGTTTTAATGCAACGCCAGTAATACGTAAGGAACGCTAGCTCAGAGGTTTGCCACATGTCCAAATTCAATTTGCTCTTTCCGAACACTATTTTAACGATTTTTTATAACGAAGCTTCCCAATATGGCACAACAAACTGCCCACCTGATGGTTACCGTCGCATATACACATTTGTAACGCTAGGGGCGATACTAAACTGTTACCAGCCTTCAGGATCTGATAGAGGGGAAGGTATTACAGCGGTAGGAGAAAAGGTGATGATTTTTTTTTGTTTTTAGGATGAAAGAAAGAAAAAGATTTATTGACTTAAAAATTCGACGCTATACATAAAAAACAAATAATAAATTCAATTTTTTTTATACAAAACACAATCTATTTACAGTCTAACTATACGGTTAGATTATGTTATCACTTCTGTCGGGCGTCCCGAGACGCACACCGTATTTTTTTTAAACTATTTTGTCGTCACTTATTTAGACTTATTCATTTCATCCAAAAATTCTTGTTCATATCACACTGAACGGAGACGACGAGATTATCAGCATTCCACTTTTACCGTCTAGCTTATGGAAACTGCAAAACCATTCACTATAACATACGAATTAATTGATTAACCAAACATTTGCAACAATACACACAAACATAGGATATTTATCACCCCTTGGGGAGTACAAACGCAAATATGGAGTCGACGTGCATCTAGGAACTATAGAATAATTATGTTACCGACAGACGAACACACATTGTATATTGGCAAGCCAAACTAGTCACGCTTGTATTGTGGATGAACCCTGAGGGCGATCCCTTAATACCAAGACTATGTAGACATTTACCTTTATATTATGGAACCTGGCACCATGTGTGTTTTAATAAGACAAGTGCGCTCATGTTGAAACATTAACTTTCATTCACAGCCTCCTCATCGCCTCTGACTATAATAGTGTTACGAGTTACGGGACTCGAATTAAACTGCCATTGAAATTACTATAGAATTTATTAGAACTATACAAACACGTATAACACAGGTACAAATATAACTGGACGCAACAAGTACAAACTGCACGATTCAATAACACGCGCAAAGTCCACTATACTCGTATAGCTTATCGAATGTACACACGTCTTGTTTCGCTGGTACCCATCGCTAGACTGCCTCATCTCTCAGTTGGGCATTGTTTCATATTGCACCCATACAATATGTCTCGACACAGCACTCGACCGCATCATAATTATTTCCAAGAATCACACCTGGCTTATGACTATTATAAACATGACATTAAACAATAGGCTGTTTTTCTAATTACAAATTTTAAACACAAAGTAAACAAAGTCCCAATGCCGAAAGGTAATAAAATGTGTTTTCACATGTATGTAGGTGTGAATTTGTTTTTGCCGGCATCTAGGTGACACTAATTACCTTTTTTCTACTGGACTGCATTGTTTTTTCATATTGTTCTTCCATGACAATATCAATTAATAAACGGAGTGATTCAATTACTCATGTTATAGTTATATTATTATCCTGTAAACATACATTTGGCGTATGTTGCCAAACTGGGGCGCGGTGTATCGGAGAAGTCTCATGGGGTATCTCGAATTAACAATCAGCATCGCCATTGATTCGTAGGGCACGCGGCTTGGATGCACAATTACTGTTTACCACTCCTGTGTTGTTTATTATTCCATAGCCCAGTTACAGTATTAAGACTATTAATGATATGTATCCATTAGGCAATTATATATATCTTATACCAATATATAAAGCCGAGAAGTTTGTTTGTTTGATTGAACGCGCTAATCTCAGAACTACTGGTCTGATTTCAAAAATCTTTCAGTGTTAGATAGCCCATTCATCGAGGAAGGCTATAGGCTATATAACATCACGTTAAGGCTAATAGCAACGGAGCACCAATGAAAAATGTTTCAAAATCGGGGGTTTTTGAAAACAAATTCCACGCGGACGACGTCGCGGGCACAGCTAGTTCAATATAACTCTAAAACAACATAAAATTACATCAAAACTCGACAGTAATGCTAATGTATTTTACTGGCCTTGCAAGATGGCAGCAATGCTATATTTGTTTGTGGCACTATACCATATAAAGAGGAAAGACTTGTATTTTTGTATGTTTGTAACGAATAAAATCAAAAACTACTGGACCGATTCCGAAAATGTCTCCACGTTTCGAATGGTACATTACCCCCGATTAATATAGGCTATATAAAAATTAGGGATCTCTACTAAAACTTCAATGATGTGTAAATATTGATGGGATCATCAGTCTAAACAAAATAATTGGCGGTGGAATTGGGTTCTTCGATTTTGATGGAATTTTATGCGTGTTTGAGTGGGTCCCGGGGTGGTTTAATTCATAATTAGACCCGATAGGTGAGGCTGGAATCGGGTTTTAGGTTTTTATTTTTTTAGAGCAGGACAAGGTCTAGACTACTAGTAAATTATAAATTAGCGGCCTATACATATTTTCTTCTTCTTTCTGCTTCTACTAATTAAATTTGAATATTCAAGTCACTAATTAGGAGACTTCGTGTGATTAATGGTAGAGATGAGATATCTAGATGCTCGTAAAGTAAGTAACCACTTCTAATTCAAAACATGGTATGCGCCTATTACTGTGAAAAACGAGCGTAAACAATTCGATTCGCCAACTACGGTTAGAGTACAGCGAGTTAGTAACCAGTGCTGATTCTGTATTATTTATCAAGGATTTTACAGTGAATGTTTGCGTGATAGGTCAATAGTTAGGACTCTCGTGTACCCGGTTCAAAACCTCTGAAATCTGAAAGAAAAAATTGCACTAGCGTCGTATATTTTCCCACTAGGTCATGGAAGAGAATATAACAGACTCTATTCAAAATAGTATTCCTTATTGCACACAAGAAAGTAGTACCTACACATCACGATTATCCAAATTTCAACTATTACAATCTATGCTCTTATTGCTGATAGTGTTCTTCCAGTTAGACTTCTGCAGGTAATTTAGCTCATCTAATAGTAGGTCGGTATTGAATATTCATAGTTTAAAAAATAATAATCCTTTTTACTTCAGGAATATTTAAAAAAATAATTATTTGACAATTACTTATTTTTAATCAGAGCGAATGAGCGAACTTATTTTGACGAACTACAGCAGAGTTGGGAGGCGCGTGTAGGTAGGGGGGAGGGGGGGGGGGTGATAGTGACACTAGGATGCGCCGCACACGTTGATGAATTATATTTTAGTTCTTATAATGGTTGTGAGTGGTCCGCACCCAATATTTGTTACTCTGATGGGTGCTTGAGCCCCCGAGCATCCACGAAGTCGACACCCCCTGGGTCCTGGTGTTTAAACGTCTATAGGCGACAGTAAACACATTCCCTAAAGCAGGCCATCGTCCTGTTTGCCAAGTTCGAAATAAAAATTGATGACCTTCTATGCATCAAAATTTTACAACACATTTCCTGCCAGCGCTCGTCTTTTACGTATTTAACTTACCCCAAAGATTTGTTGAACTCGAGTCAACTCATTTGACGGCTAAGTACAAAATGTCACAGTGTAGAGATTATTCTTCAAATTGTGTATAGCCACTGACTAATCCGCACTCGACCCGCCAACAGCATCATTACACTGTAATTACAGTCGTTTGGACCTATTCAAGTGGCAGCGATTGCGCGACAGTCGGGGCTACAAGTCTCATCTCTACCATTATCCTCTTGAATAATATTTCTGTTGCATCGTGCTCATTTTAAGGGTCGGTTATACTAGACCTGTTATTGCATGAAACAAAGCTGTTAAGTTAATGATATTATAATAAAACTACGTTTTAACGGTATTTTTAGGAGTTAATTTTGATTTTTAATTATTTCTACGTTTCGGCCATTTTTCAGTAGAATTGATCACTTTTATTTAGCTTACCTTCAACTTGTTCAATTTACTTATTTATTTCTGCCGTTTTTGCTAGCAATTTAAATTTTTGTACTAAAAAGGAATGTCAGTTACTAGGTTTTAAAATTGCACAGAATACCCTCTCCACCCCCGAGATCTGCTTGCGTTGACCAATTTTAATTTACTCCCTCCATTCCGTTTTTTGCCGCGATCCACCGGCTCCGGAAGGATCGGTGCTGATTTGCAATTCTAATTTCAAAGGAGGTTCCAACTTTTCTGATTTTTGTTTGGTGGTGGAAATTCATGGTGTTTTCCTTTTGATAATTAATGTTTTTGAACATGAAGGGTAACTCATGAAAGTTATTTATTGATTGATTTAAAACCAAGTGCATTAATTAATTTGGTGGATTCTGATTGAGAACTAGAACTAGAACATGATAGTAAATAAAAATGATTTTTTTTCAAGTTTTATGTAATGAACGCTTTTTATTGAAGCAAAAAACACAGTAAAAATTTCGTACCCCTTTTTACGAAAATTCCGCGGAGGGAGGAGTATGAAATTTCGCACACTTATAATTTATATAGAAGGAGCGACGAATACTAATATTTTTATTTAAATTATGCATAAAAATACATTAAATCAATAAAAAAGATTACACACACTACTATGTATTTAACACACACACGCGTAGGTATATACTCTTTTAATTATTGTTAAAGTTAAATTAACAGTGTGGCCTTGGCAAAATCTGTGATTGTAGAAGTATAGTCTTTGACAACAGAGCCTTGATAATGCTCAATCTTATAATTTAAATTAATTATTATGGTCGAATTTCGCGGGTGACCACTATAGTCAATTGAAATTTTACATGAGCTTTGCATTTCTTAGAGGACGTAATTTTATTTTTGGGACATGTGTGGAGGGGTCAATTGAAGCTTAACCTCAAGTTTGTTGGGTCACCACCCTTGTCTCCCGGCCGCCATCTTGGAAAAAGAGGTGAAAACACTTTCTTCTCGATATCTCGGAATCTATGCGTCTTACAAAAAAATTGTAAAGTCATAATTTGTAGCAAATTGTTTTGGCTACAAATATGTTTATACAACTTTTTGCCCTAAATTAAAAATTAAAGAAGTTATAAGCAAAAAAGTGAGTTTTTTTTATTCATTCTTAACTCATTCTAACTTAACGCGCCTACGGACTCTACCTCATAGGTCGCGGGGAAAACGAGGGACCTTTTCTACCTGATTAACATTCGATGAGTTAAATTTGGTAAGTTCTATGGTAAAAAAAGAGTTAAGAATGAATAAAAAAAAATCTCACTTTTTTGCTTATAACTTCTTTAATGTTTAATTTAAGGCAAAAAGTTATATAAACATATTTGTAGGCAAAAGAATTTGCTACAAATTATGTTTTTACAATTTTTTTGTAAGACGCATAGTTTCCGAGATATCTCGAAAAAAGTGTTTTCACCACTTTTTCCAAGATGGCGGCCGGGGGACAAGGGTGGCGACCCCCACAAACTTGAGGTTAAGCTTCTATTGACACCCCACACATGTCCCAAAAATAAAATTGCGCCCTCTAATAAATGCATTATTCGGTCCTTAAATTGTAAGATTTCATTGGATTACTAGTTTATTTAATTTGATGATTATATTTATAACAATAAAATATTTATAAAAATCTTTAAAGTGAGTAACTACTGTAAATATATTTTATGTATGTTTACAGGTAAAAACCGAATCCAGACCGCTGGCAGTGGCTAGCGTTCCCAGAATTATGACGGCATTTCCACGTTCAATGGGTCGCTGATACGTTGCTCAAAATACAGACCAGCCTTTAGGTCAGGTGAGACTTTTATGAAACGTGTCGATAGGTCTTGATAAAGTGGACTAGCTTCAGGATCCCATTACCATACTAGTTTCGGCATTGACAGCGCAAATATGTGTCTTCTGTGCTGCGACCTGTTTTTCACTGTCAAAAAAAACTTCTATTTCATTCCATTGATTTTGCCAACGTCACAGCTTGATTAAAAATGACAAATGTACAAAAATTATAAATTATTGAAAAGAAATTATTTGATATTTTAAAATGTTTTCTATAAACATGTGAACAACACAAACATGAAGGTTAGACGGAATAAATTATTGGTGTAACAATATATGGGAGATTCAAAAAAAATTTGGTCTGATTTTCCCTCAGCTAAGCCACACTCGCATATGGAATGATGTCGAAAAAAAAACTTGAATAAATAATATGCGTCTACATCAACCGCCAGTCATTTGATAGTTTGGTCGTGCAATTATGTCATTATGCACGAGCAAATCATGTATCAGATACGTCTGATACAAATCTACCCTTTAATATGTTGAATAGAAAATTAAATTCATAATTGCCAATTTGGCTTTTTAAATCATTTGCAGGTGTATTATTTTGATTAGGATTTCTATTGGTGTCTAGTTTATACTGTTACAACTCAGTTCCTGACAAAAACAAAATCCACCTGCATATCTGAAACAAAACACATTTTATTACCTGTAGGCATTTATACTAATCGTAATTCTTTTAAGATCGTCTTCTTTAGTTTACTT
Source organism: Dendrolimus pini (assembly GCA_949752895.1). Lineage (NCBI taxonomy): Eukaryota > Metazoa > Arthropoda > Insecta > Lepidoptera > Lasiocampidae > Dendrolimus > Dendrolimus pini. The sequence goes on from OX457125.1 coordinate 25,802,879, forward strand.
ATTGATTGGCATACGTTTCTAGAAAACAGCCTATTGTTTAATTGTACTCTTTTATGGCCTTTGCGGCCGGGTCATTAGCCAGGTGTGGCGGATTAAGTCGATTACGATGCAAACACATTGCACTTGTGCAGTATAAAACGATGGCCTGGTCGAGGGCGGAAGTCGAGCGAGAACCAGAATCAAGGCGAGACGTGTGTACATATCGGGAATATCTATTAGCGTCGGACTTTGCGCGTTTTATTGATTTACGGTCTTCAGCATTACGTTTGGATTTGTTGTGTTCGGTTATATTTGTACCTGTGTTATACGTGTTTGTATAGTTCCAATGAACTCTATAATAAATCCAACGGTATTTTAATTCGAGTCTCGCACTCGTAACAATACCATACAATACTATTCAAGAAGTTTGCTTTAGAATAATAACAGGTCATCAACGTTCCACTGATTAGCTCGGAATAGGGAACGGACAATATTCCCGCCCCGATCGTCCACGGTGGATTGGCGGGTTACATACATCGATTATCTCGATGATCAGATTTCATCACGATGTATGTGCGGTGGACGAACCTTTGCTTTTATTGGTTGCAATTGGTTAATGCGAAAATCAAGATACTCTGAATATAGTGATTTATGTTATTCTACTAAAGCAGAGAATATTTTTTGCTAAGTTATATATATTTATGTCCGTGCAGGAACGGAGAAAGAATACAATTTCCTGCATTGGAGTGGCCTGTCGTAAGAGGCGATAAAATAACCTACAGCCAGGTAATAGGGTATTTGCCCAACTGGATGGTTACCACCCCTGCTCTAGAGTATGCCGCCATAACAGCCTTGAGTTGTATTCCATTAGTTTCCAAGATTTCAGCCTCCGCTTAGACATCGCAGCACATTCATAACACCTTTGGTGTTACGAATGTTCATAGGCGATGGTAACCGGTTACTGTCAGATGGGCCGTCTAACTGTCTGCTGAACTAATGCAATAAAAAAAACTTACATACGCTTCCACTGAGTACTAAAGACGAGTGAAGATATAGGAGATAGAAGGTTACTTGAACTTGTGGGAGTAATACTAGGAATGTGCGTGAATACAGTAAACAGACAAATGTCATCCTTGTCGTCCGTGACCACGGCCACTGAAAAGCGGCCGAAACGTCGGATAAACCAAAATCAAATAAATTACCGCGCTTAAAACCGTTAAAACGTAGTTTTATTACAAATTAGATCTACTCAATATCTTAATAATTAGATATCTCAAACAGCGCAAATATGGATCCATAGGGTTACATATTTGTGCCGTTTGGAGTTGAAACCTTAGGTCCGTGGGGTTCATCGGCACCGGGTTTCTTCAAAGAAATTTGTGTGATTCGTATTTCGCGCAACGAATCAGCATTGCCATACAGCGAGGCAATGCAGCCAGCCTTCCGCACGGCACGCTTCCCTCTGGGAGTGATTTGTTACATACTTTATAATATTATTATTATTTAGTTTATTTTTAGATATACTTAATAGCATGATGGTATTTCAATTAAAAATATCGTGGTAGCGTAATCGCTGGCGCACGCGTCCCAAACTCAAAGGGCGCGGGTTCGATCGTGGCCGAATCGCATGCACCACTTAGTTAGTTTTCTGATCTAATGTGCATATTGTTACAACAACGGTGAAGGAAAACATCGTTATGCAACCTGCACATCGAGATAACCGATGTGTCAAACCTGCCAAGCCGCCTTGGACAAGCATGGCGGGTCTATGCGGGATACTGTCCGTTCCCCCTATAATGAGAGGCCCGAGCCCAGCAGTGGGACATTTATGGGCTGATATTATTATAATAGCATGATTATCTTTGCTTAAGTGAAACTAACCAACTAATCCAGACTTGAAACTTCTTGTCTTTCTATCTTTGAAGTAATAGGCTTATGAGATTCACTAGCGTAGACATCTTATTCATATTATTTTAGAAGTAAGTGACTTTATTGATGATTCTACTATACTTATAGTCTTGAGGGACTTTGGGTAGAATACAATATAAATAAGTTTTCTTTTATTGTATTAGATTATTTAGTGATTTCTCAGGATAAAAAATATCGTAAGGTCTTCTTCATTATTGAAGTACATATATCAAACAGTTTCCTTACTAACTTATTAGGTTAACTATCCCATTAATGCTTAATATATCTAGATAGATAAATAGATAGATAACACTTTACTAGACACCAATACAGAAAGACTTAAAGACTAAAATTATATCTAGTTATGTACAAAGGGCGGTCTTATCGCTAAAAAGCGATCTCTCCCAGGCAGCCCCAGACAATATCTACTACCTGCACTTTATCTACGTAATTATTGTATTTAAGGAAAAACAAATGAGATAGTTAATCAAAGTATTTTCATTTAATAATAATAAGATTATATTACTATTCAATTTATATGCCACAGCTTAATTACTAAAAGCTACAAGTTTCATTTCAATTAAAAAAAATCTCTTAAAATAGAAAACCAATAAAATGGAAATCACATCACAATATGTATATAATAGATGTATTCAAACAATCAATCGACTGTAATTTGTTTAAAAACTGATAAATAATTGTTCAGTTAATAAATATAATTCGAACGAATTAGTGGATAAATACGAGGTTAGTTTTCAATCAGCAGATCACAAACCTGATACGTTAAACGACAGCGACGCGCAGAACCCGCTATTGTACAAAGAGATTTAAGCAAAGAGATTTATTTTTGATCGTATACCTTTACATAGACGAAGACTACTGTATCCGAATGAGATATGTCCCAACCACGCCCCCTTGCGGTGGAAATAGCCAATCAGAGCTTTCAGTTTGAAAAGGGAACTCGGCAAACTCCGCCTCATTGACTCTAAAAACTTAGTTGAAACGTAACTCCGGCGTAGCGTAGTCGCGCGTTCATATTCGATATTTGAATTGAGAAAAGGGCAGTTACAGTGTTATTGAAAGGAGGCATAGAATTTGAATGTTAATAATGTTCTGACAATTTAATAAATGTGTCTTAGCCTAAATGGTTTTATTGTTTTGTGAATAAAGAAACGATCAAAGTGTTGGGTGTCAAGGTAGAGATGAAGGTATGTAATCTTTTCTATTTATTCTAAGTATTTTTATTACATGAACTTTCATATCTGTATGAATATACATATTATTACATATACGTCACATTTGGATGTACCTAGATATTAACACTTACATAGGTATATATCTAGAGAATTATGGTTGTTATAAAAGATCTGTTGATTGTAAAATATATTCACATTTATTCATTAATCTGTTGTAATTTTTTATCTGAACATTTGTTTATATTAACGGTTTCTAAATAAATTACCTACAGCTAAGAAACAACTTGATGAGAATTTTTCATATGATGATAATTTTATTACTTTTCTATTTCAACCATTTATTATTTAATGAAATGTAAAGTTTTCCTTTAAGGAGGTATTATAATAGTAATATATTTAAATTAATAAATACTGCGCATTTCAAAATAATCTCTAGATTAATTCAATGTATAGTAATTAGTGATAGAATGTTATTATAACAACAGAAACTTGAATATAAATTTGGTAATGAATAGAATAACTAATATATAAGAATATTATTTAAATATATACACTTGTTGTTACCGCTGGTTAGTAGGAATCGTAAAAATATTTGTGTTGGTTAACAATACTTATGTCTACGACAATTGTATCATTACTTAGATTAAATTATATTTGAACACGCCTAAGTTAAACAGACATTAACTAAATAAATATGTAGCTACAAGTCGTATGTATAGAATAAGTCGGCCTATTCTACCAGTCCTGAATTGGAAAATTATGGAAGAAAAAGAGCGAATGTAATTATATTATAAAAAATTAGGAGTAATTGTTGTGGCAACGAAAAATATATACCTACCTAGGTATAGATTTTTTATTTTGGTCATAATTAAAACTCCGTTTTAACGATTTTAAGCGTAGCTTTTATTTGATTTTTATTTATTTGAAAGCGTTAAAATCTAGTTTTAATTAGGTACTAGTTGCGAATCTTAGAGAATATATACGTAATAAATATTTAATCAAATTTATTAATAAGGTAAATTGTTTATTAGAATATGTCCGGAGCACAATCAATAACTTTGGACGAAAAGTCGTCGAACATTGTTGGTATTTGGACCTATTGGCAAACCAGCAAATACAAGAAGATTCGTTTTGCAATGTTATATACCATATGCCTTTTTCTCTTGACGCAAAATCAAAGTATCCCTTTGATCCAAACTTCTAATATTACTCACTTTTATCCGTGGCTTCACTCGCTTTAATATAAAGGGTCGAGTGCTATTCCAGACCATAATCTATCTCTGTGCCAAATTTCATCCAGATCTGTTCAGCCGTTCCGGCGTGACTGAGCAAAAAATATCCATCCAAACTTTCGCATTTGTAGCACATAAAAAATATAAATATGAATAAATAAATCCGATTGCAGTACTGTTTATTGTCTTGTTATACTTTCACGCCGTAAGTAACTGCTCAACCGATCATCATGAAATGTTACATACATGCTGTCGGGGGCATAGGAAAGGATACAGTGTAACTTCCATCCAGAATAATTTGTTGGTTTACTGTACGAACTCATATTAACTGTCATGAGTTCTCGCGGTAAACCGATAAAATAGTGTTGCCTCTCTTTTACGGCCTCTTTGGTTGAGTAAGTTAAGCCTCCGTCGGCCTACCTTACTGCAACGCAGAGGTTCCGGGTTCGATTCCTCGCATGGTAAATTATGAAAACAAATTTTTCGCCATTATTTACTATGGTAAATATTATGGGTGCCTAGGATCGGCCCCAGAGTTGTTTGTTGTATATTACCCATAACACAATAGTAACTTGATTAATTTGGGGATATACTTTTACCTTTTACGAATCATTTGGAATCGGTACAATGCGTTTTCCTTGTTCTCTAAGCATATACAAATAATTTGTAAGCGGTCGTTGTACAAACAATTGTAGTATAGCTATTCAATTGTAATTGATTGATAAAATCCACAATCACGCAAATGCTAAGTCGCGTGCAAAGACTAATTCGATATAAATACTCAAGTACCTTGTATTTTGGCAAACATTCAAATTACTTGCGAAGCAGTTTTATTTTAAACGGTCCCCAACAAGATTTAGTTGACTAACTTGTACATTGAAAATAACATATTTATTTGTATGTTATGAAATTATCTAAAAATGTTATATTAATAATCGGTAAATTACGGTTCGGTAACCTCTTTGAAGAGACCGAGCGTTTTGTTTTTGCAATTATAGACGAAATTATTAAGACGAATAACTACCGGAAATATATCCTGAAGGATGGCACCTTAGACATCCCACGTGAATCAGGCATATTGCTTTCGGCTGTTCAAATCTTTCTAACGGCGAATACTTTCACCTAACCTCGTAGCCAGGATTATCCACCAGCAAAATGGAAACGGAGGTGCCTTATCACCAGTTCTGGAGTCTGTTCTCGAAAACAGCCGTGCCACGCTCTACTGAGATCGATCATTATCACGAACAGGAGTACTGTAGCCAATAAGCCTGATATCGTGTTAGTAGATCGATCAGCGTGACGTGAATGATCTTATAGCTAAGAGTGTCGACCATCAAATAGAGAGGCTACTGATAGGATGCTGACTGAAGGGCCAGGTACAGAAGGCAGCATCTTTTTTCTTATAGCTTGAGTTCAGCAGACAGGCAGTCCACCTGATAGAAAGCGGTTACCATCGCCTATGGTCATTTGCAACACCAAAGGTCCTTCAAATACGCTGGTGCTATTTTATTTTATTTTTTAACCGACTTCGAAAAAAGGAGGAGGTTCTCAATTCGTCGGGATCTTTTTTTTTGTTGTTGCTTTTTTTATGTATGTTCGCCGATTACTCCGTGATTTATGATCCGATTTACGTGATTCTTTTTTTGTTCGACGCGGAATAGCTTCCAATTGGTCCCCTAAAATTTTTACATAGTTTGGCCCAGTAGTTTTCATTTTATGAACATTTTTCATGGAAATAATTTTCACTCCGTTCCACATGTTCGCCGATAACTCCGTGATTTATGATCCGATTTACGTGATTCTTTTTTGTTCGACGCGGAATAGCTGCCATGTGGTCCCCTAAAAATTTGACATAGTTTGGCCCAGTAGTTTTCATTTTACGAACATTTTTTTGTTCCCGCTTCTTGGGACCTATATTTTTTAAGAAGCGCGGCACCATTCGTGGGTCCACCCATACATAGCTAGACACTAAAAAGTAACAAATAAAATTTAAAAACTTCGTTTAAAAAAACCGACTTCAAAAACTAAAAAACTAAAATGTACAAAATAACTTATTTCTTAAGCTATTATTATTAATATATATTATCTAAAACATCTTGAAGTCGGTGCAAAGTAAAACATAAAAATTACTATATTTTGAAAATTACTAAGCACCGACTTTAAGATGTTTTAGATAATATATATTAATAATAATAGCTTTAGAAAGAAGTTATTTTATACATTTTAGTTTTTTAGTTTTTGAAGTCGGTTTTTTTAAACGAAGTTTTTATTTTATGTTTGCATGTTTGTATGAGCCGATGCGTTGCCTGCCTTGTTGAGACTTTAGGTATCTGTTAACGCCCTTTTTTAATAAGCCCCATATTGTAACCTTCTGGGATAACCGCGGGAGGGAGTTCATTCCATAACTTGGACACATATGGCATGAGAGCATCTGTCACGTACCGTGGAGCACTTTCAAGTGTCTAGGAACCAAAATCAAATAGCTCGTCTCGTTATAGGCTAGGCTCTTTAAAGGGAGACTGGAACCTGGTCACTAATGCTGGAATACAACTCAAGGTTGTTATGGCAGCATACTCTAGACCAGGGGTGGTAGCCATCCTAGTTAGTAGCCAACCACCTAGTTGTGGGTTGTTTTTCTCTTAGGACAACCAGCTCGGCCGCAGGAAATTGTATTTTTTCTCCGTTCCTGCACGAATTAATCTTGGACAAGGCAGGAATTTTAAGGAGGTTCCTGCCTCTGGAGCCTTAATCACCGGTAGCTTGGACTCCAGGCCCCGTTGCCGGCCGGACGACAAGATTTTGTATATTTTTATGAAATATTATATTTTAGATTTTTTTAAATAAAATAACTATAGGCACGCAACTTCGTCTACCTTTGACTTGAAATTCCTGCGAGATTCCCAGGACAAAAGGTATCGCAGCATTTAAAAAAGAGTGTAAGCTATCGTTTCAGTGAAAACTGTGTCGGAATAAACCAGTTTATATGTACCCGAAGATTCCCGGGATAATACATTTTTTACATAAAATTTGCTATCTATAGCGAAAATATCATATTGGAATTCGATTTTTAATATGGCCATTTTTTATCATTTCTCTAAAACATTCCCAGGATAAAATTATAGCAGATTTTAAGACTAAGAATTTTCTGTCAATTGGCGGGAACCGCATCGAAATCGGTCCAGTAGTTTTAATTTGAATACTGAACAAACGGACAAACAGATAAGAAATCTAAAAATAATTGCATTGTTTTCCATCGTTTATATAGTGTATTCCAGATGTTTTTTTTAAATACCTTCAATATATAGACACGGCATGTTTAGAATTTTATAATATATAATAATTAATATACATAATAACTTAATGCATTTTTTTTATAAAGTAGATTTTATGTAGTGGTTATTACCATAGGCAAAAAGTTATCTTTGGTTCTTTCTAAAATTCTTGTAAATATCCATAGGCGACATAACTACTTTCCATCAGGTGGACCGGCTTCGTCTCTGAAGTAGTTCAACAATAAAAAAATCTGTAACAAGATGGTTTCATTTCTATTGAAATTTTTATATTCTTTGCGACAGACGTACTCTGGCCGACGGGTAGTCGAAGAGACAGACGGAGATAACAATTTCTTTTTAACCTTGGGTACCGAAGCCTAAAAATGTATCAATATTATTTATCTAAAGAAAAATAATCTTACTCCGACAAGTAGAATTAATAGGAAAATATTTCTTTGAATTACGATCAAAACAATAATATAATGAGCGGTTCAATGCCTTGCCAACGTAAACGAAGGAATGAATAGAACTCTCAAATTATTTTCCATGGTCTTTGGGAATTGCTTAGACCTTGATCTCAATTTAGCAGGTTGAAGAAAACATGATTACCAACCTATTTGATTTATTTATTACTTCATAAATAAATCAAGTGGTTATCATGTTTTTTTCTGGAAAAATATGTATAAGTATTTTTATTTAAAAGTTCTAAAAGTTCAATACATTGGTATATCAACCCGCCCCGCTTGTTCAAGGATTGGTTAGTTTCACACATCAATGATACAGATGTGGTGGTTTCATGAAAATATTTATTATCTTTTTACACATTACCGCATAAAAAACAGTTTAAGAGGTGGCAAAATAGCGGCTTTTCTCCGTTCCTGCACGATTACTAAGAATCTCTAAATATAATATCTAATACATATATAATTTTGAAATCTAACTGCACATTCGCTGTTGAGAAGCTTGGACCGTGGGGTCGTGAGGCTATGAGCCTCTACCAAAATTAATCGAAACGGCTCATTGACTCTCCAGGTGATCAGAAGGCTGGTGCCTACCTCGGCCAACGGATCAGTATGGCGATCCAGCGAGGAAACGTAGCCAGCCTTCTGGGCACCTTATCCATAGAAGACGATGATCTAGGCTCAGTATTCTACTTATAGTCTTGAGGGAGGGACTATGGGTAGAATACAATACAAATAAGTTAAGTTTTCTTGCATTGTATTCGATTATATGTAATTTTATAAGTTTTAATATATTTGAACGTGAGGTTAAAAACACTGCACATTAATCCAAGGAAGTGAATTTCATCTGTAAGACAAAAAACTGTCTACGATGTTTTAAGTAGGTATAACTACTTACTAAAATTAACCACAATTATTTTTAGTATGTTTATAATAGCAGATACTTATTTTGAAACAACATATACCTACTAAAAAAGTTAAATTAGCTAAGTGGTTTTAATAAAAATAGCTTGATGGAAGAATATATTATTGCTTGTAATACATACACTTTTCGTTATAAATTTTGATTGTGGCTGAATGCTGATGGACATACAAACTTTTTGTATGTGTTAAATTTAATATTTTGGAATACGTGGCCGTTTTTTAAGATGTTTGTGCCACTGCCACTAATGGTGTCGGCTATAAACGAAGCGTCACAGAAATGCCCGAAACCGTGATCGACTTAGCCGACTAGTCGGCGTCTTTACTAATAACTAATGGGCTAGTCGTCTAATCGGCCAAAGTCATAATCGATACATCTCTAATATAAAGTGAGCATACAACAGTTAAAAAGACTAAATATTACTTATATAAATTGACATTGCTACCTATATATGTATATATATTCTGTCAATGTGTAACGTCATTAACGATTAAAAACAATATCACATCCCAAATAAAGCATTACACTCGTCACCACATCTTCGTGAAACGGCTTATAACTGTAACACTATCCTATATGAGGCCCCACCTTTATCTACAAGACAAAACATCAACTTTAGAATCAATTAGTACTGGCTGATTGAACAGAGCGTGTTGAAAGAAAATATTAAAAACTAGTATATATATTAAAATAAAATAGTTGTTATAGTGGTAGGCGCCAACCAGTCGCAGGCTCCACGGTTAATGGACACGCTTCCAAATTCATAGATCGATTATAAAAACAGGCGAATAGAAAGCTTTATCCTTTCGATAGCTTTAAACGACCAATCAGAACTTTCTAACTGTTTACGATCTTTTTCTTTTTGCCTAGCAATTATCTCGGCCATTACAGGCTGTGTTTTCCTCCGACAGGAATCAGGGGGCCTACTCTCATAAGCCTTCTGCCGTTATAAGATATAAAGAAATTCAACGAGACGCGTTTGAGAGTAAGCCTTCGGGCTTGTTTCGTACATTATGTAGCGTGAGTAATGTGCGAAAGCGCAGATTCAAATTTCCACCTATTCGAGTCAAATTCGCTCTAAAAAGGTACTTCTTTGTAATAAATGAATTACAATTGCGTAGTGGAGCAATAAATATGTGTTATTCTAAGCAACCCATTGAGCAAAGAAGTCAAATGATTATTTAAGTTTCTAGTTAAAATATTTAAAAATAAATTTAATATGTAGTTGTAGATACAATTATAAATAAGTATACATATAAACTAATAATTATATACTCGTAGCATTCACAGTAGTTTTTTGTTTTATTCGTTACAAACATACAAAAATACAAAGTTGTCATATTTATATATGATTTCCTATTATGGATTCCCGGGACACAAAGTACTGTAACTATCGGTTTAGTAAAAAGCTAATTTTTACGCACCCGAACAACTACAAACCGCTGCCAGGAAAATTCCCGCAAGATTGCCGGGATAAAAAAATTGGGCAGATTTTAATTCTAAATATTTGCTGTCAATCAGCAAAAACCTCATAAAAATCGGTCCAGTAGTTTTAAAGTTAAAAGTTAAGTTAAAACTACACAAGAAATCTATAAAAATGGTATCGTGTTCTTCATCGTTTATATAGTCTATTCCAGTTGTTTTTTTATTTGCACACTGACCGGCGATTATCCCTGTCTACACCATGTAAAAATGCACCCAAGGACGAGCCCCGATCAGTGCAGAACTATTGTAGGAAATGAGAACAAAAGGTCCGAGTTCTTAGGTTGAACTGCTAGTGGAACTAGGGATCTGGGAATATGGAGATCATGGCGTCTGCCCATCGCAATGTTCAGCGGACATGGAAAAATGGGCAGACAGTGACTCGCCACTCCTTGAATGGGCCCCAAAAATGTCAACGAAGACCGGGGCAACATGGGTGTGCGTGGCTAAGGGGTGTAAAGAAATGGGCTGTAAGTACACCAAAGCTACTTCCGTCGTTATGCCATTTATCACTTCCTTCCCTGGAGCTTGAGTCTTTGCTCTAGCGATCTCCACTTTGTGGTGGCTGGCTAAGACAAGCCCAGAGGCAGAGCCTGGTTTTGGCCCCCGAAGTCAGGTCCGAGGTGTCGCTACTCACCTAAGGCTTCACCACAAAGCCCCTATGCGGGTCATATTGTTATAATAATATATTGTGCTAATCGTGTTCCGTGCGATGAGGTACTGTTCTTAGGGTTCACTTATACCTCCTCCTAACGTTGGCAACGTGTTCGCTTCGTCCCTGGTGTTACAAATGTCTATATGTGAAGGTAGCCACTTTCCGCGAGCTGGGCCGTCTACCTACTTGCCAGCTTCGCAATAAAAGAGGATTTGATTTGGTTAAAATGGTTCGTGTACCTTAAAAAGACATATAGTCTGAGATGGTGGAATTTCCACGAACACCTGTATTATTAAAGGTACCAGCCGCAATATATCGCTAATACCCGTTGCTAATGATCGATGCGGGCACGAAGAAGACATTCGCGCGGACGTGTGATGCATTCGGGCTATTAATAAGGTCATTGTGGCGGTGGCAGCGCTGCAGGGCTCCAGCCAGCCTCCAATAACCTATTAGCGGCATACCCGGCAAACGACCCAGGGCTGCCACTTTAAGGGTCCCATTGACCATCTTGTATATCAGTCCGCCGGCTAATGCAGGACTCTCAATGTTGCTGCAGCCTGCATTGCATTCGGCAACACCGAGTAGAATGCCTCTAGAATCATGCAAGGTCCGCCTAGTGCAGGATAGTAAAGTACGTTTTAACGGTTTTAAGCGCGGTATTGTATACGATTTTCATTTCGATGTGACCTCTTTTCAGTAAGCGTGGTCATGAATAACAAAGATGACAATGTGAAAACTTAATTAAAATATGAAGTCGGCCTACTAAATAGTTTCAAAGTTGTATGTCGTTGAAGTTCCAGACATATTTTAAATTACATGTCACCGGTTTGTATATCAAACTAGAGGTGGGCGTTTGTTTATATATACGTTATCCTGTTCTAAAAAAATTAAAATTAAATCTATTTATCATTAAAATTAAATAAAAATTAAGATCCTAGCGCCACCTACAGGTTAGAATTGTGAATCTTAACCATCTAGGGACCCAGTCAAATATACAAAAAAATCATCACAATCGATTCAGGACATTAGGACGATTCTAAAACCCGATCCCAGCGCCACCTACCGGTTCCAATTGTGAATATAAACAATCCGAAGACCACTCACTCAAACACTTCATCATAATCAGGAAAGCCGTTCTCAAATTATACGCGTATATACATTTCTGCGCTTCATTTTTATTTATATAGATAAATGAGAAGAAAATTATTCGTTCGTTGCCTCTACAGAATCTACGCACATCCCTATTTTATTATTAAATTCTGATCGTGTAGCAAAATGTAGAGCTTTTTCCAGGTCATCTAGCGCTCAACACTTACACAGGTGGCAGCCCTGAAGCGACCTCTTGCGCTCATACCCGCGCCTTACCCACTCGCTTCTTGGTTCGAAATATTAAGAATATATTACATATTTGGAAATGGGTCAAAATGTAATCAACATATTCACACCATCGCTTTGTTTTCTAATTTTATATAGTTACATTGTTACAAACACGTCTATAATATCTTTTTACTGTACGTCTTTCTTATTCTGGATGATCTTTAGCAAAGTGGTTGTTGTTGAGCCAGAGAAGGTTTCCGAGTTGGTTCACAATTGGACCCAGTAGGTGGCGCTCCTGTCGGCATATCGATTGAGCTTTTCCGGGCAGGTCGACGTCTGCCGGGACAGCTAGTCATTGATAAAAAGTTGACATTATAATATGCAGGGCTGGTGCTGGGGTGCGATGATCAGTATTACAAAAAAAATAAAAAAAAAATCATTTGTTTTAAATTTTTAAGGTTATCAAGCCATTTTGGCAAAAATAGAATCCTTTATACATCCGTCGCTTTCGTCCGTTCATATATTTTTGTATGTCAGTTATTTTTTTAAACTACTTTGTTTAATATTGATAAAATTTCTTAGGAGAATGTAACCTACATGACGCTACACATTGGTGCAGTGTATTTAATTGAGAGTTGACTTTTTTTTGTATCTACTTACAACCTATACGTAGTCGTGTCGTTAGTCATATCTTGAAAAACCTGGTTGATGTTAAAATATCCTCTTTATATTAAAGTAGTAGTAGTAGTCAGTAGTGACAGTCTCACTGTCATTTTTATTTTTTTATAATAGATGCATTGTTTCGGTGTGCAGTCCAAACTTTTACTTTCCTTATAAATTACTTTTAGTTTTTTTTTTTAAATTCTTAGTTCTATATAAACGTACGTATTGATAAACATATAAAATATATGTAAATATATTAATCTATCAAAAAAATAAACGTAAGCAAGAAGAGAAAAATAACCTTTTTATATGTAATAAGACAAAGCGGCAGATTTAAATATTTCTTAAATAATATTCTAACTAATATTATTAATGTGAATGTGAGTTTGTTTGTGATCCTTTCACGCCAATAGATCTTTACGAAATTTTGCATACACGTTGTTAGGGGTATAAAAAAATATAGGAGTTGTGTGCAGCAGGACGGCCGGAGCACGCTTTCTACGCACCCCTTATACCACCGACGTCCATAGCTCATGCAGTTAGCGGCTAGGCGTCGGACAGAACATGCCACATAAGAAGCGGCCTTGGATGCCGGAGGTAGGTAGGGCTGCCACCTTTTTTGTAAAACAAAAATTGGATTGTTCTTTTGAAGCTGTAAAAATATAGTACTTTTTGGAAATTTAGATGAGAAAAAGGGTACACATTTATTTTCCATTTTTCTTATATATTTTATTTATATCATTGCATTTACCATGTGTATTTATTAGGTACTTTGACCAGCAAAGATCTATTTATTATATTTAAAATAATCTTAAATATCTGAACTAAAAGCGTGACTATTGAATTACCTCTGTATGTATAATTGAAATTAATAATAAAAGTTTATTTTTAGTTTAATTTATTTATAATTTAGTTTATTTTTAATTATGTACTTATATTTAATTGTTCCGAATATAATATACAATATATATAATAAAAGTTTGAAAATATCTTTAATAAGTAATACAGTCCACATCGAGTTTATTTGTAGAAGCAACTGCCAACTGTTGACACTGTGCACCATTGACAGTGCACAACTATTAGAACTGTTTTACTTGTATGTTGGAACGAAAACGGTTTAAAACTAATCTTGGAAAATACTCACCTATAGCTAGAATATCACGTCTTAACTATTCATAGATTTCATTATATTATTTTATGAACATATTTTTAAAGTTTTATTAATATAAATATAATTCCTTTATAATGTTCTGAAAGTAAATACAATATTCTGATGGCTGAGTTAGAAAGCTGAAGCTCTCAAACGGCGCAAATATGGAACCTTAGGAAGGGGTTACATATTTGTGCCGTTTAGAGTTGAACCATTAGGTTCGTGGGGTCTATCGGCAAAGAGTTTCTTAAAAGAGATTTGCAAGAAACTCTTTGATCCCACCCGTGATCAGAAGGCTGGCTCATATTTCGCCAACAAATAAGCATCGCCATACAGCGCAGCAATGCAGCCAGCCTTCTGGGCACGCTCCCATCTGGCAGCGATTTGTTATAGCTTATATAATTGCTAAAGCTTGTACTATTTATAACTTATGCTGGTGTGCACCGACATTTAACCGATGGTTAGAATAAAATAATCACTGTTTATGAATAAATTTCTAGCGATTTTTTTTAAACCATCGGTTAAAAGTCGGTGCACACCAGCCTTAGTTTCGTTTTAGTTTTTAATTATTTTATTGTATAATTAATATTTTATTTTTTACATTTTTGACATTGTATTTTATATGGAATAAACCTGCACTGAAAAATTATAAAATTACATACTATTGAATACCGAATAATATAATACCCATAGTCCCTCCCTCAAGACTATAAGTAGAATACTGAGCCTAGATCACAGTCTTCTATGGGTAAGGTGCTCAGAAAGCTGGCTACGTTTCCTCGCTGGATCCCCATACTGATCCGTTGGCCGAGGTAGTCACCAGCCTTCTGATCTTTTATTATGAAAAAAATACAAATTTAAATTTTTAATTGACATTGTATAAAATATGGCATACCTATTGCATGATATGACCTATAATATAGACTATATTTACAAGAGATTGTTTAGATTTAAGACGTATATATCTCCTGTTGATGGTCCATAATAAATAAATAAACTATAATGGCCCACTTCAATGACATACGTAACCGTTATTAATGCAATCGAAGCCGCGGGCGAAAGCTAGTACAGAGATAAAACGGCAGATGTAGGTATTTTTAAAACAATATTCTTGATAAATTTGAACACAACAAAAAGAGAATTCAGTAAAATGATTACAAATGCTGTCTGCAAATAAAATAAAACACATACTTTATGCAATGTAATTTAAAGCAGAAATAGTTTGAAATATTATCAACAATTTAAAATAATGTCTTAATTATTATGTTTAATTACTGTAAGCTAACGGAATAATTGCATTTCGGATCAAATAATCTTGTATTATGTATTATATGTAGCATTGCTTGTTATTTTTAATTATTATAATTTATAGTATATTATCATTATATTAATACGTGAAGCAAAAAAAATGTACCCATTTTTACGAAAATTGCACGGACGGAGGAGTATCAAATTTTGGCACAGTTATAGTTTATATAGAGAAGGAGTGCAGAATGTAAATATTTTTTTTAATTATGCATAAAAAATACATTAAATCAATAAAAAAACCATTATACATGCTACTATGTATTTGACACACACACATTACACTTTTGTTTATTTTAAAGTCAAATTAACAGTGTATATAGCCTTGGGGAAATCTGTGATTATAGAAGTATAGTCTTTGACAACAGAACTTTCATAATGTTCAAACTTATAATTTTATTTATTTATTTGGACAGCACATCAGATAACAATCAGTAATTCATTTATATAATATAGTTTGTACACTATTACATCTAGATTGAAATCCCAGCGTGCTGACACATCCATGTTAAAATTATATTTTAGGAAACAAAATTATTTGAATAATGCCAGTAATAGTGATTCAATAAATAATTAAAGCTAGGACATTATTTTAGTGATACATTATAAGGTAATAGATTAAGAAAAAGAAAGCATTAAACAAATTACTAAACAAGTGAAGAGGTGTGATCTTTCAGCATAGAAATTATTTTTTTTTTAAATCTAATGGTTTTGCATTAAATATATTGTTCTGTTTTTGTTTTTTAATAATTTAAATTAATTATGATTGAATTTCGACCACTGGGCCACCACTACTTATTATTATACTGGACATATTATATTTAATTATTAAAAAATTTAGTATATTATTTATAGTATATACTGTACTCCAAGAAATAATTTTTAATAAGTTCTTGTCCATCAAAATGTTGCCTGGAAGAGATTGCTTTAAGCAATAAGGCCGCGCATTGTACTACCTTATAGTTCAGACAATAAAGTGCATTACTTTTATTATTTTAGTGTGCATTAAAGGGTATACTTATTGTTGGTATATTAAGAACGTCTACGAAAAGGAGATATAATGTATATAATAATGTGTATGAAATGTAATTACATCGCTATTTCTTAAAATAAAGTCTCTTTCTTTCTTTCTTTCTATTACGACGCATTTTTTTATAGTAATCGTATTCGTACTTCTGTGCTTATATGAAAAAGGGCTTGATATAGATAAATATAAAATAAAAGAATTTTCAGCCAGACGTGTTACTGGGGAGTTTGTTGCCGCTACGTCTCCAACAGCAAGAACATATTGCGAGGCGGTATACATAGAATAGGAAATCGTCGTAATTTTCAATTTATATGTGTGACCTTCAAAAAATGTTCTCGAGTTGAAATTAGGTTTTATAAAAACTTTTGAAGTTGAATATGCCGCAAATATACAATCTGTGTTGCAAATTAAATCGAAAATTCTATTAACGGAACTCCAATGGGATAAAGAGGCATTTCGGACTCGAAACTGATAAGTTTGTGATCTCTCTAAGGCTGAATACACACAGATCCAACGGAGGCCAATGGTTTACGCTGGCTTTCATTCGCTCTATTTCTACGGTTTCTCCAACAGTCCAATGTGTGTCGCAAACGTCACTGTTGTCAATTTTGAACATTTGAGTTCTAGATACAAATCTTTTTCGGTAACGTCCTAAAATGTAAACTCTATATAACGACACTGAAGAGACAATGTATTTTGTGGTGTTATAGATAGTTGTTAAATGGTGAGAAGGCTGTCTAACGTCTTTTGCTGCACCAGTAATTTTGTTGTATTTTTTTAATTCATATCTTGTGATATGGCATCTTGGTGATAAAGAAAGTACTTAGAAATTTCGGTATGCATGATACCGACAATCGAGTTCATTACGGGCTAGGATAATAAAACGATAAAAAAATAAAAACTTCGTTTAAAAAAACCGACTTCAAAAACTAAAATGTATAAAATAACTTATTTCTAAAGCTATTATTATTAATATATATTATCTAAAACATATTAAAGTCGGTGCTTAGTAATTTTCAAAATATTATAGTAATTTTTATGATTTACTTTGCACCGACTTCAAGATGTTTTAGATAATATATATTAATAATAATAGCTTTAGAAATAAGTTATTTTATACATTTTAGTTTTTTAGTTTTTGAAGTTGGTTTTTTTAAACGAAGTTTTTTATTTTATTTGTTACTTTTTAGTGTCTAGCTATGTATGAGTGGACTTACGAATGGTGCCGCGCTTCTTAAAAAATATAGGTCCCAAGAAACGAGAACATAAAAATGATGGTAAAATGAAAAAACTTGGAGTAATCGGTGCACATACCAAAACAAAAAGTTTCCGACGAATTGAGAACCTCCTCCTTTTTTAAAGTCGGTTAAAAACTAAATGTCGTAATAACTGAATATTTTATTTCTTATTGTATTTTAGCGCTTTTTGGGAATTGCGATCACAGCGTATTTCCTCTAACGAGAGTTGGGAATAGTGGGGAACGTTCGTTGACTCTGTGTACACGCAGCTCAAAATTTTCGATATTTAAATAACGTATCGAATTGATGCGGACTCGGGGCGAGTTGCGCGCGCGACGATTTATCGTCCGCCGCGGCGACTAATCGGATTTGACGCAACTCGGCCGCCGCGACCCATGGGATTATTAACATACGTGCACCGGGACACTGTTTTTATTGTTATAAATGATGTATGGAAAGTACTGATCTCGCCGCGTGATATAGCTGCGAGTATCGCCCGCGCCCGGCTGGACGGGTTTCCGACACAAATCTCCATGTGGTAGTCGATTCAGTAAAAAACATTCAAATTATAAATACTGATAACCGACTTTTAAAGAATTTAGAACGTTGTATTTTCTTAAGTTTCCACGACCAGTACATATAATAAAAGTACGTTTTATCGGTTTTAAGCGCGGTATTTTATTTCAGCATACGTGATTACGAAAGACAATGATGTCAAGTATCAATGAGTTATGTTAACGTTTTTATTCGCCTACCGCTAACTTTTTCATTTTAATTATTTAGTATTAATTTTTGTTTAGGCTTATTATTTATTTTATGGGAGCCTAATCTAATTCACTTCCGCGGCGCAGCATGTTGTGGCTTGAAAAGAAGCAGCACAAGAAACTCTTCAGCAACATGGCCCTAATAATTTTATATCATATTAATCATCATTATATTAATACGTGAAACAAAAACTTTGTACTTACCCCTTTTTATCGAAATTGCGCGGACAGAGCAGTATGAAATTTCACACACTTCCAGTTTATACAGAGAAAGAGGGCAGAATGCTAATATTTTTCAAAAATAATTCATAAAATATACATTAAATCAACAAAAAAATCATTACACACACTACCCTAATACACTATGTATTTGACACGTACACGCATTTATCTTTTGGCGAAATCTTTGATTACAGAAGTATTATTTGACATTAATTATTATGGTCGAATTTCGACCACGGGCAACCACTAGTTTAGTTTTAAATTTTTTTTACGGTTATCATTTACTCTGTGAGAGCCTAATCTAATTTACCTTATCTTCGCAGCATGTTGTGGCTTGACAAGAAGCGGCGCAAGAAACTCTTCAGCAACATGCTTGGCTCTAATAATTTTATATCATATCAATGAATTTAGAACTGTTATTTTTGTAATTTTGCTAAGAAAATGCCTAAGCATAAATATTTTTTTTTAATTTGGCATACTATGAGCTCAAGCCTAATCGTTTCATGCCGATATTCTGTGTTTGCGTGGTGGTAGTGGTGGTGGTGATATCGCACCGATCAAGCCGGCCGTAAAAGTTGTAATCAAGGCTGATCCCACGGGCCCTACCACGTCATTGAATTGTATTGAAGATTAACTTACTGCCAAGTCGAACTCGTCCCCAGAATCGGTCCTCTGTTAATTAATTACACCAGGATACGTCAAACGCTCAATTGAGGACACCAACAATTTTAATGTAGGTTAAATTAAGTTGGCATTGTCTGCGGAGATCCTCTACTCTATTTATAAAAGCACATCTTGGCAGGTCTGGAGATGTGAGAGGCGTCGCTGGCTGTTTATTGAATAAACAAGGGCAGTGAGAGGCGCTTTTTGGACCTTTGTGCTCCCATGACAGGCAGGATTCTCACCTCTTTTCGCTTGGGGTTCAACAGGTTAATAGAGACTCTCCCATGTCGGTTGATTTTTCTTATTTATTTAAACATACATACATTAATATGAATGTATGTATAAATTATCACGCACATTTCCCATGGGGGTAGGTACAACCGATAAATCTCCATTTGCAATATTCCGACTTACTTTGACTTACGCTTCATTTAATTTTCATAAAACTCATATATGCAAGTTTATTAGAATTGCTTTTTATCTAACCTCTCTTAAAAGTCTAAAGTGTTACTTTTATTTTAGAAATAAGTTGTTTTGAAAATTTAGAAAAAAAGGAACAAAAACAAAAGGTAAGTAAGGCCAGATAACCTTGGCAGTCCGGCGGCAAAGAAACAAAAAACACTTATGCTATTTGATCATAGTGTGTACGTCGCCCTCTACCGGCACTAAGTTTACCATTCACAATGCTGTCATATACTTGTTTTGTGACTCTACTTCCATCTATTCTCCCTAAATGCCCAAACCATCTTCAACCTTCCTTATACTACTAATTAAACCAAGTCTTGATTTTAAGATTAAATCCAAAATTTAGGACTATTTTATATAAATATATAAAGCTGAAGAGTTTGTTTGCTTGCTTGAACGCGCTAATCTCAGGAACTACGGGTCTGATTTGATTTGATTTTGATTCTTTCCGTGTTAAATAGCTCATTTATCAAGAAAGGCTTGAGGCTACATATCATCACGTTAAGACCAATAGGAGCGGAGCACAAATGAAGAATGTTTCATAATCGGGGTTTTTTTCTTTTGAGAGCTTCCGCTGCGTGCGCTGCGTAAACGGTTAAAGTTTCGCAAAAATCATGTGTGAGAGAAGTTAGCGTTAGTTCAAAGTAACTATTTCTCGCTTTAAATATTCTTAATTAAATTTTGTATACACGTTCTCAGAGATATAGAGAAAGGTACTACCTTCTATCCAGATAAGTACTGTTACCAAGGAATCGCTTTTAGACAGTCGTTGTACGAACAGTTGTATTTAATTAACCAGTAGTGATTGGTTGACAAAATAGAATGTGAAAATTAAAATGTTATCTACGGAACCCAACCATAGATTAAGAGATTCTACTCGCCTCTATATTTTTAATAAGCCAACATTTATCCGCTGGCACGTTGATAGGAACAAATCGTCCTCACTCAAAGGTCATAAAGGCTTTAAAAATACTTATTATTTTTATTAGTACAATAATAAGGGCAAGTCTGCCCTATTCATATTTATTAGTATAATATTTTATATAGAATTTAATTAGTATTTTGTACTCATTTTGGCAAAAAATATTATCTTGTCATGCCCTAAAATAAAATGTGAAAAGTGCTGTTGGTTGGTATTCACTTTATTTTACAATTATTAAGGTGTCATAAATTTTCACCTTTCATAAACTCCTTCAAGATATAGAAGGTATGCTCAATTAACCACTTCTTAAGCTATCAAGAGATTATATTTAAACTACGAGAGAGTTTGATATTCTTCGGTGGTTTGTTATATAATTTTGGGCATGCGTTGCATATATAACAAACACACTCACACACACACACACTATACTATAGTATAGTGTGTTTGATTTCTCCAATAGGCTGGGCAGAGGTATATAATCCTGTCTGTTCCGAGTTTCATACGAGTTTCACCTATGCTTCATGTCCATGGAATCATTGGTCTGACGTATGCTGATACTTCATATATTGACACGTTTACAGCGGCACTAATTGATCCTTATTTTCCATTCCTGCACTACGGGGCGCTTAAGACCTCGTGTTAAAAGTATTTGGTGACAGCACGACGCTTAGTGAGCCCCGTAACGTTTTAACAACAAAACTCTTTTTTTGGGTTTATTTATAATGTTTATGGATTTTCGTCATGTCTTGTATGGTGCTAGGTCAAGGTAACCCCGTATTAACTTAGATATACCAAGGAACGTTGGTTTAATAGCACATCTTAGACAAATATTTTAATTTTTTTTTCACTGAACCAAAATTAAAGTTACGCCCT
Source organism: Dendrolimus pini (assembly GCA_949752895.1). Taxonomy (NCBI): domain Eukaryota; kingdom Metazoa; phylum Arthropoda; class Insecta; order Lepidoptera; family Lasiocampidae; genus Dendrolimus; species Dendrolimus pini. Next base: position 25,824,598 of record OX457125.1, read on the forward strand.
TCGCGCCACACAGAGTTGTCTTAGCCACAACGCAACTGAGACATGTACGAGGCGACTTAGACCCCGTTTCGCAGTGAGCGTGTTAATAGGATTTTGCAGACTCCCTGTTAGGTAACGCAAGAATAGTAAGGAGGCAAGGCCAACAAAGCGGAATGTTACAAAATATTCTCAGTTAATAAAAATGAAAAAGCAACGAGTCAATCTATTAGTCTCGGTTCAAGCGGTCGACTGCGATTGATTGTGGTTTACGCTTTCGAGAGCAGGTGTGCACGAGCCCTTTGGGGGCAGCCACGCAGTATATTAATCATCCAAAGCATATTGTATCGATGGTAGTAACGATCGCGGTCTTAAATGGGTTATCTTGGTATTGGCACTTGTGTTATAATAATAATAATTTATTAACCGACTTCCAAAAGGAGGCGTTTCTCAATTCGACCGCATGTTTATAACGCGACCTCTCCGTCAAAACTTAAATGTGTAATAATCAATGTATTATGTAGAGTTACGTACAGGTGACAAACGTTTACTATTTTAATAAATTAAGCCTGATTTACATTTGCATTAATTAAATACTTAGTTAAGGCTCCCATTCCTGCAAAAGGTTGAAATTGAGGCGCAAACAAAACCACTTTTTGTTGGTAATTACTGATCAATAATTTACCAAAAAAGTATTATAATAATGGGCAGAGAACGACACATTGTATAACCCTAAAATAAGCAAGTTACACTTGTGTTACCATACCAGGAATCGAACCGGCAAAAGCTTAATCTGCTCAACCACAGAGGCCATCAAATCTTCACTATATGAGATGTGACGTGGTTATGTAATTTTTCTATGATTATTTTAAGTTAAGAAAAAAATTACCAAATTATGTTCAAATTATTGACATGAAACCATTTTCTCCCTTTATTTGTTGTCAAAACAGGATAGAAAAAATATATGTTTCTAAAAGAGATTGATAAAAAAATTTGGTTAATTTTTTTATCAATTTTACTTTATCTTATTCAAATAAAATTAAAAATGCATCTGACAAACGACCGCGTTTATGGAGTCCTCAGAAGTTGGCGTTGTTACAAGCCTTAACTTACTTTTTTAATCATTGCCTGAACAGCATTTTTCCAGTTAATATATTTATTGTACAATACAGTATTCAATTCTTTTATATATTATATTTTAAAAAAAGTGAAATATCAGCCTTAATATTTCTCATTAATTACGCTTCATTATAACATTAAAATTTCATACAATAAAAAACTTTGCCTTAAGTAAATTTAACTTGTGAATATTACTTATATTGTAATTGTAGGATTTCAAATCTTGATAATGCAAAATTACAACAGTTTTGTTTAAAATATGTTCCAGTGGAGTGTGATTTATGTAATAAGGTAAAACTTAAATCTACTTTCTATTCTATGTACCACTTCAGACCGTGTTATTGCTGTTTAAGGAGAAGTGACAAAGAACCCCCCAGCGATATGTCTAGCTAAATAATTTTTTTGAGGTGAAACTTGTATATACACCGGGTCTGACGAATTTCTTCATATTGTACTATACTTTGTTACTTCCCGTAGAATTTCTGGAGTTGTAGCAAACAGTGCCATACTCAGTAAGACAAAACATAACTACGTTTATTTTGATATTTAATTATTTACAGTGCATCTAACGGAACCAAAGTTGCGGGCGTATACTAGTTTATAATAATATATGTATGCCATTAATAAATCAGACCCGATTCGGAGGTGTTAAATGTTTACAAGGGCCGCGGTGCCGCGATCACTCAATGTCCAAACAACACTCAAACAGACAAACGGTCACTTTTTATGTTAGTAAAAATATGTCATAAATCAGACGGGATTGGTGTCTATATTGAAACTGCATAATCATTTTAAAGAAATAAATATATATCCTAAATAAACTTTATATATTAATACGTGAAGCAAAAAAATTGTACCCCTTTTTACGAAAATTGCGCTGACGGACGAGTATGAAATTTCGCACACTTATAGTTTATATAGATAAGAAGCGAAGTATGCAATTTTTTTAAATTATGCGTTAAAAAAACATTACACACACTATCATGTATTTGACACACACACGCATATATACTTTTTTGTTTATTGTTCAAGTCAAATTAACAGTGTAGCCTTGGCGAATATGTGATTATAGAAGCATAATTATATAGTCTTTGATAAGAGAACCTTAATAATGTTCAAACTTATAATTTAAATTATAAGTTGGTATTTATGGTCGAATTTCGACCACAGGGCGACCACTAGTACTTATTAAACAATCTAATATTTTACGCAATTTACGTGAAATTGTAACAGTCGGCTACTTCTTATCTGTTGTCTAATCTCCATTTTGTAACATACTGTCTCTCCATATATTCAATATACTCTTTGATACTGTCGGTGAAAATAATTTTTCGAGATATCTATCATTGAAACCAGCCTGTATAAATTATCAAGAAACGAGGTGGTCAACGGAGCAATAAGTAAGGTTGCTATTATATAAAGCACTAATTTAATAAAAACTGTCTATATTATATTCGATAAATAAGTAAATAATAGATTGTCTTGGTCTTAAAGATGTTTTCAACAAATTTGCCCAAAAAATACATTTACGAAGACTGTACACAATATACGCTAAAATATGTACTTAGATTAAAATAAGTATAAGAACCAGAACCAAGATACAATGCAAGTACTTACATATTGCATATATACAACAATATATCTAATTTTCTAAAATACCTACTACAAATAACACTGTCATATAGATAAGTGTAACTTAAAATATATACACAACTTATAAAATATATCAATATCAAATTGGTGTTGTGTACCAACACTAATGTATAGTAGTGAAAGTTGGCTATGGCAGAAAAAGCATGAAAGTAGCATAAATGGTTTAGAAAAGAGAGCTTTGAGAAGTATATGTGAGGTTAGATTAAATGATATGACAAGGAACAGTACAGGCAACGTTGTGGATCGAAAAAAGATATAATAATAAGAGTTGAGACAGGAGCAGTAAGGTTGGGGGCGGCCCTACAGGATGGTGCGGAAAAAAATCCGCCCGTGGGCCCCCCCGCTCACCGAGAGTCTCCCTCCGGAATAGGTCGCGGAAATTATCCGCGCCCTGTTCCCCTCGAGACACGAGCACAAGCCGCCCGCTATGGTTCCGCCCAACTGGGAGCCCAGCGCGGATGTCAGCAGCAGCGATGTGCCCGGCGTGACCCGGGAAGAGCTGGGGGCGGCGGTTCTCAGGCTGCGAGCCAAAAACACCGCCCCTGGCCCAGACGCTAGAGCAGGGCCGGTTCCCCCGGCAGTGGAAGACCGGGAAACTGGTCCTGCTCAAAAAGGAGGGGCGCCCCGCGGAATCACCGTCCGCGTACCGGCCCATCGTGCTGCTGGACGAGGTGGGCAAGCTCTTCGAGAGAGTCATCGCAAACCGCCTCGTCCAGCACCTGTCAATGAAGGGGCCGGACGAGGCCGATGTCCAGTTCGGTTTCCGTAACGGGCGCTCAACAATTGACGCAATCATGCGGGTGAAGAGCCATGCGGAGGAAGCAGTCTCCAGCGGCGAAGTGCTAATGGCGGTGTCCCTTGACATCCCCAATGCTTTTAACAGCATGCCCTGGAGCTGCATTAGGGAGGCACTCCGATATCACGGGGTGCCAAGCTACCTCCGCTGCATAGTCGGGGCGTATCTCAGCGACCGGGCCGTCATCTTCCCGGGTGAAAACGGCTGGGGACGCCAAGAGATATCGTGCGGTGTTCCACAGGGATCGGTACTGGGGCCGACCCTGTGGAACATCGGCTACGACTGGGCATTGCGGGGCGTCCTCCTCCGCGGCGTGAGCATTACATGCTACGCTGACGACACGTTGGTCGTCGCGCGGGGGAGGACGTACCCTGAGGCAGCCATTCTGGCGATAGCTGGGGTTGCTCAGGTGGTCCATCAAATCCGGCGGCTGCGTCTCGAGGTGGCTCTACACAAGTCCGAGGCCGTGGTCTTTCACGGGCCTCGGAGAAAGCCACCGGCGGGATCCGGCATCACAGTGGGAGGCGTCCGCATCGGCGTCCAGCCCAGTATGAAGTACCTGGGATTGGTTTTGGACAGCCGATGGGACTTTTCGACACACTTCCAGCAGATGGCCCCCAGACTTAAGAGGGCGGCGGGCGCACTGTCGCGCCTGCTACCTAACGTCGGGGGACCAAATGTGACGTGCCGAAAACTCTTCGAGGGAGTCGTGCGTTCTATGGCCCTTTACGGAGCCTCAGTGTGGGCGGGCGCCCTGGCGGCTCGTAACGTCGCAACGCTTCGACAGATTCAGCGTATGCTGGCCGTCAGGGCCGTCCGAGGGTATCGCACGATATCCTTCGAAGCGGCCTCCCTACTAGCCGGCACTCTGCCGTGGGACCTGGAGGCCAGGACACTGGCCTCCTTGTACGTGTGGCGTAAGGAGAACGAGGCCCGTGTGGGCCGACCTGCGCCCCGTGAGATCGAGGGGCGCAGGGACGAGTTGCGCCAGGTCCAGGTGGCAGAGTGGGCGGACCGCCTACAAAACCCCAGCGCCGGCCTCGCTGTCATCCAAGCGGTGAGGCTGATCATGCCAGAATGGCTGCAGAGGCGTCACGGCACCCTAACGTTCCGCCTGACGCAGGTCCTCTCGGGGCACGGATGCTTCTGGAGGTGCCTGTGTCAAATAAGGCGCGAACAGTCGTCAGGGTGCCACCACTGCGTCGGCGGCGACGACGACACGGCGCTGCACACCCTCCAGGAGTGTCCAGCCTGGGACGAGCAGCGCCGCAATCTCGTCGCGGCTATCGGGGCGGATTTATCCCTCCCGGCCGTGGTGAGGGCCATGGTCGGGAGCGCCGACCCGTGGGACGCAGCCGCCTCCTTCTGCGAGACCGTCATGTCCGCGAAGGAGGCGGCGGAGCGGGAGAGGGAGCAAACCACCATGCTCCCCTCCCGCCAGAGCCGGTGGCGGCGTCGGAGGGTCGTTCAGGACGACCTCCAACCGCCAAAGGCTACGGCCGTGCGGGCAACCGGTGGGGAAACCGGACCCGCCTGCACATTAAGGCCGGAGAGGAGGGACGCGCGCCAATCCGCGCGCCCCCTCTCACCTCATGGTGAGGTAGAGGAGCCGGAGAGACCCAGATCTCCGGCTATCAAACGGTGAGGCCAGCCCGCAAAGGGGCCGGCCGCCGTCCGTCCGGGCTGGCGGTGAATGCGCGAGCGAGCCCACAGCCCGGACAAAGGACGCTCGGGATCGGACAGGGGTTTTAGTGGGTATCCCTACCATGGCGTGGCAATAGCTCTTCACATCGCATCGTGAGGCGCTAGTGCCACCCCGACCTGGCGAATCCCACACACAGGCCGCGACCTTTCCCCCTCACGCGGCCTATGGTCCTGAAACGGATTTCCCCTGTATAAAAAAAAGGAGCTGTAAGGTGGTTTGGACATGTATAAAAGGAGCCTGACAAAATAAATAATAAAACTACGTTTTAACGGTTTTAAGCACGGTAATTTATTTAATTTTTATTATACCGACATTTCGGTCACTTTTCTGTAGCCGTGATCACGGAAGACAAAGATGTCAAGTATCAATGAGAATTGGTTGGCAAGTACCACCTGTTTGGGATCCGATCATCAAAACTATTAAGACCCAAACCTAGCAAAAACCAACTGCCAGACCTCAAGACACTTTAACAATACTCGTTGGACAAATGTCACCTTTGTCATCCGTGACCACGGTCACTCAAAAGCGGCCGAAACGTCGGACAAACCAAAATCAAATAAATTACCGCACTTAAAACTGTGAAAACGTAGTTTTATCATGTATATAAGTCGCCAAAACTTAAGAAAATATTATCAATAAGAATTGTTAAAGTTTTATTTAGCCTACCGCCAACTTGTTCATTCTAATTATTTCGTTTTCATTTTGTTTATGGTTATTATTTACCCTATCAAAGCGTAAAATAATTTACCACCGCTTCGCAACATGTTGTGGCTTGAAGAGAAGAAGCGGCGCAAGAAACTCTTCAGCAAACATGCCTAGCTCTAATAATTTTATATAATATTAAAATAGGTGGGAAGAAAAATCAAAAGAAATTATCAATCACGTTGGTTTGTGTTCCGGTGCACGCAGAAAGAGCTTTTGAGGTCTGGCAGTTGCTTATGCTGGATTTGGGTCTTAATAGTTTTGATGATCTGATCCCAAACAGGCGGCACTTGCCAACTATCTTCTCTATTGAAATTTGGGTGTTTTTGATTTCAACAGGCTCACGCATCATTCTAGGTATGAAACGATTATCTTTCGCGAGGAATGATGGTTTATTGAATATTGATGTAGTAGTTGGGTTAGTCCAGCGTGTGTTCACTGATCGCAGTCTGTGTAGACCTTGAGTGTTTCATGTCAGCAGTGTGTTCTTTTACTCGTGTTTTTATGCTGACAAAACAAGTTTATGGCAACTGTGGATGGCAGAGTTGGTGATGGTAGACCGCGTCGTACTTACCACGATTACATCGCAGACGTTATAAAGAACGCCGGACCTATATAATAAACGTGTATGTACAAAAAAATTAAAACCTGGAATGTCGATGACACAGCTGTGTCGTGAACTGTGTAGTTACCCTCGTATTGCGTAAAAAGTTATTGTTTTTTTATATAAATAACATTAGTATTGTTAATCTTATTTTACGAAGATCGTCGCTGTCTACCCCTATGGCAAACACGTGTGATAATATGTATGTATAAAAATTATATATCTAATTCGCTTTTTCTGATTCCGAAGCTAATCTCAGTCCACTGATGGACATAGGCCTCGCCAACGTTTTTTTTTAATTTTTTTTATTGCAGGAGTTCAGCAGACAGGCAGACGGCCCACTTGATGGAAAGCGGTTACCATCGCCTATGGACACCTGCAACACCAAAGGTGCTGCAAATGCGCTGCTGTTGCCACATATCCCACTCTCCCGTCTTCCTCATCCAGCCCCTGCCGGCGATCTTACGCAGTCCTCCTACGATATGTTCGCCGATACGTGGTCTCCGCTCTAGGACTTGTTTGCTCCATCGGCCGTCGGTCTTGCAACACCCGGCTAAGTCGCTTACATTTTTTTTTACTACTCTGCTGATTCGAGTTCCGTACCCTTATTATAATTTAATTTTTAGAGTTTAAACACACTTATTGATTATTTTGGTTCTTGTGTGTGACATTAGTTTAGTGATTTTTGTGTTGTGGTGTACCTTAGGAATAACTTATTATATTAATTTATTCTAATTTTAATTATAAACTTATACTAATGTAGAGTGTATCTGTTACATGCTGGTGTTGTGAGGAAGTGCATGTGCAGTGTGTGCCTTATGTATACCTATATATTATCCTATCTAGTGCCAGCCAGTGCTTAGAAATTATTAATACCTAAGTACCTAATGCCTTTAAAATTGATTTTAAAGCTTGGTTAAGTTTGGGGTTGTTTTATAGCTGTAATAGGTTTCTAGAGTGGACTATTTTTCTTTCCCACAGCGATTGAACTAGCAACACTGAAGTACTCGTATGCATTCCATCAGATCAATCTCCACGTGCGCAGCGAACCTGTTGAAAGGCAATATATACCGTTCGGTCATAAAACCCCAAGCATTTATATGGCGCCCGCTAAATCAAGGTTTAATTTGTTACTTCAATATAATTAATATAACACTTGTTACAAAATGTAACGTTTACGATAAAATTCATAATATAAAATGTCACTGGTTTAGTACTATTTAATTGACTTTTATAGCTTCAGGTGTTAACAAACATGAAGATTGAAAATTACAGTCCTTTTCGTTCTACTCTGCGGTCTATTTATGCTTGAGATTTATATTTGGAGAACGAACACGATTTCCTGCGGCCGGTTGGCCTGTCGTAAGCGGCGACAAAACAATCCACAGCTAGGTGGTAGGGCATTTGCCCGACTGGATGGCTACCACACTTGGTCTCGAGTATGCCGCCATAACAACTTTGATTTATGTTCCGGCATTAGTGACCAGGTTCCAGTCTCCCTTAAGAGAGCAGCAACGCATTTGTGGCACCTTTAGTGTTGCGAATGTCCATAGGCAATAGTAATCGCTTTCCATCAAGTAGGCCGATTGCCTGTTTTCTGAACTCATGCAATAAAAAAAAAACTAGCGTTTGTTTGCCAGCGGTATCGCTGGCATTAATGACGATTATAAGTCTGGAAGCAATTATAGGACATATACCCACCCACCAACTACGGGAAATGTTTTCCTGGAATATAATATAAATAAATAACCAGTATCGAATCGCCCTTGGAGGCCGCTAACACATTGGTAATACTTTTGTTATTGCAAATATCCATATATGACGGTGGCCACCTTCCACTAGGTGGGTCGTCCGCTGGTCTACTTTATCATCAAAATACATGCCACTGTAAAATGATGATTCAAGCCAAGTATTGGTACGTGTATGCTGTTATTATTTATTATAACTTTGTGAACATTATTAATAACTTTATGAAAGAAATAAATATAAAATAAGCGCACTAAGCGCTATGTTGGACATTTTTCATTATAGACACATTTGTTGTTGTCTTTGTGTTTGTCGAGGTCCGTGGGCACAAGCGCAGCGCGAGCGGCCGCGCGAGACCATCAATGTATCATTCGTTCGCCTTCCTTAAGAGCCTTGTACAATTACATCCTAACTAATATCATAATATCATATAGAAAAGGACACAGGGTACCTTTTATTCAGTAAAAAAGTACTGACGCCGAGAAATTGACGAATATAGCGGAAAAGGTGGCGACTGTTAAAATTTCCTAAAAAATACATCTTCATGATGACGACAATAACAACGTAATTTTCATATGTTACCCCAAAGCTAGTTACATCGTCGCTAGATGGCGTGTATTTTCAAATAGTTTCACATTTCTAAGGGGAGTGCGTGGGATTTCCGACGGCCAGACCTTCACTCTATCTACAAAATTTACATTAACGCGAGCTTTCAAATATTTTCAAAATAAAACCACCAATTATAATCATAACATTCAAAGAAGCGTGTATTTTGTTATTTATTGGCATACACACCATATTATAGTCGTAATAATACAGATTATACAATATATTAAGAAACTATATACCGGCTGGCGAACACCAGGAGACCCTGAGACGCCACAAATATGCAACCTGTGAGTTGAGGTGAGTATTTCTGGCTTTCGGAGTTGAAACCCTGGGTCCATGGAGGGCGGGCGTCAGAGGTACATATTTGTCGAGACCTTTCTATATGTCTGATGGAGGTCTCATGTGATTAAAAGGCTAGCCTATGCTTGTGTAAATAGTATCAGGTTTTATGCAAAAACTATTAAATGGAATTTGATAAACCTTTACAATAATATAGCTTATTAATCAGAATCATATATAGATTAAAATTTTAAAGACATTTAGTATTTTCTTATATTTTCGCGAGTATTACACGTCAAAAGTAACTATATTTTAACGGTTTAAATTGATTTTTATTGCATTTTTCGGCCATTTTTCAGTAGTTGTGGTCACGGAAGACGTAATTTTGGTTTTCCGTAAACTGTAAATGGGTAATGTTAAAGGTTTTGTTTAGCATACCCCAGACTTGTTCATTTTAATTTTTGTTTATTATTTACTATATAGAAGCCTAATCTAATTTACCATCGATTCGCGACTTATAGCTTGCACAGTAAAAACCATGCAAGAATGTTTTCAGCAACATGTCTAATATTAATAATTTTATAAAAAATTGTATGAGTGGAATTAGAAATAAAAAGAAAAAAATATCAATCAAATTGGGGTGTGCTCCATCCAGTGTTACGCATAAAAAGTTCAAAAGCTCACTAAATACCTCGCAGAAACCCGTTAAAACGTAGTTTTATTATAAAGATATTGTTTAAATTAGCAAAAATATGTGTACAGTTCGGGCTAAAGAGGTCTCGCCCAATGGACAGAGTTAACACAGAAACATTTTTGTGTGAGCTTTGAAGTGTGTAAGCTCTCTAATGTTTAATAGTTGCGTGCACTCTTTGAGATTGTAAAAGGTGGTAAATGAGTTTAGTGAGTCGGTTGGATGTAATCCACTGGTAAGTGGTCATTCCCGGGGATTAGCTGTGTCCCATTGGTGATTTATCAATTTTATACCATTTTATAACCCGCCTGCATTTTAAGGCGACATTGTGTCGTACATGCACTTGTTATTACTTACTAAGATGATTAACGAAATATCGACTGAGTTGATTTTTGTTGTTTATTGTGTCTCTGTACATATACATATGCAAGAAATTATTTATAATTAAATATTATGCTATACTAGAGGTTTCGGCAGGTGTTGTCCTGCCCTGAAAAAAATTTTAGGATCCGATCCCAGTGACACCTACCGGTTACAATTGTGAATCTAAATAATTCGGGGACCCAGTCAAACACACACACGCAAAAACTTTATCAAAATCGGTAAAGTCGTCCTCAAGTTACGCGCGTACATATATTTCCATGCGTGACTAGACATTGCTGCGACATACCCGGGACACAAAGTACCACAGCAGTTTAAAAATTAACTAAGCTATCGTTTTAACAGCTGTGCTGGAATTAGCAAATTTTTATGCACCCAAACAACTTTAAACCGCTCCCGGAAAAATTCCCGGGATATAAGTAGATTTTATCTATCAATTATAAGGTCAGTATTATTAGTATGACTTACTATAATGCAAGTTTCACGGTTGTTAAGTAACTAAATGATTATGCAATTATGCCAAAGATATTGGTACAAATAATAGCCAGAATTTCACGGTTAAACTTAAAGAAGGAGGAATTAAAAATATCAATGGATCTATTTGTACTTGCAATCTCATTATATAACCTGCACATTCTTGTCACGAGATTATAAAACGGTGTTTTTTCTTCCCTTGTGTGTATGTATAACTTGAATTGGAAACGAAATCGAACCACAATTATGGCGGTGGCTTGCAGCGCACTCGCTAAGATAGATAGCAAATACTTTATTGTTCACCACATACACATAAAGTAAATCATTACGTGTCAAGACAGGAACAAAGGGCGGGCCTCAGCTTTAGAGCGCTTTAGAGCGATCTCCTCCAGACAACCCGGGCTGTGGATTGTGTGAAAGGAATCGAGATTGTATGACGGTGGTGTGCAAATCAAACATGTAATTCATAGGATACATAGATATTACACAATACATTTAATTAAAAAAAATAAAAAGAAAATTAACAAAAACAACAATATACATTATTAATATGTGTATAGCAACAACAATAGAAGATGTATGTCAGAGTAGAGGAGTGTGGAAGGAAGAGACATATTGTGCCGACCCCGAATAATTGGAATATGTTGAAAGAAAAGAGAGAAAGAGCAACAACAATAGCTATACAATATTAATAATAGCAATAACACAATATATCAATATTATATATATTAATATAATATATACAATATTAATACATATACGAAGTCGTGGTAGCGTAATGGCTAGCGAACTCGTCCCAAACTCAAAGGGCACGGTTCAATCCTGGACGAAACGCATGCACCACTTGGCATTTTTTTGACCTAATGTTTTTGTTACAATTACCACGCGCTAACAGCGGTGAAGGAAAACATCGAGATAACCAATGTGTCAAACCTGCTAAGTCGCCTTGGACAAGCGTGGCGGGCTTACGTGGCGTTCCGACCAGGATCGAATTCGCGCCCTTTGAGCCAGGGTCGCTTGCGCTAGCAATTACGCTAGCACGACTTAAAACTCAACGGACTAATACAGGAAAATTGTGTTCAAAATCGAATGAAATGAGAAATTCATCAGAGCCATGGTATTTAATACATAATTACGTCGGAATCTGAGTTTTACTGTCGATCTACCATTTTTATTATTGTTTTATTGACCGTGGAAGATAGTATAGGTATACGACGCCATATTATAATGGTACAACGTATTTTTTACTTTGATTTATTTAATAACAACGGGCATATTCATAATTTGTTGAATGTATTATATTTGTAACATGGTTCCGTATCAATAAATAAAATATGTTGAGGAAATCAGAAAGAAATAAAGAATGTAAATATTTATTTCCAATTACAATACACTTAATAAAACAGATAAAAAAATATATTGTTACGAGCTGCAGGACTCGAATTAAAATAAATGCCGTTGGAATTGTTATAGAGCTTATTAGAACTGTACAAACACGTATAAAACAAGTACAAAATGAAACTGGATGCAACCAGTTTACACTGCACGATTCAATGCAATTTAACACGCGCGAAGTCCGTCACTATGTCGCTAATCGAAAGTAAAGAAGAAAAAGAAAAGAAAGAAAAGACGTTTATTTAGTAAACACACAACGAGACAGAGATGGAATGAATTACATGGTACGGTAATAAGAATTAGAAAGTCTAGCGGTGGTACCAAATAGGTGCAGTTCAGCATGTGCCAGGCAACTGCGGATGCCTGACACTGGTTTTCAACTGCACCCTAGGACGAACGGATGTTGCACTGTTATTTATATGTATATATATACATATAGTGTGAATAATAATAAATAAATATAAACTCATAGAATTCAAACAAATATTTGGGGGATACCGATAAAATAAATATTCACTATATATGATACACATGATATATATTACATATTTATAAACAGAAATAGCATTGTTAGAGGCAGAAGAAAATATTATATTATATAAGAAAGATTAATATTGACATTTTCTAGCTTCCGTTGCTCATCTAAGAGGTAATTATTCAAGTTCTTTCGAAAAGTAAAAGTCGAGTGATTTAATTGCCTTAATGGTGGTGGTATATTGTTCCATATCTTAGATGCAGCATTACGGAAGCTACCTCTAAAGCATGTCAATTTATGTAATTGGAACGCTAGTTGACGGGAGCATTGTTTGCCTTTGACTACCCCTCCTCTGGCTACCCAGCTGAGCTTATTATACAAGTACTGAGGCTCTTTGTACTTAAGGACACCAAAGAGAAGGCAAGCCAAATGCAGTTTGCGCCTAAGTTTCATTTTTAGTACATGATGCTTATTTAGAAACGGTGATACGTGGCTCCTTGGAGGTACTGAAAAACAAAAACGTGCACAAGCATTTTGAACGCGCTGGATTAATCCATCAGTTTTGTTTAAAAGCCGAGGTCCGTAAACTGTATCAGCGTAATTCAACTTGGACAAGACTAGTGATTCAGTCAGCTGTACACGTAAATCCACTGCCAGATATGACCTTATTTTGTACAGGACCCTGAGGCGATAAAAGCAATTTTTTACAGACTCAGCTATGTGTTTTTCAAATCTCAGGTGTGCGTCTAATTGTAGTCCAAGATTACGCGCGTCGTCTACTCTATCTATAGGTTTATCCATCAATGTAACATTTAAAGCTGAAGGCAATTTCTTTAATTGATTTTTTGTACCAAAGACTAAATATTTAGTTTTATTAGGATTTAATAATAAACAATTATTATTAGACCATTTAGCTAACCGTTGTAAGTCCTCATTTAGATCGTTAATAGCTTGCTGACATTCATGTGGTTTAAATGAGATATAAATCTGGACGTCGTCAGCATAAATATGATACTTGCAATTATGTATTGAATTGGTAATATCCGCACTATAAAGGATAAACAGAATAGGCCCCAAAATAGATCCCTGTGGGACACCTCTATTTAACACAGTGAGTGGTGATGATACACAATTCCCATTTCTTGTCTTTAATTCTACGAACTGTTGTCGATTTGTCAGATAACTATGAAACCAAAGAATTGTTCTTTGGTCAAAACCATAATAAGCAAGTTTGCACAACAGAAGGTTTGTGTTAAGTACTACACATCTTAATCGTATCGTAGTCGTCGAATGACTGCCTCACCCCTCCGTTCGGGCATTGTTTTATACTCAATTGTATAATAGAACAAACGATTGCGTTCGCCGAGTTAATCCCGAACACCTGCCAGCTTTGAACGCCAGAAAACAAGGATTAATTCGTTCGACACTAATTACAGCCATAAAATAAGTACGATAACAATAGATGTTTTTGAAGTTTAAACGCGAAGTAATAAAAGAATTCGTATTTAAAACATGCCAGATTTGCGGCCTTTGTTACAATATAATATATATTTCATACAGAAATTGAATGCTGCAAGTTTAGAAATGAGGTTAACACTCGGTGCTCACTCACTGACTCACTCAATGCCGAAACATGGTTCCGACACAGCACTGGTTTCCAGTGCCCACCTCCAAAATCACATAATAAATAACATGTCAGAAAAATCCCAGTGTGTAGATAACCTTAAGCTACTCTTCTTCTTCTAAGTCGATCGCTCACTGCTGAGGATCGTGTCTTTAATGAACAATTGCTCTCTTCCACCGAGATCAGTTCCGAGCAAGGTGGCAGGCCGAGTTTATCGAAGTATCCAGCTGGTCAGTAATCAGTAAATCCACATACTTGGAGATCTGCCGCGAGATCTCTTCCTTTCGACTTTCCCAGTGACCACAAGCTTTTCTTAGCTCTCTTAAGCTATAAAATGAATAAAATATAACATATAAGTTTAGTTGGTATAGTTTATTTTGTATATTTGATTAATTATAAAATACATATAAAAATAAAAATACGATGCGACAAAGTTGAAATTTGCAAAGTGAGAGAGAGAGATAACACTTTATTGCATATCAAAATTTTCAATTACAAAAATAAACCATATTTACAATATTTTCTAGGCATCCTAACCGTTCAAAGCGATATTTACTAGGCAACCTTAATTAAAGAAATTTGTTAGCTAATCTGGCGATGAAGGTGGTGCAGTAAATAAGGCAAAAGATACGTAAATTCTTGAACTAATTAAAAAAATATATATATGTAAATACATACATATATAGTATATATACATAGTCATATATATACAGATGTAGAATAATATGCAATAATTCTAAATACATAAGTTATTATAATAAATGTATAAGCATTTTATCGGTGCAGGAACGGAGAAAGAATACAATTTCTTGCGGCCGGACGTCCTGTCACGGTCGCCATGCGACGTGTGTCGTTGATGTTGTGTAAATAAAACAAACGTGTTTACGCCTTAGCGGCTGGCTTTATTCTGTCTTGTTGTACAATATGAACTTATGAACTAAAAATGCTTAGTCTACACACTACAGGGCAGCCTATCGTAAGAGGCGCCAAAACAACCCACAGCCAGGTGGAAGGCAATTTGCCCGACTGGATGGCTACCACCCCTGGTCTAAAGTATGTCGCCATAACAACCTTGAGTTGTGTGTGAGAGTACATCAGCGCATTTGTAGCACCTTTGGTGTTGCAAATATCCATAGGCGATGGTAACCGATTTCCTTCAAGTGGGCCGTCTGCCTGTCTGCTGAACTCCTGCAATAAACAAAAAAGAATGATTATATTGTGTTAATCAGATGGTTATTTGTGGAAAGAGCACACCAAAATCATATTACACCTTTGCAAATCTCCCGGAAAACTTTTCGGTTGAAACTACTACATTATTGTATTATTTATAATTTAGCAAGACCGCTTTTTAAAAACACTGGGTACACTCACACTACCAAGTAGACTAATATATTAAGTTGCGGTGTATGTGCGACTTCATGTTCATACCTATGTCAAGCATAGTGACCTGCACACGCACTTCACTCGGCATGGGAATGACATGAGTAATACAAAACACATACGTGAGAATTTGGGGAGATTGACGCATGTCATGGGACCGCTAATATACGATAAAGTACCGAGTAGGATAACGGAGTCACCATCCGTCGGTTTATTTAAAACACGGCCCAGGAAATGGTTCGTCGAGCACACCTATAATCCTGAGGAGTTTATATCCCATAATTTGACAATTGTAATTAAGTTATGACCTGTGAATTGATGTAGAAATTGACGTGTAACTTTGTTATGAATAAATGATTTCTCATTTCTGATTAGTTAGGGTTTTATTTATTTTTCAAAGAACTCCGAACCAAAATCGAATACGAAATTCGAAAACGAGATTCACCCACGCTCGTCCTCCCCACGGTACCCTAAAATCTAATGAGATGCACATTAGTATATTTATTGGTGGGGTAAAATGGATTATCTCACATAAATGACTATGTGTGCGAGAGATCCACGTCTCTATTCCAGTTTCCAAAAACATTTATGGTTTTTTATTTTAAACAAATTGGCTACAGACAGGCCACGACACTGATTGACAAAAAACCGAATGCAATTTTGACTTGTTTTATTTACGAGCGTGCTTTTTATCATTTATGAGACATATTTAATTTGCTTTTTTATTGCCTTTAGTTGTATAAATGAATTTTAAACACGTCACGCCGTATCTGGTTTTCCGGTTGTTGTTTTTGGACTGAATTCTGAACCGAATGCTTAGGCAAATACCGCTTGTTTCGTTCTATTTTTTTTGGTGTTACTGTTGAATCCAATAAAAGCCGTGGTAAGTTATTGGTTAACGTAACTGTGCTTCCAAATAGCGTTTCAAATACCATAGGTCTACATTCTGGCCGGAAGGCGCGCACTACTTGACAGTTTGGCGATTTATGGCCGGTTCCGATATTTGACTAACCGTTCATTTGCATTACGTTCGGATAAAATTTTACATATGCTCCATACAATTAATTTCATATGTTATCGATAGTAGATCAAATGAAGGCATAGTAAAATTTACCTTATTTACCGACCAGTTACCTTCGAGATAACCCATGTGTCTAACTCGAAGCTTTTTGCCGTGTGGCCGGTTCCGGTTATGTCTTGCAGACCATTCATTTGCTTTAGTAGTAGGTTCAAGTTTGACATAAGCGCCATAGGGAACACGGAATTGTAGTTTTTACTACAATTCAATCGCTTTTTTCATATTTATTCAGCTATTAAACCTTTCCTAGACTACCACAAATAATTCAAAACCAAAATTAGCCAAATCAGTCCAGCCGTTCTCGAGTTTTGGCGAGTCTAACGAACTACAATTGATTCAATATACATATAGATAGGTAGATTAAAGACAAAAGTATTTAAAAAAAATTAAATAAACAAATTAATTATCTCTTTTTTCTTATAAAAAATGAAGAAGTAGAATGGTTTCATGTCAATGATTTGCTCATGATTTGGCATTTTTTTTCTTAATTTAATATAACTATAGAAAACTTACGAAAAAACCATTTTACGTGTCATATCGCGATTCCTGGTATTTTTTTGGTAAATTACAAATTATTGAACAGTAATTCACAATTAAGATATTTTTATTTGCATCCCATTTTCGAGTTTTCCGGCAACAGGGACGTTAAGGAGAAATAGCACCCTAAACTTTATTTGACTAATACTATATGGGAGACGATTACCTTAAAGCTAGAGTGTGCATATGTTATGTTATTTATATGGTTTGCAGGATTAATTTTTAGAATAGCCGGTAATTACGAATATTATTTTCATTATGTTTTTGTCCTATTGTGTCTTATTTGCTATGACACTATTAATTCTTTGTAAAGTACTTTGTATAGCGTACTCCTGTATTTTTTTTAAATAATAAAGTTTGAGATATATAAAAACGAAGTGTTTTTTAACAAAAATAATACCGACTTAACTAACAAGCAAATTATAAATATTTTACGGACTTCTTTCTACAACATCTTGAAGTCGGTGCTATGTAAAACATAAAAAAACATACAAAATATAAAAAGAAATCAACTCCGACGCACGACTGGAGTGTATACTCTTTAAATACGAAGTTAAAAGTGAGCAAGGTACGTTGCACAGGAAAACTTAACGCTTTTCAGTTAACGCTTGTATTATTTTCACTTCTCATAAAATTTCCATACTGGCGACTGGCGGCATTATATGAAAATCGATTCATGTAACGATAGCAAAAATCCACGATAAAACTGATGGTCCAGACTAAAAGGCATACTCAAATATATAAAGCGTTACAGAGAGGAATCACATCTTAATTGAAACGGGTTATACCCAGAATACGATGCCTGCAGAAACGGAGAGAGAATACAATTACCTGCGGCCGGGCGGCCTGTCGCAAGAGGCGACGTACAAACCACAGCCAGGTGGTATGGTATTTGCCCGACTGGATGGCAACCACCCCTAGTCTAGAGTATGGCGCCAACCTTGAGTTGTGTTCCGGCATTGGTGACCAGTTTCCAGTCTCCCAAGAGAGAAGCAACGCAATTGTAGCACCTTTGGTGTTGCAAATGTCCATAGGCGATGGTAACCGCTTTCCATTAGGCGGACCGTCTGCCTGCCTGCTGATCTCATGCAACAAAAAAACGAGCTGTATACATTTAACTAGGCAAGCATAACTGTAGTGGGGTCTAGAATAGTATAGAACAGATATAGAAAAAGGTAAATCAGCGAATATTCAATCTTTTTCAATCGTAAATTATTTATGTACATTCTTGTACAAAAGTTGCCGCAAGCAATAAATTTTCATGCTTAAATTTTTAAATACTGTTCATTTGTTTAAATTAATTTTTGTATAATAAATCGTTTGAGTTAAAACGAATTAATGCTGTCATATTTCCGTTTATATTATAATTTATCGTCTTTCTACTACATTTGTGCCACAAAATTATGTTTTAGATATATCATATAGATAGCTATGTTATGAAAAATATTATAGTTGTCATGTGTTGATTAATAATATCATATCGAAGGCTAAAACATCATTTGTTTCTAATGTCTCAAGAAAATATAAAGAACCTAGTTTCTCATTGAAGTCTATAATAATGTTCTTCAAATGTAGTAAATGTACTTTGACCACTATACTGTAACCACTGGTGGCACTCCCTAGTGATTGCCATCGTGTCAATTTATTAAATAGATTAGAATATGATAATATTTTTTATTTTGTAGTCCTATAATACACCATTATGCCACTACATGGCTACAAAATATGTAATGTTAATATGTAATGTAAAAAAATAAATGGCTATTTCTTATATATTTTAGATCAATAAAATATTTTAAAAAAAAGTTATGTTATCAAAAATTATAGTTGTCGTGTGTTGTTAATAATATCATATCGAGGGCTAAACATCATTTGTATCAAATTACAATTTGGAAATTTGTCAGATATATTATATCAGATTAAATTTTTCAAATGATTCAGAAAACTCATGATCAATAAACTAAGGTGAACTGTACCATTCTTGGCGCAAATTATTGTCACCCTATTAATTTATTCAAAACATTACGAAATCTTATTACTTTTTTATATATTTTGTAGCTCTATAGTGGCATAATGGTGTATTGTATGACTACGAAATAAAAATAAATCATCTTTTATAATATTATTAAATTGACACGATGCCAATCACTAGGGAGTGCCATCAATGGTTACAGTTCCCCTATTTACTACATTTGAAGAAGAACATTATCTGTAGACTTAAATGAGCAACCACGTTCTTTATATTGTTACGAGTTGCGAGGGACTCGAAGAATTAAAATGCCGTTGGAATTATTATAGAGTTTATTAGAACTATACAAACACACATAACACAGATACAAATATAACCGAACACAACAAGTACAAACGTAATGCAGAAGGCCGTAATTCAATAAAACCTGCAGAGTCCGTCACCATTAGATTCTCGATTGTAGGACACACGTCTCGCTTCGATCGTGGTTTTCGCTCGACTGCCCTCCCCTTCCTCCATCAGGCCATCGTTGTATACTGCACAAATACAATGTGTGCGTATCGTAGTCGACCTAATCCGCCACACCTGGCTAATGACTCGCCGGTAAACGGCCATAAACGAGTACAATAAAACAATAAATAGGTTGTTTTCTAGAAACGTATACCAATCAATAAGTAAACAAAAAAAGACGATCAAAAAAGAATTACAATTTGTTTAAATGCCGACAGGTAATAAAATGTGTTTTGTTTCGGATATGCAGGTGGATTTTGTTTTTGTCGGGACCTGAGTTATAACAATATTTTCTTGAGACATTACGATGTTGTCCCGTAATATTTATTGTCTCTTATAAAATGTTACTTGAAACAGCTAATTTGACGAAATCAGGAGCCTTGTAAATCATCATATAAGTAATAATATTTTTGTCTCTATCACACATAGGGGCATTGTACGAGAAACATTGATTTTGAAATATTTTATTTTCGGTTATTTCATAGGAGCCTGTAAGTAAATAGTTGAAAGGGTAGTAATTCTTTTATCAATATTATGCCAAATTTTAACCAATAGTAAAACAAATGAATGGTCGGAGAGGTATAGGCACCGGCCATAGTGGAGCTAGGGCCAAACGAATAATAAAATTAATCCACAATGGTTTGTTGCCCTGGATATAAAAATGATCTAGAAAAACTTATCACAATAATTAATGAAATTATGAATTATTTGCCATAGCTTTTTTAAATCTTCTTTTTCTTATTACACTAATAAGTCAATGCTTTTTGCTTTACTGCTACTTCGCTTCTTTGCTTCGCTACTTCTTTGCTTCGCAGACTACTGGTCAATAGACGGTGTATTCTCTATGACAAAATTAAAGATATTTTGAAGAAATATTAGGTAAAAAGTGGTACGAACAAGTAAGATGTGTTGTTTCTAATTCAAATTCAAAAGTTTTCATTCAAAATAAGTTCCACTGGAGAACACTTTTTGAGGGTCAAACATGTAGGTTAGAATTTAATTTTACTTCCTAGTTTATGTACACCGCTTCGCAACGTGTTTTTGCTGTTAAAGAGAAGAAGCGGCATGAAACTCCTCAGCAACACGTCTAGCTAAAAATTGTTTTGCTTTATATTTTTCTCTTATTATATTTATATCTCAATTTCTTTTTTTATAAGTTTTATACAGAAGTATGTTACAGAATGACTTTTGAAGAATTAATGGACTTGTAGCAAACAGTGTATATTCAATAGGACGGAGACACAATAAAAGTAAAGAAAAAAATTACTACAGTTATAATAAACACATGACGTACTACTTTTATTATAACTATATAGACAGAGTCTGTCTGTATGTATTAGAACCGGCCACAAGCTTTCATATGGAAATTTAAAATAGGTTTTCATAAATATTCTTGGTTTATATATATTATTAGTGACCATTGATTGACTGATAAATAATTTATTTAAATTGCTTGAAAAAATATTTTTATGTTAACTATCGTAGTAATAACGACTTCCCTTCGAATCTGTTTAGAGGCAGGCCTCGTACACGACGGAGATAAACTATAGTTTAACCGTATAATGCTGCATTGGGAGTTGTTTTAAATTCAAGTTAAATAGTAGATTGTTGCACGAGAGGTGAATGTGACCCATTTAGGCACGCGTTTAGCTAGGCCGCTAATTTGTGAGTGCCTTAATAGGCCTTTCACCCGAGGTTAACACTCTGCTTTTCATTTCGAATATGAGAAAAGGAAATTAAGAAGGAGAAGAAAGTAAGAAAAAAATATTTTATTTAGGACAAATTACATGAAACTAATTGTTACAAAAAAATAACTCAATTAATAATAGACACACTTGTCCTAAAAGAGGCTTCAGTGTTAGTCTTCAGCACAATGCTGGTCTGTTAAAACCAGCGCTGATCTTCCATGAAGCCCTAAATTATCGTCCCGGCAAACATTACCTACATCAATGCGAAACATACAACTAGAATTAAAATCAATAATGCATAGTAAGTAACGGTATATATAACATAAATATAGATAGAAAAACTAATCATTATATATATAAATGTATCCCTATTTCCCTTGGTCATGCCATCACGCGTGAACTGCTGGACCAATTTCGATAATTCTTTTTTGTTTTGTTTGTTATTGTCAGGAGAAGGTTCTTATTAAAGAAAAAATTAAGAAAATTGCACGGAAGATTAGAAAATTTAAGAATACTTAACCACCATATAAAATAATTTCTAATCTAACCTTTGAACAATAAACTTTTTAATGTAACCTTACGACGTTTGACAGAGAATTGACAGAATGCGTGCTGCAAATATCGTCAAAGGCATAGAGTATATTGAATATATGGGTCAAAGGGATTAAAAAAAACTGCAAACTCGAACTATCTATTATTATGTTTCAATATTTTATATAATATATTATATTTATTTATATCAATATGTGTATATTTTTGTCTTATTTCCATATCTATTATACTTGCCATTTCATAATCTTATATAGGTATATATATACAACGTGTTTCAGACCTTATGATAATAAATCAGACCACGTTTTCTTCATGACGTACTCCGTCCAAATACAACAACGAATCAAGGTAGCTTCTTTGGTTTAGCCACAGGACCTCATTTTTCATTTCAGAATTTAACAACAACATGTATCTGTTATGTGACTAAATCGGTAGGTTAGTGACCAAATGTATCATGTTGCCAGCTCGTCTCTTCATCATTAAACGCGGAAGTTGTTCGTTCTTCTCTCGCTCATTACAATAAAAAATAATAGGTACGAAAGGGACAAATACTTTTCTTTTTGTCAAAATCTGCGCATAAGACAAATGCCGCAATACGTGCGACGTCAAGTTAGTACTAATTAGTGCTGTACTAGTTCACATCGTCGTGTTTATCGATTTTGTCTCGCAACACTTCAGTTACTTTACACTTCAAAGTCTATTAAAGTAACTTAGGAATAATTTTTAATTTACAAAACTAAAAGTGGCAACGAGGATAATTTCGACAGAGACGTCAAAAAACTGCAAAAATTACAAAAAGCTTGTTAAAAAATTACAGAATAAATACTACGAAAGGACTTGATAATGATGTTCCAATGAAAAAAAAGGTTTTATCAAAGAAGTTAAAGAAACCAGTGTTGAATTTTATTTTATAGTGAATAAAATATTATTTTGAATGAAATTTATTAAATTGTGTAAAATACTAAAATTAAATAAATTATTTTAAATCTGGTATGTATGTAATATTTTTATTACCCACAAATTATTAAAAGTAAGTAAATCACATATTTAGCAAACAGTAGCATGGATTCATGTCGTTAGATACGACTTGCTAGCCCAAGCATTTTTAGATGGATTTTATTAGATAGCTTATTATTATCATTAATAAGTAAAAGTTTATTAGGTATTAGCATAGAAAAAAACCTTCAAATAATGCAGTATGGCTATTTTATAACATGGCTCATTAAAAAAACTTTAACAAGATATGGCGCGATCTACTTAAAAAAAAACTATTTAATAGTGTACATTATAACACTTGAAAAATATCGATATCGACTACTGGGACTTCGAACCTGATGTCACAGCACTAGAAATTTGATATTATTAGTGATTGTTTATGTTATAACAATCGACGAAACGACGATTGTTTATGTTAGCCCGATAAGGTCAGTGAACCAATATTTACAAGGATGTTCTGTTTTAATTCCCTTTTTATCGTAATTAATTTGTTCGAAAATTGCTTCTTTTTAATTTTGACGTTAGGGTTGATTTAATAGTACCAACAAATATATATATATATAAATATATATATATATATATATATATATATATATATATATATATATATATATATAAGGTTGTCTGGAAGAAATTGCTTTTAGTGATAAGACCGCCTATTGTCTTCTGTACTTAAACTTCTTGACTTGTATCTTAATGTAATGCTATAAAGTATATTATATTCTATATACAGATTTACTATAGGACGCTAGTGTGTTAATCACTAAACTGCCATGGGTTTTTTAAGAAAGAGGCTTTTCTTAGAAAAAGGGTATAAATCATCGTTACTAACAAATCGGCTACCGATTGTCTTATGGTGAAAAACAAACAATAAAAATACACAACAATGTCAAGTATATTATTTACTTTTATAATGTTTGTATAAAACGCCGCCATTGAACATGCGCGTACGCCGCTTTGCCACTGAAACAATTGGATAGTGATGTAACACGTATGCGGGTCTACTATATCTTTTGTTCGATATCATAACTTTATTCATCGCTTTCTTTCTTTCTTTTAGATTTCCGGAGCCCTATTTAAACTTTTTGCCTACTACTGCCAAAATACTGCTTGCAGAGTCCCTTCTGCTTCTCATATTTGATCATGCTGACGCCTGCTATCTAGATATAACCTTAGAAAAACTAAATAATCTTGAGCACATAATTTTTGTATGTGTTCATATTTGGTTTGTGAAAATATGACCATGTTGCCGAATTTCGTGTGAAACTCAAGTGGCTTTCGTTTTCGCCGGAATACTAACTGTGTACATACATTCTAACTGTCGTCTATAACATCCTATTTAATCCTAAGTTTTGTGTCGGGGGATATTATAATTAAATAACAGAGTAGAGGCAAGACAATTTCTTTTAGGTATTAACTTGGTAGTAATTAGAAAGCTAATGTCTGTCTGTACGTCAGACAGTAGAATAAACAATATATTTGAATATATGATTCTTATACTGCCAGGTATTCTCATTATATATTTTTTATGTTTGCGCTCAGATACATATCGTAGACTCCTGGCGCCTGCACACACTTCATCCCTTTATGATAACCTCGTTTACATTGCAGTCTGTCAAACTCTGGAATGCGTTACTTACTGTCAAAGAGGCCAAAACATTACCTACTTTTCGGAAATATAAATGTGTCTGGATTTATGTATGTATTAAATTTATAAATTAGTCTAAGTATGTATATTTCAATTGTACAACCGTATCTTTTTGCTGCTCCACCTACATCGCGATCCAAAATTTATATAATATACATTTCGGATACATATTTATGGATTTGTCCTGAAGCCCATCGCATTTGTGAATACCTATTGTTGTGGTTGATAAAAGTCTTATGCGATAAAAGGGCCATGAAACATGGTAACGTGGTCAGCGTTTCAGGAGTGTTCCCAACAGACAGTGGATTTGTAATCCATATATTATTTTTAATAAATATATTGTTATCTCTATTTAAGCCTCTTCAAGTGCATTTTAATTCTGTACAATAAAGTATATTCTATTCTAAATCAATGATCAAGCAGTCATTTTATCATTTACACATTAGTATGGAAAACATTTCCGAATGATTAGTATTACAAAAAAGATACATGGATTGTCTGAAACATGGCGTAAAGGTTTGTGGTGTGACAAAGGACATAATCCAGAATAGAGGAGTACGAAGAAATATACCGATCTCAAATAATTGTAACATATGAAGGAAAGAGATAAAGAGAGAGAGAGAAACCGAAATGGAAAAATCTGAATTGCCTCGGAATATAATGTGTCTCGTGTCCCAACACTAGCATTGACACAAGTGATCTAGCGCGCTACAAACAAATAAAATTCTTTTAACCTAACTTTTTTTTCAAATTGTTCAAATTTATTTCTTATGTTACTTATTTTAATGAGTATTTTACTAAATCTCCATAAATTATATAAGGTGCTCTGGATATATATTAATTGAAATAAAGTTGTCAAAAGATAGTTTGCTTTTCACACGCATGACTACGAACAATACCGACCTACATTCCGCTTTGTTTAATATGTCACACTGTTATTCAATGAGTTTCAAGAAAATAGACTGTTGTAAAATAAGAAATATTTAAGAAAAAGTTCAAATGTTTTTTTATTGCTGGAGTAAAGCAGACAGACTGCTGGCATACCTGATGGAAAGCCGTTGCCTCATCGCCCATGGACATTTGCAACACCAAAGATGTTGGGGCTAAGAAGACGAGATTAAAAAATAACGAGAGGTTTTCGTTATTACAAGATATATTCAAAAATATTGTCAATAGAAGCAAAAACAACTTAAAAGACAGCAACGCATTACAAAATATGAAATTCATAATACATTCAAAAAGTTTGTGTGTTCATCAAAAGATGCTACAAATGTTCTGCTGTCCTCGTAGGGGGGACTGGAATGAAGCCACTAATGCCGATAATCTGGCTTAGTATTCTGCTTATAGTCTTAAGGGATTATAGGTAGAGTACAATATAAGTAGAGTTTTCTTCTGACACGGTTGTAAAACATCTCGCGGGACCAAAAAGGCTGGCCTGTATTTTGGGCAACGCAGTGTTGCCTGTAGAATGTAGTATCTAATTGGGCCAACGTTTCGGGAACGTTCACAACTGACAGTGATTTGGAACCTTTTTATTATTTGTACCTAATATTTGTTTGTTTGTAAATTAAGCTCTATACACATATCTTTTATGTTAAAAAAACTAAAATATACAGGTAGGTATATTTTAGTTCTTTATTTAAGTGAACGTAAGTGATCTTTAATATTATAAAGATCTAAACTTGATGTGTCTGTACATAGAAGTTATTTGAAAAAATTACTGGAATAGACTATATAATCGATGTAGAACACGATGCAATTTTTTTAGATTTCTTTTGTTCGGGATCCACGTAAAAACTACTGTGCCGATTTCGAACCATATATCGCTGACCAACAGTAAACTCTTGGACTTAAAATCAGCGCTACTTTCCATACCGGGAATCCCGTGGGAATATTTTGATAAAACTTTTGCCTTTCCCAGTTATATATTTTTATACGTAGAATCCGAATTTGTAATCTATATATCTATCTTCTATCTATCTATATATATATATATAATGAAAATGGTGTTCATTTGAGGCTCAATCACGCTTAAACCACTGATCGTATCGACATGAAACTACCACCATTCGATGCGAAATTTTTCCTAGATGGTTTATGGCTATCTATCTATCTATATATATATAAGCAAAGTTTGTTTTCTTTGTCCGAGGTAAACTCGAAAACTACTGGACCGATCAGCATGAAACCACAACCATTCGACGTGGAATTAATCGTAGATGGTTATAGGCTATATATATTTTTCAAATTCTATGAGCCCTTTGCCATGTTTTCTCGATTTGTTTGTTTATTAATTTATTTGAATAAGGCGGTACGAAGTTCGCCGAGTCAGCTAGTTAGATATAAAGAAACTCTCACGCAAGTGTAAATTAGGTTAGTATAAGATAAAATATAATAATTATTATAAGATTTTTTTATATATACTTGTATAAACTTAGTGAGTGAATAAAGTGAAGAGTGCCAGTGACTCTGAACAACAACTCACCAGAGACGTCAGTGCTTACACAATAAGTAAAAAAACTAGCTTTTTCCTATGGCTTCGCTGGCGTTAATGTTCACTACGGGAACTGTACATTTTTCCGGGATCAAAAGTAGCTTATATGCTATTCCCGACTGCAAAATATCTATGTGCCAAATTTTATTTACATTCGTGCAGCGTGAGCGTCCATCCATCCAAACTTTCGCATTGGTAATATTAGTATAGATTTAGTAATCGTTTCTGCGGTCACCATATTGGTGCCCATTCACTTCGCTATAAATACAAATGCGACATGACAGTATCCTACTTATTTGTTCGCTATTATAAAAAATAATAATCACTCGAACCGTAATAATTTCCTCACAGCAAAGGTTGTATCAAATCACAATGCCGGGTTCCAGAGTATCATCGAATGGTCCGTAAACTTCCACAAAATAGTGTAAATGTACACAAATAGTTTTAACAGTCAATATTCTACAGTGTAAAGGCACTAAAGGCAGGTGGGGGCGTGCGCTGGGCGTCCCGCTGCGATTGAAGCTGTAGTGATGTTATCGCAATGTCGATATCGATCTTAACATACCCCAGATATCGCCATCCAAATGTGTCGACGTAAGGCGGCGCTACAATGGCGCGAGTCCCACTTTTAATGTGACAAGAATCTTTATTATTAATTTATTCATCCTGGTTTAGTACACAGTACGATATTGATTAATTATTCAACAAAGATCACACAGTTTTACAATATACATTACAAAAGATGATAGATTTTAAGAACACACATGAGGCAATAATGAATTTTACTTTGTACGCTTAACTTGTGCAAACAGAATAAATAAATCTAAATTTCTGTTAAATTCATTTTAATTCAATTTAAGTCAAATAAACAAAAGAACTGTGGCAAAAAAAATATATATGAAAATCAGTGTTTATAAAATATTCTTAATGCTAAGATTTACGAAGACTGAAGTGTGATGTATGTGTGCATGAGTTTATGTGTGTATGAGTTTATGTGTGTATGTATTTATGATTATTACTGTAGTGTATATCACAAGCCCAAAAATTGGTTTACATGCGGATGATTATTGATGTGGGGCTTAAAAATATAAATATTTATTTTAAATTCTGCTTTTTTATATTTATATTTGGAGCTCGCAAAAAGATGGAGGTTGGAACATTATTATTAGTTGGAATATATACAG
The DNA here is from genome assembly GCA_949752895.1 of Dendrolimus pini. Classification (NCBI taxonomy): domain Eukaryota; kingdom Metazoa; phylum Arthropoda; class Insecta; order Lepidoptera; family Lasiocampidae; genus Dendrolimus; species Dendrolimus pini. The sequence goes on from OX457125.1 coordinate 25,852,863, forward strand.
GAAATATATTAGGAAAATATCTGGGGACTAATTCGGACCAGCAGAATGTCTGTCGTTCGAGCATCACGTGAAAACTACTAAATGGAAATAAACGAAACTCGATATAGAGCTAGCTTATATCCCAAATCAAAACATAGGATACTTTTATCCTATAAATGATGACATACGTGGGATAGACGGAGTCATATTACAATTTCATGTGTTAACCGAAAACTTAAAAATTTCGCAGACTGATGAATATGAAATTTCGCACACTTATAGTTTATATAGAAAAGGAGTGCAGAATGCTTTTTTAATTATGCGTAAAACATATTATATTAAAGCGTTAAAAAATCATTACACACACTACCGTGTATTTGACACACACACGTATATATACTCTTTTGTTTATTGTTGAAGTCAAATAAAAAGTATATGTAACCTTGGCGAAATCTGTGATTATACCTATAGAACAACAGAACCTTAAAATGTGCACTTATAATTTAAATGGATTATTATGGTCGAATTTCGACCACGGGCGATCACTGGTTATTTAAAATGGAACTAAGATGAATTTTATATATTAGTTGTTATGGCCATTATCTGAATATTATGTCCAATTAAGTCATATATAAATGTTTATTTGCTGTCACTGTTGTTATTGTATTTGGTTTGGTCACACAACACACAAATTTTGCTTTTGCAGGCGTTTAACATTAAAATACCTAAATTGTCGATATGAAGTGAATAAAATAATACATCACTGACCACGTCCGTTCTTCCACAAGCACACCTGCTTCATATCGACATTAGAAGTTTACGTCACTAGTCTTATAACTTTTAACTTTTTGCACTTATTACTTTCGTATTACGTTGTTGCGAATCAATTTTAATAATATTCGATAAATATGGTTTTTCTGACTTTATGTTACATTGTAAAAAGGTATTTCTTCATTTTTGGAAATGCAACTAAATATGACTACAGGTGATGAACTGTTTCACTACTGAGCTTGGGTCCGCCATAAGCCCGTCACGCTTATCCAAAGCGGATTGGCTAGTTTCACACATGTTTATCTTAACAGCTAGCACTTGGTTATTCTCAACATTCGATTGTTCTAATCACATTAGATTAGAATACTGCCAAGTGGTTTATTCCTCGCGGCCAAGACTCGAAACTGCGATTGAAATGCAAGTATGAGATGCGTATGAATTAGCCAGTAAGCTACCATGAGTTTAACATTTGTATTTTGAGTATATGAGCATTAGAGTTGTATCAAACAAGTACAATGATGCGGTTACATCTGCGATAATGTTACAGATATAGGCCGTTTCATGCAGATATGACGATGGGTTTAACATTTGAGATGCAGCATTGTTAATGACTTGAATTAAAATGCCGTTGGAATTACTATTGAATTTATTAGAACTATACAAACACGTATAAAACAGGTACAAATATAACTGGATACAACTAGTGCAAACTGCACGATTCAATAACACGCACAAAGTCCGTCACTATATCGCTTATCGAATGTACTCGTCTTGCTTTGATCGTGGTTCTCGCTAGACTGCCCCACCCTTCCGTTTGGGCATTGTTTTATAGTAAACTGTACAATACAACAATCGACTGCGTTGACTGATTTTTTTCCAAGAAAACGTAATTTGTACACCTACTTGATTATTCCTGACAACGGCTATAAACAATAACAATAGGCTATTGTCTAATTGCAAATTTTAAACACAAAGTAAACAAAAGAAGTCCAAATGCGGTAAAGGTAATAAACCAGGTATGCATTTCTTTGTCGGTATGTAACAGTGTGACATGACAGTAGATGTGTTTATTCGTTAACGGTGTAATTTTTTAACGCTTTAAATAAGACACATTCGGCCAGAGCCTATACTATCTATCTATATTTTATCCGTGCAGGAACGAAGAAAGAATACAATTACCTGCGGCCGGGCGGCCTGTCGTAAGAGGCGACAAAAAAACCCACAGCCAGGTGGTACGGGTTTTTTTTATGGAAGTATAGGTTTGCGTTTGACCACTGTCTCACCTGATGTTGAGTGATGACGTACTCTACGTTGGAGCATGCTTATAGATACCTATTCACTCGTGATGCGAAGACTTCAAGATTGTATTTATCAGGAATAACAGACTCCGGCAAATTATTCCACTCTTCGGCAGGGTATTTGCCCGACTGGATGGCTACCAAACCTGGTCTAGAGAATGCCGCCATAACAAACTTGAGTTGTGTTCCGGCATTAGTGACCAGATTCCAGTCTCCCTTAAGAGAGGAGCAGCGCATTTGTAGCACCTTTGGTGTTGCAAATGTCAATAGGCGATGGTAACCGTTTTCCATCAAGTGGGCCGTCTGTTCTGTTCGTGTCTGTCTGTTCGTGTCTGTCTGTTTGCTGAACTGATGCATTTATAAAAAAGTCTAAATCTTTAACATTATCGCAGATGTGACTGCAGCATTAAAGTCTTAGCAAACGAGCCTAAAATCCGAAACTGTTCACGATGCAAAAGCAATAATAAGACGACCATGACATTACCTACTTATTTAGACTTCATAATCACAAAGATTGATCAATACTTAAATTGTTTTAAATGTCTCTAGAGGCAATTAGGCACGATTTAATTGATGCGTTATTTTAAATACTCTATTAGATTATATTAGTACCAATTGCATTGGGCTTCACAATTTTGTATAATAAAAGTAATTAATTGTATGGAATTTATTATTTTATAATCTAGCAGTAAAGCAGTGAAATAATAACGCCAATTTTATTACAATGGAGCATTTGATAGAGTTAAATATGGCCCTGGATTGTTAAGCCCATGTTTAAATAGTATAAGGCTGATACCAGACGGATCAACCGAATTGAATTCGATTGAAAAGCACAGAACTGAAAGATGTCATTCAATGTGGAGTTTAAGTTCTACGTAATTATCTGCACCTCCTACATCGTCAGATTCGGTTGAATTATTTCTTAATACTATGCCTGGAAGAGATTGCTTTAAGCGATAAGGCCACCTGTTGTTTCTACCATGATAATATTGTAATTTGGTGAGCAATAATGATGTTGCGGACAGATAGCACCCCTCCAGACCCGCCCGCCGGATCATACCTACTCTGCACACCCCACATACCGCCGACACCCATAGCTCTCACAACTAGCAGCTAGTCGGACGGTACGCGGGATATAGGATCGGCCTTGGAGGCAAAAATTGTTAATTCTTAATACAATTCTCTTTGACGACTTACCACTTTCTCTCTCTCGATTCTCTCGCAATTTGTCATTTTCATGACGTAGGTACTTCTTTATGTATATTCTAAGCTATATGAATATTTTAATAATAATCATACAGTACAATTTTATATCGTGTTTCATTTCCAAAGAGGAAGCAACTGCCACCTATAAAAGTGTTACCAATTTTATTTTATTCAATGATATGGTCGGGAGTCAAATCGGATGGGAGGCCGTCTCCTTTTTTTGCGAGCGCGTAAAGCCGCGTACTCACCTACATGCCGTGACCGTAACCGTTGCAGAAATCATACACAGTGTGTGTCTGACTCGCGAGCTCCAGGCGAGGGTAAGCTGCGCGCTGGCAACAAGTCGACAAAATGAAGATTACCACATTCAGGTACTGATTTAATGATACTTTCCATTCCTGCAGTACGGAGCGTTTTAGACCTTGCACTTAAACTACCACTGTGTCGGCACGAGGCCTATTGAGCCCCGTAACGTTTTAAAAACTAAAATCTGCCTTATAAATAAAATATTTTATAAATCTTTGTTTTGTGTTGTGCGGTACTAGGTTAAGGTAGCCCCTTAGTAAGGTAGGTATACTATGGAACTCTGGTTTAATAGAATATCTTGAAACCAAATTGAAGTTACATCCCTCGCACCACAGAGAAGTCTAAGTTTTCTTAGCCGTACCGCCAGTGAGACACGGACGGGGCAGCTTAGACCCCGTTTTGCAGTGAACGTGTTAAAGTCGCCATACACATAAACGATCAGCCCGAAAATGATAATGAAATTTTGGATAGGATAAAGAAAGAACAATGATTTATATAACACTAATATGAATGGAATATGCCATGGAAACTATTAAACTCGAATACAACCTTTACGTCGCCATTGCTGGCGAAAAAAGAAAAAGTAGAACATATTTAAATTTTGACTATAGTGTTGGGAAAAATATGAAACCAAGTGCTCTATAATACGTTTGTAAAAGTCGGTGCTGAAAAATTACCTATAATATATAAATAAATTGCAAATTCTGGAGGTTTTTTTGTAATTGTAATAAGTTGATAATATTTTTGTTCTTAAATGTATATATTTTGTAAAATGAATAATATTTCTTGTTAATTCGCCATTCCGTATAATGGTAATGATGAACTTTTTAAAATAATTATTTGAGATTTATTTACTAAATATTCATATTCAGACGGAAAGCATTTTTATTATTGTATTAATGTAAATAAATTAAAAGACCTCAGCATCCGCACCTACCAGTTTTTCTCCAGAAACTGACCTTACATATAAACAAAAACAAGTAAAAAAGTTCAAAAACGAACGACGAAGGACTTTTGAAAGTAAGCCCTCTGTATCCGCTTGGTTACAGTTACGGTTAGCAACTTAGCACATGAGCACGCGGCTTAATGTTCGTCAAGGAGGAGGCGAAACGGAGCGTGCGTGTACGAGCTTGCTCCGCTCCCGCTAGAGGAGGACGGGCCCCCGCCGGAAGGCGGGCTTTGCCCTTCAGCCACCGTGAGCTTCCCCTGGGAAAGGGTTCACACCCGCTATTAATTAAACGCCGTCGAGATGAGGCCGCACCGTGTTTCGCGCTTGTCCGCGTCTCCTCCCCTGGGGCGAGTCACAAACCGCCCCACGCAGGATCTGAAAGGTTGGAACTTTGAAGACGTGGCAGAAGAAATAACATCAGGGTATCTGATATTAAAGACCTATTTAATCTCATTTTACATAAATTGTAATCAGTTACGATCATGTAATACAGACAAATTTAAACTTAATTATAATGCACAGGCTGTTTTACTTCTGGAACGACCCGTCACGGGCATCGTTTCCCCCGGCAGTAAACGAGGCCGCTGATCCTCCGCCGCGCCTCACAGGCGCTGACCCTGGCATAAGGTGAAGGCAGGAACACCTAGTCGTTTAGTGGGTATCCCTAATCCGGGTAATGGCATAACTTCGGGGGTGCTATTTCCATCCCAAGGAGGAATTCCCACGCTCCTCACTGGGTTTCCCCTGCAGGTGATAGACCTCAAACGGATTTCCCTTCGTGTTATATGAATTTATTTATTTTATTTTATTATAATTTGGTTAATTTATAGATATATGTCATTTGTTTCGTTGTGTGTGTTGCCACAATGATTTTATGTATGTATGTGTTATTTAAATTACTACATTATTATATTTTTTTTACTCTACAATTCATTTATCTTTTTTACAAACTGCATCATACTGTATATATTGTTGTAATGTCCACCGTAACTTCACTTTATGGTCCCAGACGGAAGAACAGCGCTAGTTCTTGTTGGCTAGCATTATGCTGAGACTGGGTCCAATTCAGGACTCATTTTGTTTCTTTTGTCTTTTTATTTCTATTTGTAACTTATTGGCGCTCTGTGGTTTGTGCCTACCCCGCAAGGGACCTGGCGTGAAGTTATGTATGCATGTATGTATGTATTAACTTAGTTTTTGTCCTAAATAAAATATTTTTCTTTCTTTCTTAGTTCAAATAGGGCGGCCTATCCGCTTGTATGCCATGAATCTTAAAAGTGGCGTATTTCTGCCGGGCGAGTGATTTTGAGTGATTTACGGAAAATGGGATATAGGCAATATGGCCGTGTCTTAAACTTATATCTTTAAATTGGATATGTAATGACTAACTGAGGATTTATATACTATCCTTTGCGCGCTGCTACGCTTGCTTTAAAAAAGGTATATGTACATATGTCATTAAGTCCGCATGTTATAATTTTTAGAAATGTATGCAATAAAAACGCAGTGGTTGCTTGCGAACTGTTCCATTTCTATATTTTATGAACTACCTCCACTTGTTTATATTAAATGTTTGTCTGTTTGTTCGGGATCCTCGTAAATATGATTGGGCTGATCGCGATACGGATTACGCTGGTCGACAGCAAATTCTTGGAGATAAAATCTGCGCTACTTTTAATTCTGGGAATACCGCGAGAATGAGATGAGAATGGTATAAAATGGCCAGATTAAAAAAATCAATTCCAATGTGATTTTTGTGATAGAAAATTTTAAAAACTGATCTATAGCAAATTTTTATACAATAAAATGTGTCATATTTTTTATATTGAGAATCCCGCGTGAATTTTCCCGGGAAAGGTTTGAAGTTTTTCGGGTGCATAAACATTGTCTTATTTCAACACAGTTTTACTAAAACGATAGCTTAGATACTTTTTTAAATGCTGTGGTACTTTGTCCCGGGAATCGCGTGGGAATTTCAGTTCAAGCGTGGACAAGGTCGCGGGCATGTCCTAGTATATTATATATATATGTAGCAATGCGGGATCGTTAGTGGTCCAATGTGTGAATGGTTAATAATGAGCATTATGAAATATATAAAGGCATTTAATAAGTTTATTGGTACACGATTGACGACAGGCATGACGGGACAAAAGTCCATGGAAGAAAAAGGAGGAGTTTGTCAAGTTACAAGTTACAGACCAGCAGCATATAAAATTTCGTGACAATCTGTTGTTTAGTTAAGGCGTAAAAACGTAACAAACAAACAAACTCACATTTCACATTCGCATTTACAATACTAGTTAAGATTATCAATTTGAATGGGCAATCAGGCGGGAGGCGCCAACGCGTTGTAAGTTTTTTTTGCGATAATTTAATTACTTTACGAATTCTTCAATAACAATTTAATCGTTATAGTGCTTTCTAGATTTAAATTACTGGAAAAAAACTGTATGTACGACATACATCTATACTAATATTATAAAGAGGAAAGATTTCTATTTTTGTATGTTTGTAACGAATAAACTCAAAAACGACTCGACTGATTTCAAAAGTTCTTCCACCATTTTGCAGCGTTACTTCCCAGCCTCTTTTAGAGGTAGTTTTAAATACGCTGTAAATGCTGGAACAACATGCCTCCTCCAATATGAAACCTGCAGTCAGTTAAGGGATTCACAGTCAAATACAAAAAGTTTCTTGGTGACCACCAAATATCACAGGCAGATTAAAGACGCGACACTAGCATAATATAACTCTAGTATCTTTATTATTTTTACCCATAATCCTAACCTTTTATGTACATAATTATATAATTCATTATGTATGTATATGTTTAATATTATTCAGGGTTGTATAGGAATTAATTTTGTAATTATATATTTATTTAACTATTTGATAGTATTATCGCAACAATATATTACTATTATTATTATTCGGGAAATGTATTGTTAGTACTGTTAGTAATAGTACCTACAAAATACTTATTCACTCGTGACTTGAAGACTTCGAGATTGTGTTTGTCAATAAAAACGGACTCCGGCAAATTATTCTACTCTTCGGCAGTGTGCAGTCGAAATGTTGAAGTGAAACGCTTGGTTCTGACTGGTGGTGTTTCCACCATGTAACGATGGCGCAAAGAGATGCGTCTGGTTGTCCGATGGTAAAATGAATGAACGCTTTCCGAAATGTATCCGATAGAAGACAGTTAGCCCCGCGACCATGCTCTAGTCTCCGAAATCGAGAATATAAAGACGGTCATTGCTGACCAGCTTCCTGGCTCTTTTCTCAATTGATTCCAACACCTCCAACTGGTATTTGGCTGACCCGTCCCAAAGATGAGAACAGTACTCTATGCACGACTGAACTTGTGCTTGGTATAAGTTCAGCAAACCAAAAGCAAACCTATACATATATAAAAAATCTGGACGCTCTGGGTAAGATCTTCCACCTCCGCTTTGCCTCTCAACGTGCAACATGCCGTCACCAATACAAATGCAAACAAGTGGAGGGTCCGCGCCGAGCCTCGGGCGCATCATAACCGAGCCATAGCATTATTAAAACAACTTTTAATTAGTTTAAAATTTTGTTTGATAACGCTATGAATATTTAAAAGGGGCTCGCCGACCGTTTAATTTACTACTTTGAAGCCATTCCGAAGGCACCGACGGACGCTTCGACGTAATTAAACTAGAAATACAGAAACTAGCATTATTAATATAAAGCAACAACTGGCGCCTGTAGCTATTTGTGATGCGAGTTTCGAATCGTAAAAAAAGAACCGGGGAATTTATACGTCAATAAGAGTTTGTTGGGCAGTGGGCATTATCGTAAAATGTGGATAGTATTTAATAGTTGGCACAAGGAGAGCCGCCCCTATTAACGGTTGAGTTATATGACAGTTATAATGTGCTTGCCGGCGACCATCCGACGCTGGGGCCCCACTGCCGCGGCCGCCCCGTCTTTTGGCCTTGCGGGACATTGCACTGCCACCTTCTCCTCTCTTAGAGAAAGAAAGATTTTATTCTCAACAAATGTGTATATTTGCAGTTAACACGCAATAGAAGTGTACTCGTAACATTAGAGAATATACACACAGATAATTCTCCTCTAACTTTTATTGTATCCTTCAACATATTATAATTCAAAATAAACTTCTTAAGTATCACTTTCAATTTTTCACTGAGTTTTATTTTGGTCCAAATTGGACCTATGTAGTATAATCATCTTATTGATTCTCCAATCTGTGCTGCACAATGTATAACTCGTATCTCATTCTCTTGCAGGCTTAATCCTATAGATTTATGTGTTTATCTCTTTTTATTGTCGCTTTTTCGTTTCATCGAGTTTCAAATCACAACGATTCTGAAGAGGTTTCACTTCAAAAAACTTATCAGCCGTAAGACTGCACGTTAAAAGCGATAACTTTATATCTAAGCGGGACGATCACGCGGATGAATTTTCCCCATACCAAAAGTGGCCAACGAGCCTAAATAAGTTTCACTTAAAAAAAAAAAAAATTGGACCCAACTATAACCAGCGCCGTTCTTCGGCCTGAAAAGAGATTACTTATTACACTAAATACGGTTGATTTTCGGAACTTATCTCTAAAATAAGGTGTTGTAATAAGATAAGAAAGCCGGCAACTATATTATAGCAAAACCACTTCTATCCTCTACACAGGACGCCTCAATTAGTTTGGTGTAGTAAAGAATTATGTTCCGCCACTTAGTATTTTCAGAAGTCTTGCTTATATGAATTTCTGTTTTCAACTGCAACGTTTTCCATTGGTCAGTATTAATATTTGTTGTTGGAAAATGATGTGTAGCTGAATGTATAAGTTTTTCTCGATGAGCAAATGCATTATTATATTATTTTCATCTATCTACATTTACAATAAAATTCTTAAATATTGTGGCATAAAACTCTGTTCTCTTCCAGAAGCAAAATCCATTTTTAATGAATGGTTAAACTCACTTACCTACATAATGATGTCACAGAGTGCCTAATAGTGTTATCCTTTTAATAAAATATACTATTTTATATAATATATGTACCTATACTATATATACGCCTGTGTATATGTGTATGAATGTATGTATATACGTATGTGTGTATATGTATAATGTATATATACACATACATATTATTACAACCACCTTATGTACATGAAAGAAATATTATGTTTTAATGATTATGCTTATGTTATATTTTCTTAATGAATATTATGCATTATTAAATTATTCTATCCTTATTGTGTATATGCATTTATATATTTTATAAACTTGCAGGTGACGTATATATAAACCGAGTCCATGGTAAAAGTCTGTCAAACGCATCATAGCACCCACAACACAGAATTTTATTTTCTAGGCTGGGTGCCATAGTTAACTGAATCATTTATGTTATTTAGGGCCGCTTGCCTGACGAATGTCTTTAAATAAAATTAGTTAATCATATTAAACTGCCTAAATACGTTTTACACAAAATGTATTGACAGTTCTTTAAACAAATTTAGCGACAAATTTCGCGTTGTGCAAGACGCTAATCGTATTTAAGGGTGTTAAATGCGTTTAGTGTTTCTTAAATAAATTTAAGCAACCTTATGCAAGCGGCCCTTATTGTTAATAATTATGTCAGTAATATAATAATGCAAATGTAAAACTTTTGGAGAATGAATTGATTTAAATTGAATTAGGCAGATGGATTCCATTTATCTGAGGAAAAATAGTATTATAATATGAGACAACAGAATATATTAGATATCATTGCCACAAATCTGCTATTACCATTGTGTTGGAACGGTCGTTCACTGGCGGCATAATAACACTATAATATAATAGTTGCTTTTGTGTAATACTAAAACTACATCGATGTTATTATCTTTTCGCCTTACGATCGCAAAAAAATATTTTAAGGCGTCTTAACAATGTTCTTAACTTATTAGTCATTCTTAGTCATTAAAGAATTTTTATTCGCAGAATTTATCAGAACATCACATATCTATATCAATATATATAAGACAGATATATTGAATATCTTTACGTACTATAAAATAAAGTCGCATTCCAGATCTGTCTGTATATCCGCCAACTTCTTCTAATATATACTACGTAATGGACTTGAAGGAGGTTTTCACCAACAAAGAACATTTTTCAAAGCAGGTTTTTCTTTACATTTCGATAATAATTAATTAAAATGATTTTAATAAATATAACCTAATATAAGTTAAAATTAAATACAAATAAAGACTAAAAATAAACTAAGTTATAAAATACAAGCGATTATAGACTGTGTAACAAATCGCTGCCAGATGGGAGCGTGCCCAGAAGGCTGACTGCATTGCTACGCTGTATGGTGATGCTTATCTGTTGGGCGAAATATGAGCCAGCCTTCTCTGATTACGGGTGGCATCGAAGAGTTTCTTGTAAATCTCTTCGAAGCAACTCTTTGCCGATGGACCCCACGGACCTAATGTTTAGGTAGGTTTAAATACATCATAAACTAGCTTTTGCCAGCAGCTTCGCTCGTAATATTTAAAACTTATTTCAATATAAGTAAAACAACTACTCACTAAAACTAACTACGTAGCCGCGGGTAAAGCTCTAATATAGATAGGTATACATAATACATAATAACCCTACACAAAAGTCATTTAGAATCCGTTTATAAAACAAAAGTAGACTAACATAAAAAAATGTTATTGTAAATATGTTTTTTTCTTAATGCAGCCAGGAATATGGCCCACCCGTTCGCGGTTACCGTCCCTTACAACCTGGACCTTTACAAAACCAAAGGTGCTGTTAGTCTCGACGAGGGGACTGGAACTTTGCCGATAATGCCAGAGCACAACTCAAGGTTGTTACAGCGGCATACTTTATACCCGGAATGCTTGCCATTCAGACAGGGAAATGCTTGTCGGTTATATTGTCGCCTCTCTCCTACATTGCATTTCTGCACGGATAAAAAATAATATAAATATATGTATATACATATACAGATGAATTGATGACTTCCTCCTTGGTTTGGAGTTGGTTAAAGAATAAGAACTACTTGCAATATTTACATTGATCATTAATCATTTTTTTTGCAAATAAAGTTTTTCTTTCTTTCTTTCAATCAAGATGACTGCGGATGTCCTTAAATTATTTGGATAAATGTTATAAAAAATATTTTTTCCATTAATATGATTTTGAAAATCTAAGTCCGTCGTGCACGCCTGGCCACATGGCAACACTGGCCCATCCGCCTGCCGACGTGTGAACCATTCCCATTGTAAAAGAATTAAAAGAGTTCGAGCAACTTTATTACTGATTATTTTAATTAGTGCTACAATGTTATTCCGTTATAACGATTTACAACATTTCTTCTAGTGTTCTCAAAAATAATAAATATAATTCTACTATCTACTACTCATAAATCAAATCAAATTTATTTGTTCAAAACGTGGTTAAACAGTTGGCATAGTCTCCATATGTTTTGCTCACATAAGGACATACAAATATTTATAAGAAATTTTGATAAATTATATAATTTTAAATTAAACATATGAAAAAAAAACTGATAAATGTCAAAAAGTAATAGTAATAACAATAATAACATTCATAAGTCAGGGAAGGTATTTATTTACAATTGAGAAATTCGTCCATCGAGTAAAACATTCTATTTGAGGGTCACCCTTTTAACAGAATTTGAAAATTATTTATCCTAAACTCCTTTATGTGGATTGGAATTTTATTGTAGACTAGCTTCTGCCCGCAACTTCGTCCGCGTGGTGCAGTTTTTTAACTATCCCACGGGAACTCTTTAATCTTTGGGGATCAAAAGTATCCTATATGTTGACCAGGGATATAAGCTACCACCATACAAAATTTCATTTAAATCGGTCTAGTCGTTTCGGAGACTAGCCGGTACAAACAGACAGACAAACAGAGAAACAAAAAAATAGAAAAAATCTAAATTAGATAGATAGATAGATAACACTTTATTGCACACCAAAACATAGAATTACAGAAACAGACCATATTTACAATATTTTCAAGGCAATACAACAGGCGGCCTTATCGCTCAAAGCGATCTCTTCCAGGCAACCTAAATGAGAAAAAATTTGAATCAGGCGAAATAGGTGGTGCAGAAAAATGGCAATAGAAACATAAATATACATAACTAATATAATACATACACACACACACATATATATATATATATATATATATACACACACACACACGAATACATACATATATACACAATTATATATACAATAATACACAAGTTATTATAATAAAAGTATTAGCATGATTATATTCTGTTAATCAGACATAGCTATTTGTGGACAAATAGTGTTTTCTGAGCAAATTTCTAAATATTGGTAAAGATTTGGCCTCTCGGACAGTAAGAGGCAGCATATTCCAAAGTTTGACAGCCTGCACCGTAAAAGAATTATCATAATAGGATGAAGTGTGTGCAGGCGTCATAAGTTTTCGGTACGTATCATGGCGCAAATTGTGGGCAGTGGAAAGGCGAAGGAATCTAAAACGTTCCTTAAGGTACTGGGGACTATTAGGAGTAAATAATATGTTATAAAGGAGAGTGAGAATGTGAGTATTCCGGCGAAAATGAATAGGAAGCCACTTGAGTCTTTTACGATATTCGGAAACATGGTCATATTTTCGCAATCCAAATATGAACCTGATACAAAAATTCTGAAGCCGCTCAAGCTTGTTCAGCTAAATTAGTTATATTTCACTTCTTACATCCCCCTGACTCGGTTTTTATGATTTTATCTACTATGTCGTGTGTATTTTGTCTATTGCAGTTTATCTACTATGTCGCAATAATAAAGACTGTGGCGGCTGCAGAACTTCCTGTGTGCACTAAACAATACCGGACAGGCATTTAAGAGGAGAGGCACCCTTGGAGGGAAATAACCCCTACCAAGACCCATGGCGAGAATTTCTCTCCAAATCATAATACATGTTTTAAATATGGAAGACCACTTGTACAAACCGTACATCTGTATGGTCCTTCGAGCCGGATCTGAAGCAGCGACCTGTGACGACTATGGGTAAGATGCCCAGAAGGCTTGCTACTTTTCCTCGCCCTCTGATACCTGAAGGGTCCATGGCCTCAGGACCACAGTCCATTTTATAATTTAAAACTTAATTTAAGTTTTGAATCAGTCATAAATTGAAAATCCTAATAAGCCTCTTTTCAATTTCATGATATGCAATGGTCATTTTTAATTTTTTTATATTGTACTCTACTACTCTTTGCCCGAGGCTTCGCTTGCGTTAATATAGATTTTATTAATATAAAAATGTATTATTAATATATAACAAATAGTTATTAGTAATGTGAAAACGATCAAGTTATTTAATTTAGGTTTTTGGTAGAGTTATTCCGAATACTCTTTCTCTGGGTGCAACGTACCTTACGTCTTTACTGCAGCCCTGACAACGTGTAGGTATCCAATATTTTAATGATAATTAGTAGAGTAGTTAAGGCGTGAATGCGTAACAAAAAAAAACTTTTATTCGCATTTATAATAATCATAGCTAGGATTTATTCTTTGATAAATTTTATCTATAGTAGGGCCAACGAGAAGCGATACCAAATGTAAACAAAACCAATGCAAGGTCATTAGAAAATACAGGGGTGCGTAACTTTTTGAAAGTTGTATTATATATTTTAGTAGACAATTTATTTATTAATATGTTATTCTAAAAAGGTAACAATTAATATAAAGAAATTGAGTTGAAATGAGAATAATAATAATGTTTATGGAAATGAGGATAAAAGTGAAACATTTTTTTAAAGAAATCATTGTTTATTCAGTCTGACGCCGATTGTTCTGAGTCTGTAGAATCAGAATCTGTAACATGTATAATAAATTTATCCATCACGTCATCTACAATAAAATCAAGTTTGAAAAACTTCTCTTCTTCTTTATGAACGTGCTCCACACATTTCTTCCACCGATCAGGCGTGACTTTCGCCATACCCTCACTTAATAGTGCCTTTACTTTTGCAAATTGAAACGTAGTATTGTTTCTAGCTACGTGCCCCTTTATATCAGCCGCCATATTTCTTTGCCAATTCGTCTACGACATATAATTGATATTGGTTCTTCACCATTTTTACTCTATTTAATAATTGTATTTTTAGTTCCTTTTCATCGAAACTGATATTTTTGTTACGAAGCCACTGCTGAATGTTAGCCTTCAACCATGTTGAGCTGGGTGTTTTTTCCTGTCGCCTAGAGTGGTAAGGCGCGTTATCCATGACGACAACTGCATTCTCGCCTAACTTGGGCAATATCTTCTCAAACCAGTTTTCCTGTTATTTCCTGTACATACCTTTGGGCGTTTCTTTTCTGGAGAACTAAAATCTGTTGATTTATCTCTCGAAGTACTTGGTTGTGGCTCCATCATTAACCACTCTTAATAACAACAAACAATATTCAACAACAATAATCTAACAATAATTAAATAAACAACGAAAAATAACAAAACTTCTACAAATAACAAGAATCACCACGAGCGCGTTCCGAAACGGAATGAACTAAAAACAGTAACTCTTACTATAAAATGGCGCCCGAATGTTGGCGAACCCGTCTTGATCTTACGACAAAGACAGACAAATTACGACAAATACACGAGATGGAAAGAGATAGATAATAGATTCTCATCTCCACAGTAGTTTTTAGGTGAATGACCTTTTGTATCTGGTCTCTTTGGCCCTAGTATAGTTGTATTTTTTAAATTACGAGAATGGTACATATAATTCAAACTACGTTTTAACAATGGGATTTTTTATATTCGACGTTTCAGCCACTTTTAAGTGGCCGTGATCACTGAAGACATATGTCAAGTGATAATGAGTAATGTTAAAATTATTATTTACTCTATAGCCAAATAAAATTCACGACCGCTTCGCAACACGTTGTCATGAAGAGAAGAAGCTGTGCAATAAACTCTTCAGCAACATGCCTAGCTCTAATTATAACAATTTATAACAATAATATAATACGGATGGGATGTAAAATAACGAAGCAGCGCATGGGACTGTTTAATCGTATTTGAACTTTATCTAATGATTGAAAAATAATTAAATAATCCTTTAGGTGTCTTGTGATCATTGAACTCAGTTAGTCATTTTGTGTCTGTGTATCGTTCTAGATCACTAATCCTCAATGTTTCTACGCGGATCCGACGCGAGATATTAAGTAATAAACAGTCTATAAACACGAGACCGGCTCATAGTGTTGGGAGAGGGCACACGGCGATAATAACAAACAATTACAGCCGCCCCCTGCAGGGACAATACTTATTAACCTATTTATTGCATATTGGAAACAAAAAACATGTCCGACGACGGCTATTATAGTTTTTGGAAGGCTCGCCTCATTTGAGCCTGCACCGCCGATTTATTGTCTATCCTTTTATAATATTATTTTTCGACTTTCGACGGCAGGCACCGCTGATCGCCGTGCCATCCACCGTTAGTAGTTAATCGATGTTTTGAGATTGTCAATTTAAAGGAACTAGTGGTCGCCCGTGGTCGAAATTCGACCATAATAATTCAAGTCAAACGCTTCTTCTATAATCACAAATTTCGCCAAAGCTACACTGTAAATTTGACAAACAAAAGAATCTATATACGTGTGTGTGTGTAATGTTTTTTATTAATTTAATGTTTTTTTTTATGCATCATTTAAAAAAATATTAGCACTAGTCGCTTCTTCTCTATATAAACTATAACTGTGCGAAATTTCGTACTCATCCGTCTGCGTAATCGGGTAATTGTCTTAAAAAGAAGTACAAAGTTTTTGCTTCACGTATTCATATATAGATAAATAGGTATTTTTTTATTGCAGCAAACAGGCAGACGGCCCACTTGATGGACAGCGGTTACCATCGCCTACGGACATTTGCAACACCTCTTAAGGGAGACTGGAACCTGGTCATTAATGCCGGAACACAACTCAAGGTTGTTATGGCGACATACTTTAGACCAGGGGTGGTAGCCATCCAGTCGGGCAAATGCCCTACCACCTGACTATGGGTTGTTTCGTCGCCTCTTACGGCAGGCCGCCCGGCCGCAGGAAATTGTTTTCTTTCTCCGTTCCTGCACGGATAAAATTATATAAATAATGTAATACATGACATTTGAAAACCTCTGTGGTTGAGCGGACTAAGCCTTTGTCGGCCTTTCTCATTGCAACAGTTCAGTTTCTGGCATGGCAAAATTTCATAAACAAACTTTTCGTTATTTACTATAGTCTGGGTGTCCGGAGCCGCCGGCGGCTTGACCCATTTAACCCCAAGCCGCCTCTTTGGCGGAAGAAATACAAAGTGATTACGTAACTTTCACTAACTAGAACTTTTGGACAATAATGATGTAGCACTGGCCGGATATTTACGCTTAAAACCGGTTCCACTCAATAATATATGTGACATACACTTATTAACGATTGGTACATATATTAAACAGACGGCATTCTTCATTCTTTACACGATTGTTCTTTAAGATTTACGATAGATTTGCTTTATACATATTAATGTTTTAATGCTTTATGAGGAATATGATTATTATAATGGAAGTGAGGAATCTGTATAAGTATTTTGAGCCGTTGTTGTTAGGTATAGGGTATTTGGCATTGTTTAAAGAAAAAAAATTAATCTAGATTTAATGCAATACTACAAGCGTCTTATAACTTGAGCTAGGTTGAGCAGTGAGTGCAGGGGAGTGCCGGCCGCGCGTAAAAGCGCGGGCCCCCCCACAAATATGGGATCTACCACCAACAAGACTACACAACAAAAGGGCGACAAAAAGAAGCCGCCCAAAAAAAAGAAACGCAAAAACAAAAAGAAAGAACCCAGGCAGGCCGCGGCCATAAACAAGTCTCAACCGCTGCCGCAACGGCCGCCGCAACCACTACCACGTTCGCTGCAGCCGTCGCCGTCACCGGCACCCGTGACCACTAGGATGGAGGAATAAACAGTCGTTTTAATGGCTCTCCTAGTGGTCCAAGGAAATCTGAACCACTGCGCCGCTGCCCAGGACTTGATGGTGCAGAGTTTGGCGCAGTGGGGCATCCAGTTGGCCGTTGTCGCCGAGCCATATTACATCCCCCCCCGTTCTGACTGGGCGGGGGATCTCGATGGCTTGGTGGCCATCATAATCCGGACCGCCGCCGCATGCCCTCCCCTAGCCGGTGTGGTAAGGGGACGGGGCTACGTGGCGGCAACTATTGGGGAGATTGTGGTCGTTGGTGGCTACTTCTCCCCAAATCGAAGGCTCGCTGATTTCGAGGGTTGGATAGAGGAAGTGGGCACAGTGGTGGCCCGCAGCCGACCTCGCCCCGTGCTCGTGCTCGGGGACCTCAATGCAAAATCCGTGGCTTGGGGATCTCCGAGTACATGCGCGCGCGGCGAGGTGCTTGAAGAATGGGTCATCACGCAGGGTCTCGTAGTTCTCAATCGGGGCTCCGAACACACGTGTGTGCGCCAGCAGGGCGGCTCAATTGTCGACGTCTCGTTTGCCAGCCCTGAACTGGCGCGCCGTGTGCGGGACTGGAGGGTCATCACGACGGTGGAGACGCTCTCCGATCACCGATATATTCGGTTCAGCGTCTCCTCCCGAAATCCGGACCCGCCGTCCCGAGAGCCCCCGGTAGGAAACTGTCCGCGCTGGGCACTGAAAAAGTTGGATCGGGAGGCATTCAAAGAGGCCCTGATTGTCGCCACTTGGGCATCAGGGCCCGATGTGAACCCTCCCGACGTAAATGTTGAGCAGGAGGCAGAAGATTTACGGTCGCTCGTCACAGGCGTCTGCGATGCGGCGATGCCGAGGAGGGGTCGATTTCGGCCCTTCCGTAAGGTGTACTGGTGGAGCCCCGTACTTGAGGGGCTAAGGCGCGCGTGCAATAGCGCGCACCGCCAGTACTACCGACACAGAAGACGGCTACGCCGCGCAGCAGACGCAGCGGCCGTAGAAGCTCAGCTGTACGAGGGGTACAGAAGCGCCAGACAAGACCTACGCGTCGCAATCCGCGATGCGAAGAACGCGGCCTGGGGAGAGCTCTTGGAAAGTTTAAACCAAGACCCTTGGGGGCGCCCATTCAAGATGGCACGAAACAAGCTCCGTGCCTGGGCGCCCCCGCTAACCGAGTCTCTCCCCAGGGACACAATTCTCGACGTGGTTGGCGCTCTGTTCCCTTCAAGGGCTGAGCACGTGCCTCCTGCAATGGCCCCGCCAGAGGCGGAGCCCAGCGCGGATAGAGACCCAGTGCCCACCGTGGACCGGGTAGAGCTGGGGGTGGCTATGCTACGGCTAAAGGCCAAGAATGCTGCCCCCGGCCTTGACGGCATTCCAGGGCGTGCGTGGGTTCTGTCCTACGACGCCCTCGAGCCCCGACTGATAAGGCTTTTCAGCGCATGTTTGGAGCAGGGCCAGTTCCCGCAACGGTGGAAGACCGGAAAGCTGGTCCTGCTGCGTAAGGAGGGGCGCCCCGCGGACTCACCGTCCGCCTACCGGCCCATTGTGCTGCTGGACGAGGTTGGCAAGCTCTTCGAGCGTATCATCGTTGACCGCCTCGTCCAGCACTTATCGACGACGGGGCCGGACTTGGCGGACAACCAGTTCGGCTTCCGCACGGGGCGCTCTACAATCGACGCAGTCATGCGCTTGAGAAGCCTGGCGGAGGAAGCAGTTTCCCGGGGCGAGGTATTACTGGCGGTGTCTCTTGACATCGCCAACGCTTTTAATTCCTTGCCCTGGCCATGCATCATGGAGGCACTCCGGTATTTTGGGGTGCCTCCCTACCTCCGCCGAATAGTCGGGGACTATTTGAATGAAAGAGCCGTCATTTACCCGGTCCACGAGGGATGGAATCGGCGAGCCATGGTGTGCGGTGTTCCACAGGGGTCGGTTCTCGGTCCCCTCCTGTGGAACATCGCTTATGACTGGACTTTACGCAGCAGGGTCCTCCCCGGCGTCAGCATCATATGCTACGCAGATGACACATTGATCGCAGCACGAGGGAGGACCCACAGGCAGGCGTGCCTTGTAGGCACGGCTGGGGTGTCCTTAGTAGTAGGCAAGATCCGGCGTCTTGGACTGGAGGTGGCGCTTCAGAAGACCGAGGCCGTGTTCTTTCACGGTCCTCGAAAACGTCCACCTCCAGACACCGCTATAATAGTAGGAGGCATCCGCATCGGCATCGGGGGGACCATGAAATACCTAGGATTGGTCCTCGACAGCCGGTGGGATTTTTCGGCACATTTTCGGCAGCTGCTCCCCAGACTCAAGGGGGCAGCGGGTGCGCTGTCGCGCTTACTCCCCAACGTCGGGGGGCCGAACGCCACGTGCCGAAAACTCTTCGAAGGCATCGTACGGTCGATGGCCCTGTATGGGGCCCCAGTGTGGGCAGACCGCCTGACGGCCCGCAACGCGCCGCTGTTGCGTCAAGCTCAGCGTATAATGGCCGTCAGGGCGATAAGAGGATACCGTACGGTGTCCTTCGAAGCGGCCTCTCTACTCGCCGGATCCCTCCCATGGGACCTGGAGGCCAGGGTGCTGGCGTCACTGTATGTATGGCGCAAAGAAGCCCTGGCCAGGGACTCCAGACCCGCGCCTCGCGAAATCGAGGCGTGCAGGTCGGAGCTCCGCCAGGTCGCCGTGGGAGTATGGGAAGATCGCCTCAGACGCCCCAGCGCGGGCCCCGCCACCATCGAGGCGGTGAGGCCCGTCCTGCAAGAATGGACTGGACGAAGACACGGCACCCTGACGTTCAGGCTAACGCAGGTCCTCTCGGGGCACGGCTGCTTCGGGAGGTACCTGTGTCGCCTCGGCCGCGAGGCAACGTCAGGGTGCCATCATTGCGACACAGGCGACGAGGATACGGCGCTGCATACCCTGCAGGAATGTCCTGCATGGACGGAGCAGCGCCGAGAGCTCGTCGCCTATACCGGACTGGACCTTTCGCTCCCGGCCGTGGTTCGCACCATGGTCGGGAGCCGCACCGGATGGGACGCCGTCTCCTCCTTCTGCGAGCATGTTATGTTTGCGAAGGAGGAGGCAGAACGGGAGCGTGAGCGCACTTCCTTGCTCCGCTCCCGACAAAGGAGGACGCGCCGACGCCGGAGGTCTGATCTAGACCTTCGGCCACCGTAAGCGGGCGGCGCGGGTGGGGCCTCTAGGGGTATAGAGGTTCTCACTCACCCGCACAAGCCGTCGAGATGAGAGCGCGAGTGTTCCGCGCGCGCTCATCTCTCTTCCCGTGGGGCGCGTTACAGACCGCCCCACGCCCGGAAAAGACCGAGACGTCGCCGGGGGAGTAGCTCCCCCGGCATTGGAAGAGGCCCAGTGAGCGGGGCCCACGCCTGCCAGGGAATGCGGAGCCGGGTAGCCTATTCCCGTAGCCCTGGCATAAGGCGCAGGACGGAACACCCAGGGGTTTTAGTGGGTATCCCTAACTGGGGAGTGGCAATAGCGTGGCACCGGTTCTGACCGGGCACGCTAGTGCCACCCCCGATCTGGCGAATCCCACACTGTCTCACCGGGTCGCGAGCATCCCCCAGGCTTCTGTGCCTGTCGCGGCTTAGTCCTCAAACGGATTTCCCCTGGCCAAAAAAAAAAAAAAAAAAAAAAAAAAAAGGTTGAGCAGTGACGCCTTTTGTCTTTGTAGCGGATTGTATTCCCTATACACATTCTCACCTAATGCGGAATTGGTCTATTTTCTTTTAGCTTCTTCGCAAGTTTGTGCTTACGAATAAATGTGTTGTATAGCAGACATTTCGCCGCTTTGAGTTGATAAAACAAAGTGAACGATTTAAATGGAATGAAACCATCTGTAGGTATTAATCTATACATCTTCTTAATGCGAGAGTTAGTTGGTCAATCATGCTAGACCGACTGAACGGAGCTAGATGATGATTCAAATTCAAATTCAAATGTTTTTATTCAAAATAAGTTCCACTGTAGAACACTTTTTGAAGGTCATACATATAGGTTAAAATTTAATTTTACTTCCTAGTCTATGTACACCGCTTCGCAACGTGTTATTGCTGTTAAGGAGAAGAAGCGGCAAGAAACTGCCCAGCAACACGTCTAGCTAAAAATTGTTTTTCTTTATATTTGTTGTTCTATTTTTTATATTTAAGTACTTTTAAAAAAAAAGGTTTTATACAGAATTATGTTACAGAATAACTTTTGAAGAATTAATGGAGATGATACGCTAATAGCACATAGGACAACTCTTTTTATAGTAAATATATATACGGACTCTGGTTGAGCGGACTAAGACTTTGCCGGCTTATGGCCCCTTGACAAATTTAATGTAAATGTGGCGAAACACTGACCAGTATAGGACTATTGATGTGTGTTGTGTGATGTGGATTGATTGTGTGTATGTGTGTGTATATGTGTATACACACATACACGCACACGCACACGCACACGCACGCACACACACACACACACACACACACACACACACACACATATATATATATATATATATATATATATATATATATATATATAAAAGAACGGGCGTTCAAATACAACATGTGATCATCATAATTTTAGAGTATCCTAAGTGTTGTAACCTGGACATAAGCTAGCGTGTGTCACGTGACGGTCTAATAGGCAAACGAACAGGCGCGGGCGACGTGGGCCGTCACCTACGTCCTCGCACTCCTAGGGGCCTCGTACCTCGAAAGGTGGTACGGGACGAGTAAACTTTTTGTCACGTATAAAATTTCGAAAAGTTTTACTAATCGTAAAACAGCAATCCTTACTCATAAGTCAGTTTCAATTGATTTCCAAATTTTTTTCCGCTGGTTCGCAAAGTGTATTTTGCCCAGATGAGATTTAAAGCTGTATTTTCGGAATCTACTGGTCCAAATTAGCCCCACAGATTTTTATACATTTTTGAACTCAACTTCTTTATTATACAGGGTAGCTGGAACAATGAAGTAAAAAAATAATATACATGGAGGGGTGGTACCTGGATCACCCCATGTATATTATACCATTTATTATAGTATTCGAGTTATTAATTTTCTAGTGATTTTCGAGAAATTTCGACCACAATGTGGTATTACAGTGGTATAAATAGAGTAGGGTATGCCCGCGCCATCGTTCACTTCGAATAGGTAAAGAATATTACCTACTTTGCCAATATTTTAATTCAATCTTCAACATCAACAAAAATCTTCAACAGGTCAAAGAAATCATTCGTAATTTTTAAAAATAGCTTACTGTTTTAGTATAAGTCGTATCTAAATCAGCTGATTTTTATGCATACTAACCACTTTAAACCACTCCCGGGAAATTTCCCGCGGGATTCCCAGGACACAAAATATCGCAGCATTTAAAAAAGAATGTTGGCCATCGTTTTAGTGAAAACTGTGTTAGAATAAGCCAATTTTTAACTTCAAATCAGCCCAGGAAAATTTCCCGCGGGATCCTAGGATAAAAAGTAGCACAGATATTGAGTTTAATAATTTGTTATCGATTAGCGACAACGGCATCGAAATCGGCCTAGTAGTTTTTACGTGAACAAACAGACAAGAAATTTTCAAAAAATTGGATCGTTTTCTCCGTCGTTTATATATATATTGTAGGAATCCCAATTCATTTTTTTAATAGCTTCAATGTACAGACGGGGCAGGTTTAGAATTTTACAATATTATAGATATTCGTGTGTATGAATAAAGTAGTTAAGGATAATTTAATAAGACCGAATTTTGTACGCTGTTGACATATAATTAATATAAATAAATTATAAATTTATTGAAATGAAAAATGTTACAATGATAAACAATACTAACTTTAACAAAACATTATGGCATACACAGAAACTTTAAATAACTACTGTGACCAAAAACCTTTTTTTTTTAAGCAGTGGGAATATATTTCGTGCAATTCCGGGCCCTTTGTGGGGGATAGAGCTTATGCAGCGAGATTAAGCGCTACACGGCTTGTACACTCTGATGCAGACGTTCTCAACTAAACCAGTAAGCCTGAATCTGGCTCGCATCTGCCCGCGCTTGAGTTGGGAGAAAATGAGTTTTTGAACGTAGTTGCACCTACGTTCAGGCCTCAGTCACCCCGGGAAGCTGAGTGACCCACTTCACCAACAGAGGTTAGTTCCACTGCGTCGCCAAATGCTGCTGGACCCCTGTGATGGGATCACGGGAGAAGATTTTGCGCATAACTGCGTCTCCGGACACCAGACCGAGGTCGGTACCATTGAGTCACATGCGCACCTCTCTCCCTTAATTGTTCGGCGGCTTCCTTTCAAGACGTTACTGTCTCGCAGAAAGCCGATGCCGCTTCCGAGTGATATTAGCTGTGCAGCATGGTTTCGACCAAGCTATCCAGCGAGTCGATCGGCCCTACTACGAGCTCGAGCTCGACCCTCCGAGGTGCCCATGCAGCTCATTCGACCAGCGTGTGGAACGCACTTACGGCACTGAGGGGAAGGCGTATCGAAGCACCAGTTCCCAGTATTTGTTACCGCAGTCCAGTCCAACCAGTCTTTTGGACAAGTCTCCAACAGCGGTCTGGTACTAGATTTTATAGTTTCATTTTAGTTTGTGTATGTGGTTTATTTTTAGTTTAATTTATAGTAAAGTTAGTTAGTTATCAATTAAATTTGGGAATCTATACAAATAAATAAAAATATGCTCCTATGATTAGGATGACATATTAGGTAAATATTATTTACATTGAAACTAGCAACTTTAAAACAATGGGTAGGTACTTTGTATTGCCAATTTATGTACTTTGTATAATCAATTAATTATCTCTTTCAACGTTATAAGTATCATGTAATAATGATAATTAACCCAATTATAATAAGATATAAATCCCGATTTTGAATTCTATAACAAACATTTAGTTTTCCTTGAAAGTTATGTCTGTGATTAGTGGCCGGCTCCTATATCTTCTTTCTTCTTCTTTAGCCAGTATCTGTCCATTGTTTTAAATTTTAACCGAGCGTAAGCCAAATGAACGGTCGGTCGGATATAGGAACCAGCCATAAGATGACCAGCAGCACATTTTCATGCACCCCGTCAATAAAGTATAAGACTGTCGTCCGTAGATTTTTACCGTTTTATAAAAAGTAAATTGACCGACGTGATTTTAGTGACAGCTGTCATTCTAAGCAAACTATATTTTAGAGTGTATAACTTTAAACACAATGACGTCACAAACACACAGACATAGAAAAACGTGGTATCGATGACGTAGCACGGCTGTCGTTTGACCACGCCCAGCTCCGCCCCTTTGTCGGCAATCGCTGCTGTTCGAACCCTCTTTGGGTTACTGCCATATAATTTTAAACTTTATGTTGATTGCTTTAAAGTATAATTTACTTTACCTGAGGCAACATAGATCTTTTAAAAATTTTACCTTAGCATTCCGTACATTACTCTTTTACTTTTACATGTAAATTAAGTTACGAGATGTTATTGATAAGTTTTATAAGTCACTTTTATAGCAATGTTTTTATGAATGTTTTCAAACAAATGAATCTAAGTCGTCAACCCCAATATTATGAATGTGAATTTGTTTGTTACACTTGTGTATTTTATTTGTTGTGTAAAATTTAATTTAAGGATTGACTTTTATGCTACTGTAATCTGGAGAGAAGCGATTGGTAAATAAAATCATACAACCGTCACAACAATAATACATACTTAAGTACTTACATTACAATTTTTATGTATTACATTACAACTGCAGACCGGAAGGCTGGAGCTTACCTCGCTCAAAGGATTCGCCTCTGTATCCAGCGAGGTAATGCTGCCAGCATTCTAGGTACAATACCCAGCGACAGTGGTCTGGTGGGGCTGGACGGGTTTTAATATAGGTTTTTAATTTAATGTTAGTTTTTTACTATTACATTTTTTTTAAGATATATGTAAATAGAATATTATACAATAAAAACATTTAAAAAAGCTGCCAATAAGAATTAGCTTTATCTATTTTATTACCGGTAATCTCTATTTCTGTAGGCAGAGCTTTTGCATGCTATATATATTAGGATTAGATGACGTTTTTTCTTGGTATAAGATAATATAAGTTTTTTTCAAAATTATAGAGAATTTGTTTGTTTTGTAATTTCAGTGTATAATAAACATGTGAATATAATTATAATATTGTAAAATATCACGTAAACAAACTTCTCATTTCGATGACATGGTTTCAAATCCCAGCCGGGGAGAATGCAATTAAATCAAACAATTCTATTAACGACGCCTCATCCTATTTGATGATTCAAAAGCTTAACCTATGCCATTTTTAAACAGTGTAATACGGGAACCTTTCGGTTTGAAAGAAGATATGATAACTAGAGTTGAGAAAGGAATGTTAGTGATTTGGATATGTAGAGAGAATGGATGAAAAGAGATTGACAAAACACGTTTATGGCAACAGTTTAGATGGTAGAGTCGGTGCTGGTAGACTGCAACGTAATTACCACGATCAAACCGCATATTATGTCTTCAGGTAAAAAGCACCTTTAATAATTGTGTATGTATAAAGATATTAATTAATGTAGATAAAGTAAAAGATGTATGCCAAAATTGTTGCAAATGAAAATCTATCATCTCTATTTACCCCTTTAGGAAAGAGGCGTGATAATATATCTGATTGAAAAAAAATATTGCAAGAGTTCAACAGACAGGCAGACGGCCCACTTGATGGAAAGCCGTTACGTTCGCCTATGGTCATCTGCAACACCAAAGGTGCTACAAATGGACTGCTGCTCTCTTAAGGGAGAGTAGAACCTGGTCACTAAAGCCGGAATACAACTCAAGGTTGTTATAGCGACATACTTTAGACCAAGGGTGGTAGCGGGTAAATGCTCTACAACCTGGCTGTGGGTTGTTTTGTCGCCTCTTAAGACAGGCCGCCCAGCAGCAGGAAATTGTATTCTTTCTCCGTGCCTGCACGGATGTATCTTCGAATTTCACGATCCATTATCAAAATTTCATCTTTAAAAATGAAGATTTCGCAATTTATTTGAATGCTTGAGGGTTTACGAGGCAAATGAAATACACATATGATATGGGTCTGCTCAAATGTACCTACAGACCACTTTTTCGTATGCTATATAAGCACGCTAAGAACCTCAGCCAGAAAGCCCAGCTTGCAATACACAACGCGGTGCTG
Organism: Dendrolimus pini; assembly: GCA_949752895.1. NCBI lineage: Eukaryota > Metazoa > Arthropoda > Insecta > Lepidoptera > Lasiocampidae > Dendrolimus > Dendrolimus pini. The sequence continues at coordinate 25,879,560 of OX457125.1, forward strand.
GTACCTACGCTCACGTATGGAAGCGAGAGTTGGGTATGGAACAGAGAGCATGAAAGTAGAGTAAACGCAGTCGAGATGCGAGCACTGCGCAAAATCTGCGGAGTGACGCTCGCGGACCGCGTTCGTAATACCGAAGTAAGAAAGAGAGTTGGTCTGAAAGAGAGTGTCGGGGTGAAGGTAAGGAAAGGAATGCTGCGGTGGTTCGGGCATGTGGAAAGAATGTATGATGAAAGAATGATTAAACAGATATACAATGCAAAAGTGGATGGATGCAGAAGTCGCGGAAGGCCACGACACACCTTCCATGATCAAATTGATCGTGTATTAGCAGAAGGTGATGTCAGGAGCCTTAAGAACAGACGAGCGTGCATGACAAGAGCTATGAATGTCAAAGAAGCAAGCGAGGTGTGTAAAAATAAGGCTGTATGGCGCTCTGTTGTTCGTGCCTACCCCGCAAGGGACCTGGCGTGAAGTTATGTATGTATGTATGTATATAAGCACATCTCTCTTTTTTCTCTCTCACCATATCCCAATTATTTGGGGTCTGCAAATCATATATTTTCGTTTCACACTCCTCTATTCTGACATAGGGTAAAAGCCGGATAGTTGCCTCGGTCGGATACATGCCCCGGTCTTTAATAAACTATGTTAAGATTATAAGTTGTGTTGGTGCTTTACAATAATAAGTAGTGAGCACCCCGCAGGCCTCAATTTTGTGTAAGCCATCAGAATAGGCGCATGTGTTTTGTCCGTGTGAGCAAAAATCTTCCGCGGCAAAACTTTGACAGGCGTTATAATTATATTGGTAAGTAATTTCTGTTGTATATTTTTATTACTGATCGTGGTTTCAGTCAACTTTTTGTTTCATTGCATGCATTAGAGTTTAAATTACATTATTTATTATGTTTTATTGCTAAATACTTTTTATTTATTTCGCAAATGAAAAGGGCAAGTATCCGCATCAAAAAGGATAGTCGCCCTACTTACTGTCGCGGATAGTTGCCCCTAGAGTGACTAAAAAGTGACTAAAAATTTCATAACAAGTAAAGACGGATTTTATTTTTTTGCTGTTTTTTTCAAATTTACTTTGACTCTAACTTGTTGTAAATTAAATAAATATATACTTCACTGTTTTATGTAACTATTTATTCTAGATAAGCAAAATGCCTCGCAAATATAAGCGAAAACCAGGGGTGGTGCAACGTATCATCCACTGGACAGATAGCTTAGCACTTGCCTTCGAAGAATTGAGACAAAAAAAGGTATCAATGAAATTTCTCGAATATACGGAATATCCTCTCGAGCCTTAAGAAGACGATATGAAAAGAGTAAATAGCAACTGCTAACTCAAGGTATATTTTTGATTTAAAGGTGTATACCTAGCAGTATAAATACAAAATTCTAACTACATACCTACCTTTTTATCTGACCTTATTGTATCTTTTGTCTTTTCTAGGAAAATATACTGTTCTTGGCTTTGAGAATGAAAAAAGAATGGTAGCTCATATATTGAAGCTGCATTGTACTTAATAAAAGATCTCAGTAAATTAAAAAGTCTGTTAAATAAATAATAAAGATTACTCTAGATAATTGATATAAATTTCTTTCTATTCAAAATAAAAATCATACCGAGGTTACTATCCCCGCACGAGGCAAGTATCCCCTGAAGCATTTTCCACGCTAGGCTACTATCCGCCATAGTAGGCAACTATCCCTCTTCTGAGAGATGAAATAAAACAGTATTTATTCAAAACCATTCTTAATTATGTGTACAAAAATAGGCTTTTATAGAAGATAAAAGACCTATGTTGTGAGAAACATACTGAATAATTTTCAGCAAGTTCATATTTTTTTTAAATAAAGCTTTTTCGAAAAGTGTGGCAACTATCCGGCTTTTACCCTACATCTTCTGTCGTACCACAAATCATCATATCATCCTTCACACAATCCTTTCATTTGGTCTACCTTTACATTAGTACCCATCCATCTTGTAGTTTAACATTCTTTTTGTCCTTATGACTATATATAAGCCAATAATGGAAAAGTCACGACTGGGAGCTCATGCCAAATCCCCACGCAAAAGAAACGTTCTAGAGAACCGTGGCTTCCACGAGTGAAGCGGCTCAAGGAATTGGGGATGATGCCCAGCGGATTTAATATTACTATGTATGTATGTAGTATGATATTCTGTGAGAGCGTTGTTTGATACCGATTGCGTCAGCTCTAACAGCTATAATCAAGGTAATGAGTCCGCAATGGTTCTAGTACGTCGGCGTGAAACAGTGTGATTCGTGCGATGAATCAAGAGTTCCGATGGCAAATTTTCTCTTCTCCTCTTGTCCCATCGCGCTTCTGCCATCCCCTCAATCTATACCTGTTTCAAAGTCTATAGGCGACGTTACCTTTTTCATAAACTGGGTCGTCTGCCTAATAGCCGACATCACAATAAAAAAAGAAACACATGAAGAGCAATAAATATTGTACCTACTTAATACAATTTCTAATTCTTACAAAAATTTCAGATATCGAATCCATATTGAATTCAGAGATACGTTCTTGTGAATAGGGTTAGGGTAGGGGCCATCTCTATAATTTGGCAATCAGGACAAAACGCATGAAAACCCCTGATTTTGGAGCCTAGAACCAGGACATGTCAACAGATGTTTTTTTACGTAGTATAATAAAAAACAGTTCAAAATATCATAAATCAACTTTTTATTTTGCGAATCACTGCCAGTGTCACTAGTGCGCACCCTGGCAACTGCGATTTACGGTAAATGTAGCGAGTATCCAGTACCTGGGGAGCGGAGCCAGCCTCTCCCGGGGTATTCTCAAGCAATGATGTGCAAGATTAGTGTGAGCGTTACTACGTTCTAAATCACACGCTATTCCTACCATGACCGCGGGGCACATGGGTGGAAGGGGGTTTTAGTAGAGTTTTAGCACATGGGTTACCTCTTTAATAGGGGTACCTAGCTTGTACCTCCACAAAAGCCGGCAATTAACTCCGACTTGATTGACTTTAATCCCAGTAAAGGACCCGGTAGTGTCCGAAATGTATTTTCCCCCTACCTCAAAAAAAAAGTTTACGGTTGATTGCGGCGAGGAGCGTCGCCCGGCGGCAGATCACGACTTGAAATGTTTAAACCCGGACTACAAATGAAACCCCACCAGGACGCTTCCCGGTTGCCCACTAAACAAGGACAAATCCGGGCAAACCCGGATGGTAACCTTACTTGTGAATCATGATAAACACTAGCGCTAACCGAGTCACTGAGTGTGGCTCAGTCTGCTATCTGGCTCTGGCTTTTGGTGTTGCAAACGTCTATAAGCGACGCCATGAGCTGGGTCGTCTGTCCGTCAGCAAACTTCGCTATAAAAAAATGAAGAAGAATTTGTACATTTGCGTTGGAGACGGCTGCACATGGAGCGACGGCCGTGACCCGCGAAGCCCGAAGCCCGCCGGCCTCAAGAATGGTGTGAAACTCGGTCCATTATGAGGCGGGCACCCCCGCCGCGCCATTCTACTAAGCTCTTTGTATCATTTACACATTCATCCGTCGGCGTACACATATAATTTATATCCGATGATTTTTTGTCAGTCCAGTTGGTTTTGAAGGATGATCGATACAAAAAATAACGGTTAAGGCCGCAGCAGTGCGCACGCGCTCAGTTCTGTATCTATTTTGTTTTTGCCAACTTTTATTTAACTTGTGTTTTTAGTTACGCTATGTCAAAGCAGACGGATACGTTTTTATAAATTCTTTGGCCCAGATTGTAAAAAGATGAAAGTAGTGTTAATTAATGGTTTATATTTTAAGAAAAAGAACACTTTGTAGAACTCAGTCTATCTGAGAACAAAACAAGTAAACAGTAAAAGTGAGGTTGTAAGGTAACCTATATATACTTAAAAAAAACTCACTTTAAAGTGTAAAAATACCCTTTATAGAAAATTATTTATTATAAGTACTTTTTAAGGAACATGTTAGAAGATTCATTACTCATAGAATTCTCAGATACTCAGTAAAGTGGTACGTGTATATGAAATAAAGTACCTACTTTCAATTATTTACTATGGTCTGGATATGTTGGATTATTTGCAGAGTAGCCAATTGTATATTACCCATAAAATAAGCTTAACTTGGGGACAAAACAACGTGAAATGCGCTATATTATGATGTGTTTCACGCGCGAAGCGAGCCACGATAGAGGCAAGCGTCCACATGTCCGCATCGTAAGCATCGATCGAATCGCATCCAACGGATTAGTTTTTACAATGCGTCCACCGTATCAACAGCTATTGGACTTGCATACGCAAACACCAGCAATCGGATTGCCTCATTCATTCGGATTTTAAATAATTTCTCACTTTTTTGCTTATAACTTCTTTAACTTTTAATTTAGGGCAAAAAGTTTTATAAACATATTTGTAGGCAAAACAATTTGCTACAAATTATGACTTTACAGATTTTTCGTAAGACGCATAGTTTCCGAGATATCGCGAAAAAAGTGTATTCACCCCTTTTTCCAAGATTAGGCCGGGGGACAAGGGTGGCGACCCCACAAACTTGAGGTTAAGCTTCTATTGACCCCCCACACATGTCCCAAAAATAAAATTGCGTCCTCTAACAAATGCAATATTCGGCCCTTAAATTGTAAGATTTCAATGGAATAACAAGAAACGTACCAGCGGGATAAGGTAAAAAAGTCTGCCTACAATCCATCCCTAATATTCTATATAGTTTTCTATTGTATCGCCCTGCGGAACCCAAATATCGTTCACGTCAAAATTCAAATAAAAACAAATATAAGCGTATAAAGTGGTGAGTTCGCGGGTGGCATTCTGTGTAGAAAAATATTGTTGTTGTGAATCACGTACAATTTTCTTAGTGATTTCACTCAAAGATCAAATCACCATTTTGAATGTGAAATGAGGGAAGCCGCGTGAAAACACGGGCCTACTATTATGATAAACAGCTCGTTTGGAGCCTATTGTGTTTTGCAAATTCCGTTTTATATACTTTTATAAAGTTTTTATACTTTGAATATACTTTTATATGTCAGTGATATTAAAAAAAATTTATACAGTATTATGTATGCCCATAAAGTTATTAGTAGTCATAATAATAGATATAAATTAACTACGGCCACTGATTTGTATTTAAAATAGGTTAATTGGATACATAATATATATGTATGTAATACACGCTGTGTATGTATTTACTTATACCTGTGTGGTTTTGATTTTGTAGGTCTAATTTTATTTATAGTATAGATTCATATCATTATAATTTGTAGTGAATATTCTTAAACTAATTAGATAGATAAAAACTCTTTATTATACACCATTGCAGAACAAACTTAAAGACTAGTAGTATAATTGTAATTGTGTGCAAAGGGCAGACTTATCGCTAAAAAGCGATCTCTTTCAGGCAACTCGTGTCAGGAATAAATTAGATTGGACACGGCGATGGTGGTATACTTAGCAATTGCGCGATTGCTTACATTTTAATAATGAATATATATAAAATACATACAAGTTATATTTATATATATATGACTATTGGCTCAACCCGGCTTCGCACGGGTGGTTTATGGCTAATTGTTTTACACCTTGGCTTAGGTATGTTATTAAAGTTTTAGTAAGAATTCCTATTTTTTTAAATTAAATAAATATTGTCTACGTTACTCAAGGATAATGTAACATTCACATGCTGAAAGAATTTTTGAAACCGATCCAGTGGTTTTTTAGAAGAAAAGACAAGAATAGATACATTTTAGAAAGGGATAGATGATGAGCAAAAGAATAACGAAATAAAGATCGAAATTCTAGAATAGTAGGTTCAGGAAGGAAAAGACAGAGATAGATAGAGATGTTTAGAAAGGGACAGACAGCAAATAAAAGAATAACAAAAAGAAGATCAAAATTATGGGTTTCAGAGGATTCTTCCGGGTATATAAGCAGCGTAAGGCGCGCCTACAGGGTAGTTCAGTTGAAGACAACAAAGTCACAAGTGTGATACGAGAGAGTTGGAAGAAGAACTAAGTAGAAGATAGTTACGAGTGTGAGTGAGATCCAGGAGCGAGCTACGCGCTGTAAATTTGGAGGTGAGCAATGCACTAGCAGGCGGTGGTCTACGCAATATTGGCGACGGTATTGTGAGCGAGACATCTCATCGTCGGGGCAGAGCGTCGTTGTGCTTGAAGGGGCTACCCCGCAGAGAAGAATCACGTACGGCTGTATAAGTCAATAAAAACAATTAGCTGATAAAAACTGGTGTTTACTTTCAATCCTAAGTGCTCGCACGTTACATTATATACATAAAAAAGTATAGTGGTATTTATTTTGTAACTATTATTTATTATAGTCAATAAGTATACTATTGTCTAAGGAAGTGTTGTACTGCCGTTCAAATGCATCTGACGCTGCTTCCCTTATTGCAAGCTCAGAGCTGTAATTTTCCATTAGTATTGTTACAATTTGGGCCACCTGCATATCTATAAAAAGAACACATTTATTACCCGTCGGCGATTAACCTAATAATATTGAAAATATTTTATGACCGTCTTCTTTTTTCTGTTTACTTTGCGTTTAAAATTTGTGATAGGCAAAACAGCCCAATGTGTATGTAATCTTTATGGTAGTCATTAGCCAGGTGTGATTCTTGGAAATTCAGTCCACGCGGTCGAGTAGACATATTGTATTTGTACAGGATAAAGCAATGCCCCAACGGAGGGGTGGGGTGAGTGAGTCGGGTGAGTCGAACGATAAGCACAAGCGAAGCAAGACGTGTGTACTACATTCGGTAATCTATTTAGTGACGGACTTTGCGCGTGTTATTATATTTGTACCTGTGTTATACGTGTTTATATAGTTCTAATAAATTCTATAGTAATTCTAACGGCATTTTAATTCGAGTCCCGCAACTCGTAACACTCTCATCTAAGGAAGTGTTTTACTGCCGTTCATATGCAATTGACGCTGCTTCCATTATTGCAATCTCAGGGCTGTAACGTGTGACTTTCAATTAGTATTCTTAACCATTACTAAACATAACTATAGATTATAATACTTGGTTACTTTTCCTTTGCCAGATATGATAGTTGAGGTTGTATAAGTTACTATTGAGAAACGTAATATAAAAACGTACCTTGCAGCAACTATATCTTACTAAGCAATGCAAAGCACCCACCCACAAAACCTAATCTTTACAAATACATTTATCATGTTCAGATAATAAAAACGCTGTATAGATACAAATCGTACCTGATACGGTTACAGTCAATTATATTCAAATATAAATCCGATTTGCGAACGTAAGTCGCCTACAATGGGGCAGGCGCCGTATGAGTAGGGATGGCCAGCAGATATTTATACTCGAAAATATCGATAGTGACAACCAACATGATGGCGAGGGTTGGAAATTTACAAACTACTAAATTTAATAGGTGTAGCAGAAACCACGTTGGTTCAGTGGCTGAAGCACTCGCCTCTATTTTTTTAAATAAATTCGCCACCTGCTCCGTCATGAATGGTGTCCAGGCTTTGTTTTTATTTTATTACTTTCTCTTTTAACTCTACATAGGGCAACGGATGGGTATGTCTGTTTCAAATTTCTTAACTCATCTTTTTTCAAAAGTCGCCTTTAAATTGGATGATGTAATTTAAAACTCGGAGGAGAATATGCATCGCTTTGACAGTCTATCTGGCGTGATTCTTACAATAATAATGGCTTCACATTGAAAAAAACACCAGTCATAGAGAGTTGAAGTAATTTTGAACGCTTCTTATACTTCTTAAAGAAGCGTAACTCCCAATGAATAAAACCGTAATAGTATAATTATAATAAGGGCCTAAAGTCTGTTCTGCTATGTTTTGTTGTAGCTTATTGTTAAATCATTGCTTTCCATAATTCTTATCTCCTCACGGTGTCATGTCACCTGTACTTGGTCTTAGCCTATCTACCGGGACCAGATGGCCTTGGCTAAATATTTATTCCTCGTGTAACTTCGTAAAACCTGGCCGTACCAGAGTTTTATTATAACAGAAAATTTGAGAGGAAATCGATTAAAATGATGGGCATATAATGAGGAGGGATGAAAATTATATGACAAAAAGAATGTCAAACTGCAAAAACTTAAAAAAATAAACAATTGACAGAAAATATGGATTGTCAACTTGTGGTGTGACAATGAAAGTATGCTAGAATAGCAATGGAATGGAGAAATAATACAATTTCCTAGAGGTACCTTCCGTAGAGGTATTTACCCGTCTGGATGGCTACCAGTTTAGAGTATGCCGCCATAACAACCTTGAGTTGAGTTCTGGCATTGGTGACCAGATTCCAATCTCCTTTTAGAGAGAGCACCTTTGATGCTACAAATGTCCGCAGGTGATGGTGACCGCTTTCCATAGGTGGGCCTTCTGGCTGCGTGCTGAACTCATGCAACAAAAAAGGCAACATCGATGTATATGTCTCATCACTAAGCTCAGCCCAGGATAATAGTCGGAAGCTGGGACAAAGCAGGACGTTTGCGGGACAACAGCGGGACAAAAGCGAGACAATGATTGGACGAGTGTCATGCTGTCACGCCATTCCACTGTCACGCTAGCCGTGGATTATGAAGTCAGCTAACATTATTTAGTAAGATCTGAATGCTTTGAGGTTAAATGGATTTGGTAATATTACTTATGGTATTTTAGTTATTGGGTATATAGCAAGAAATGTGTTTCAATAAAAAGTAAGTAGGTATATTAATTATACGTACTTTCGACAGCAGGTATTAACGTAGAAACCTTTTGTCGGTAGTTTTCATGGTGTATGAGTTTCAAGTTTATCCAAACCGTGCGTTAAATCTAAGTGATATGTTAGAAAACTGATTTACATATAATTTTGTGTTGTTGTTTAATAAGGCCGGAAACAGACAGATATTGCCTCGCTGTAATTAATTAAAAGTAATTGCCTGACGAAATCTTTGGTGAGATCTTGAGTTACGTTTTATAGTAGAGTTTTATGTTCTAAACATATAAATATTTCGTTGTTGAGTTGTTTCGGCATTAGTGGCCAGGTTCCAGCCCTTCATTAGAGAGCGGCAGCACATTGCTAGCACCTTTGGTGTTACAAATGTAAAGGTAGAGGACGGATCGCAGAGTATAGAAGAGCACAAAAAGAAAAATAAATTGTGTCGAGCCCAAATAACTGGAAGAAGATGAAAGAAAAGAGAGATAGAGAGAGAAGTAATATTTCTATTTTTGTGTTGACAATTTCGAATGGTTATTGGGATATGTCTTTACAAACTACCACGAGAACTCCTTCGTTTCACGTAACTCAAAACACCTATAATTTGGTTGAATTAAAACTGAATATTAAGGCATCTGACAAAGCTGTATAGACTAAGTTCCTTTACTAAGATTGTAGTGAATTTAATATGAACAACCATTGAGCTAGTATGTTATATCTCTATGTCAACAAGAAAAGTATTCATTTGTAACATTTGACGGCTTAAGTTGCAGTACACAGTACAACGAGCCTGCTATGGAATAACGATACACAAAATTGTACAGGAAAGTTTTTTGGTATGTTCATACTTTAGCTAATTTTTCAAATATAGGCCTATGCATAAAAAAGTTAAATAGCTAAATTCTGTCGCTAACGATGTTCTTCCAGAAGAGGCTCGCTATCTTAAAATGATAACTAAATACATATAATATTGATCTATGGTCGCATTACGAAACCTATAAGATCCTCTTGTCACGCCCGCGAAAATACAATAGTCATTTCGAAACAGTCGCTACCAAAATCCTATTCAAAATTTTAATACAATTGTTGAACCATTGTCAACTATTGTTGGACATCATTGACAAAATGAAAAAAGATACTTTATTATTACCTTCGGAGCTGTTAATATACTTCCTTCCTTTTTTGTATATTTTTATATTATACTTCTTGCAATTCAGGAAGGCGAGAGGTCTTTACACGTGGTAAACACGTTTCTGTGTGTGCGTGCGACCGAAAGCGGATATGCTTTGGAAGACTAGCTCGCAACTGATCTTTTCGTCATCGCGTACACTATCACAATGTGCGCGCGTGTACCTACATAATAAACCTACCTAGTGTAAAGCCAGCTTACCTTCGTGAAGTAAGAACCCTATTAGAACTCTTTACAAAGAGCTTTGTTAGCCTAAACCTTAAATTAATTAATTTTACAGTAATTTGTTTTATTATCCATGTTGTTGGAGTACAACAGACAGGCTAAGGGCCCACCTGGTAGAAAGTGGTTACCAACGCTTTTAGATATTTGTAACAACGGTGACTAGTCAACGTCGTACTACCTCGAAGAAATGTTAACTTACTTCGTTAACTCCGCGATACTATTTGTATCTTGGTCCCCGAGACAAGAACATACCACCGTTGTATATCCTGTGTGGTTTCTTGGCAAATATAGTTTTGAAGCACACACAGGTCAGCCTCCACAGCCATCCAATCATCCTAAATAGTCTTTAGAAATTTCAAGGAATTTAATGATAGGTTTAACAAAGAACCCACAAAGTTGTGCTCATGGAAAATCTTTGTATATATATCGGTATATTGTTACATTCGTGTAGCTTAATCTCAATATTGTCGTTTTGTGGTAAGGTTCGGTCAGAATTTGTGAAAAGAATATAATTAGTTTTCGAAATATTTAATGTAAGTTGGTTTTGAGCGAGCCACTGCGCTGCTTTTCGTAAACCTGCCTCAGCTTGTGTTTTTGCATCATGCCACGACTTACCATAAAAAATCAGTGCTGTGTCATCAGCAAATGTGAAAATTCTACACTGATCTAATTTAAGTTTACAGAGATTATTTATGTAAATCAAAAAGAGTATAGGGCCAAGCACACTTCCCTGCGGCACACCAATAGTAATATGTGCTTCTTTACTAAAGTAGTCGCCAATGGTAACCTTTTGAGTCCTGTCAGTTCAATATTCCTTAAAAAGTTTGAGTGGAATACCTCTAATGCCAATGTTTTCTAAATTTTTTTTCTCAAGATAGGAATAGATACTATATGCTTTAGCTAAGTCCAAGAAAACACCTACACATTTATTCTTTGCGTCGACATGTTTAGCTACAAAATCTGTAAGATCCGATACCGCATGCGATGTTGATTTACCTACTCTAAAACCATATTGATTATTAGAAAGGAGATTTTTGGTTTCTAGGTAGCACAAGAGTCTTTTGTTGATAATTTTTTCAATAACTTTAGAGAGGGCTAGTAACACAGAAATTGGACGATAATTAGTAACACAGTCCCGGCTACCTGATTTATGTATTGGATGTATAATCGACTTTTGAAAGCTTGAGGAAACACACCATTCTCTAGGCATAAATTTGCTATATGGGTCAAAGGTGGTAAAATTATACGTTTGGCCGTCTTCAGTAATTTAGTAGGAATGACATCTAAACCTGCTGCACTTTCCGTTTTTAAACTCATTAATAAAGATTCAATTTCTAATTCTGTTGTACCAATCATAACCATAGATTCAAGTGGTGGTACTCTTGTCTCTTTTATGGTTATTTTTTCTGTTAAACTACTGGCTATGTTAACAAAATAATCGTAAATTTTTTGTAATGACTTATTAGGAGATGACTCAATATTGAGCAAATCAGATAAAGAAGAGAAATCAGAGACAAGCAAGCACCTTTCATTTATTATTTAATTATGCGTTTCGTTAACATTCAAAATGTCCAGAATAAACATAGCATGGCCCATAACACGCCAAAATCTTAACTTTAAAAGACATTTGCATAATTTGAAAAAAGGACTAACAAACAGTCCCATTTTAATGGCGCGTTAAATGCAATGAAACACTGTCATTATACACGAGTGGCTTGGGTTTATGGTGTAGAAACGTCACAAAGATATCAACCGGTGACAATGAGACCACTTGGTTTGAATGAATGCCTTAGGAGTCAAGATTTTTGACTCTATTGTTACAAGGGATCGACGGTGTCATGAATCAAAAGTGTCATAATTTAAACCTTATAACATTTGCGGTGTAGTATCTATTTCTTTATGTGAAGGGCGGTTTATGTGGTCCCGAAGTACCGGGTGCTTGATGTTCTCGTGAAAATGTTTTAGGGTGGCGTTGCTAAACGGCCGCCTTGTAACGTATTGTTCGATGCCGGGTGCAGTTTGTTAAATACAGGGGTGTGATTCTCAGCGTCACAAGTTATTAATGTTTCATGTTATGTGACTGGTAATAAAATTGTATAGGCGCTACTTCACAGCTTTTCTATTTTATTGATATTCAATTATATATATACCACTATTTAATGCCAGGTTTCTTATCATATAATCCAGTCGTTTAGCTTTGGTAGAAAATTGATAATACTTGTAAGGTGTTTATCACAAATTATGACCAGTCAGCTACTTATCAGATCTTATTAATTCCCACGGACGGACGGCTTGTCGTAAGCGATAACAAATCAACCCACACCAAGGTAGTGCATTTGCCTGCCCAGATGCCTACCACTCCTGATCTATGAAGTATACCGCAAAAACAACCTTAAGTTGTATGCCAGGATTAATGCCCAAGTTCCAGTGTCGCGTTTGACACCGATAGCACATTGGTATTAGTATCTTTGGTACTTACTGGTACTACTGCAAATGTCCATAAGCAATAATAATTACTCTCCATCGGATGAGGCGTCCGCCTGTCTGTGGTACCTACTCATGTAATGAAAACAAAATTCTTTTCGAAGTCATAGGGCCTGTGTGTCACTGGATGTGTCACCCATCCTCCCGGCTTTTTGAAAAATAATTGATGATTTACAACAATGTGTTGTAGATCGACACATCGAGAACGACTCACGCTCTCTATGGAACTATCCATTTTGCGTCTACTGCACGCACTGGTAATTTTTCTACTACAATGTTATTATAACTACTGCCTTAATAAAAATCTATAACTTAGTTTGCATTATTACGTTTGTAATTATTCTAGTAGGTACATTGATATACGTATGTTACTTGTGAATATATTATCAAAGGCGGACTAGTAACAGTTCATCATAAATTATTTTTAACAAGTTAGGTAAGGAATTACTAAAGCATTACTAATTTGTTTCATCAGGTACATAATAATTCATTGTTTGATGGTTTTAGGGTTGCGTTGTTAAACGATATATAACATCTGTTTGTTTATTTATATTCTGCAATTTAGAATTCTACTGGCGACCAAAATCAAAATTTTAAATAATAGGTTTTAAAAATGTAACAATTAATATATAAGAGTAAGTAGGTATTTATTACACCAGATGGCTGGTTGCTACCTCAACAAAGAATCAGTATCGCGATTCAGCTAGGTAACATAGCCACCCTCTGGGAACCTCACCCATTGACTTCGATGACCTAGGCTCAGTAATCTAATTATATTCCTAAGGGATTATGATCCTTAAATTTATTTAAGAAACACTAAACGCATTTAACACCCTTAAATACGATTAGCGTCTTGCACAACGCAAAATTTGACCCTAAATATGTTTAAAGAACTGTCAATACATTGTGTGTAAAACGTATTTAGGCAGTTTAATATGATTAACTAATTTTATTTAAAAGAGATCGCTATGCAAGCGGCCCTTAGTGAATATAAAGACAAACGCGAAAAGCGATTTTGTTTTACACTGTGTAAAGGTTATTTATATTTAGAAATTCTTAATTTGGACAAAAACTAAATTTTGAAACTTATGGCAACTCCAACTTTTGGGCGTACACGGTGTTTCTTATTCATCCGTTATCGAAATAAAATTCATAATTGTATTCAATTATTTTGCATCTCCGAAATTGTAGCTAATTGAATTTCGGCCGTAAATTTTATTCACACCCCCAGAGTTCATAATTACAGCCCTTTCCGCCGCACTAAATCAAATGAAGATTAAAAATAGTAAACATGAATTAATCTATTTATTTTGTTGCGACATGTGGTATGCGGGCGGGACTGCGGGGCGACGTCATTCGATTGTGTCGAGACTCCAGATTCAAAGAATTGCGGGATCGATGCATACAGTGCTGCCAGCCTTATAAAAATCGAAATATTCATAGAGTTTTCCTTTTTCTAACATCTGTTCTTTTTATACTAACAAAAAGCTGTGCTTTAGGATGAAGTTTTCTACCTACTAATAACTCATTAATTACTGTACCGTACACGGCGGGATCGGTAATCCCGACGTCACAAAACTGCAAGCTAATTTTTGGGACTTAGGTACTTACCTGATTATCGGCCGGCGGTGGGAAGAGGGATACAAGGGAACACTAGTCAGTATCGTCAGCACCCCTTGAGAGGGAATACATAAAATATCCTACTGAACTACTAATACAAGGGAAACACTGCGAGGGAAAGCATCCGCGCCTCGTCCACAATTACACAACTATTAATTATTTCCACTCACCATAACTACATTATACACTCAAATTCCTTGTTATATATTAAATATTAATTTTAATAGCGATCGCTTTTCTTCTATAAATCCTCATATTTACCACCATGTGGTTAGTGTAGGTTATTCTTAACGTACACCACAACACAATAACAAAAGTAACAAATAAGCATATATAACTTTTAAACTTTTTTCTAAAGTAAAAAAGGGTACGGAACTCGTGTCCGTAGAGTTGTTAAAAAATGTGGTAGATGTCAATAGTTACAGGTAAAACCTTAGAATTTTCCAATATACAGGATCTTACAGTAACATATTTTATACAACCTTTGATGATATAATTTAGGTGTTAGTTTTAAATAACCAACACTTAGGTTTAACATTCGTGGTACTCATTTTTAATCGACTTTAAAAATGCTGAGGTTTAGAATTAATCTGTAATATTTTTGTTTATATACAACGTCCCAGCCCGAACTAGCTTTTAAAATAGGCACAAATAATTGATTATCTAGGAAAACTATTTACTTTCATATGGCAACACCGAGGGAGTGAATCGGCACGTCGGGCCGCCGTAATCAAATAGAGACGTTGCGTAAATACGACACCCCTGCTTTGATACGCACAGTAATCAAACAGCCCGATAATTTTGTTTCGGATGAACAATGTTCGTGAGGTGGGTACAAAAGTGTTGTTCTGGGAGCAGTCAGACGGGGCCGGTCCTGAATTTTTTTTCTAGAAGCTTAGCAACACTGAATACCTTTTTAGAATGGAACTTAGCGAAGCGCATTTCAAAACGAAATGTATGTATGTGCATTTCACACATAGCAGAAGAGAAAATTTGACTCTTAATATACTCTAAAGTTTAGAGTATATACAGGCGAACATAATTATACATATCTACAACGCTTAGTCGACAAGTATGAACTCCATACACATTTTCGCATTAGGTATTTTGACCCTTATTTGTAATAATTTAATCTAAATTACACCTCATTTCAATATCATATATACCTTAATTATATACAGATGAAGCTAATATTCATTTGAAATCTTTAAGTTTTATTTAAACTGAAAATTAATACAAACGTGAATTTCATGTGTTTACCTCTTCTTTTAGTTTCATCGAGTTTCAAATCACAAAGATTCCAAAGAAGTTTCTCTTTGATAATAAATAATAGCAAGAAACAAAATGGGCTTCAAAAGTAATTATAATAAAAAGCAAATAAAATTAATATTTTCTACAACATCTTGAAGTCGGTGCATTTTACAAATTTGCATGCTTTTTAATTAATTACTCTTGAAATCGGTTAATTTTTGATCCAATAACAATGAAATTGTTGTACTGAATTCAACGCATAAAGAATTTTCAAAATCGATTGAGAGGCCTTATTCTCATACATTTTTCGTCGTTCGGTCTCGGCCGATCAGCCTGAAAGAGTCAATTGTATTTTAGATAGAAGAAAGAAAGAAGAAAGTTTTTTTAACAACAACAATAAAGTCTATGCAAGGACTGAGATATAATACAATTTCCTGTGACCTGGCGGCCTGTCATAAGAGGCAACAAAACAACCCACAGCCGGGTGGTAAGGTATTTGCGCATCTGGATGGCTACCAGCCCTGGTCTAGGATATGCCACCATAAAAAGCTTGAGTTGTGTTCAGGCATTAGTGGCCACGTTCCATTCTCTTTTTATAGAGCGGCAGCACGTTAGTAGGACTTTTGGTGTTATAAAAGTTCATATACGAGGGTAACCGCTTTCCATCAGGTATGTCGTCTAGAAATTTGCACTTCAAAAAATGTAGTTTTGGGATAAATAAATGCTTTTTTTTGCTAACTATATGATATATTGTGCAGACGGAGCACCGCACTTGCTGCGCGTGCGGGGAACCCATAGCAGACCGGTTCCTGCTGGAAGTCGGCGGGGGGGCGTGGCACACCGGCTGCCTCAGGTGTTGCGTGTGCGCCGTCCAGCTCGACAGGCACCCCTCCTGCTTCCTCAGGGACCGGCAGGTGTACTGCAAGCAGGACTATGCCAAGTGAGTATGGACTCTCCACTGACTAGCACTTGCAAATTGCGCTTACATCAAATCATTTTCAAATATACTATGCTATTATAGTCTACTACAGTTGATTTCAAATATGACGGTATGGCTGACACATCCATATAACGTAATTTGTAGCGTTATCGTAAATTTTCCTACAAAGTAAATATTAATTTTAATTATATGAATATGTAAGTAATCTTTTTAGTATTAAATAATAGTGTTATATTTAAAATCAAGGTGTTTATTTCTATATTTTCGATATTTGACCGATACCGTCCTATTTGAAACACAATTTATAGATATGACTTAAGTATTATATAATCTACTACCAAGATGAGAAATTAACTAATCCTTAATATTATTGAACAATACTAATCCTATATTAAATGCTAGTGATGTAATCTATCTTTAATCTCTAAGAGTTATTAGTAGAACATTGAGCCTGGATCGTCGTCAATTCGCCGTTTATAAGGTACAGCTTTACACAAAAAATAATTTCTTCTGATGCAGCTGTGCAGTAGACCAATTTTAGTAGCGAGTGACAGTGAACGACTCGTGTAAGCGGAATAGAGCTAAGATTGCATAGCAAGCAACACTGCCATTTCCGCCTGCGAATAAACCGATCTGCACTTTTCTATGTGAACGAAAACTGCCAATTGAAATTATAAATTGTGTAAAACTGTACCCGGAAGGCCGGCTATGTAATCTCGCTGGATCGCCATAAGCATCTGTTGTTAAACGTAGGCACCAGTATATTGATTACTTAAGAAGTTTATTTATGCTATGCTATTTTAATATAAATCTATACTTAATTGGTAACGGAGTTGTGGTTGAGTGTCCTAAGTCTTTACCCAATTAGCTCACTGAAATGCGAAGGTCCCGGGCTCTACTCTTGGCAGTGGCGTGGATTTCCTACAACTCGATTCGCTACCTAGCGACCATAAGGTGGAGAGGGCCGTACATTCATTGGCGTGTACGCGTTCTGTTCAAGCATATTACTTGTGTCTTTATAAATTAAGTAGTGACCAAAAGGCCGAAAGCGCCATGAATTTATTGGCGCTTACGTTTTGTATTCGTGCACATATTATGACTGTGTTATTATCTCTTACGCTTGGCTTTCCACATGTTGGATGAAATAGCAACTCATAGCCCGATCGGGCATCGGCTTTTGTTTCAAAAGATACGGTAGAAGAAGAAAAAAATCATGACGGCTTGCCAATTTTCCAGTCCGCGCTACTAACTACTGGTAAATAATGAATTATTCGTTATTTATTGTTGTCTAGGTTACATGTATATATATAACTACATACACGACTACCGTTATATATATATATATATATATATATATATATATATATTAGGGTGGGCCAAAAAAAACTTAATTATTTTTTTTAGCTACCACGAAAATATCGTCCAAGATGACGAAAAAAAAAATCTGATAAAGTTTGAGCTCTTAATATTAATTTTCAGAGGTGTCACATCGTCATTTTCGATTTCCCATTTAAATTACACGGGAAATTATTTTTTTCTTCTAATTTTGATGTATCTCAACGAGTTATTCTGTGGTAAAAGTAAATACATAATTTTGTAGGAAATTGAATGGCCTACAAAAAAGGTCTGATATAATTTTTCGCTAAGTCAACTCAGTTAAAAGTTATTCGCAGTTAAAGTTCAACCTAAAATAAAACATGATGTCTTTCACAATCTTTTATAGTTTTTTTTACCAAAAAATGCCTTAAAGACATAAAACAACATATGGTTCGTGATTTTTATCATTTTTACTTCCCAAATTTGTTACTCGCAAAAAACGATCCACAAGTCATTATTGCTTAAAATTAGTTAAATTAACCACTTGCAATAAGTAATTTGCGAGTAACAAATTTGGGAAGTAAAAATGATAAAAATCACGATAGGGTTTGTTTAATTTACTAGCAAATACCTGCGTTGTCATAAACAACATATCATTCGTTGTATTACTTCAAATCAGGTTAGCTTCGACTTGTCTCTATATTTTGTTGGGCAGATGTCTCGATTATATGGACTTAGTTTCTTCGTTATTATTATATGTAAAAAACCGATTAAGTTTTTGTGTAAGTGAATTAAAGCACTGCGTCGTCTGTTTTTCCTGAATCGTAAAATCCAGATGTAACATGTGTCTCTTCTAGGCTTCTAGGTAAGCGTGCTCTACCTAAGACTGCAATTTCATCTAGTACCTACAATATCAGTCAAACGTGAAACTTTACTCATACATATAATGAAAAAAATTAAATCCCTAAAACATGTTCTACACCCTCTTAGCTCCTCCCTCCTCCTCCTCCTCCCTTCGCGAAGCATAGCGTAATCAATGTCGAAATTCATCAGATAAATAATAAGGTGAAACTGTTGTTTGACGATCGTTAACTATGATGGTAACCAGTAAACATAATAGCTGTTATTATGGCCGAGACGTACATTCGAAGTCGGTGGGCCAACTAAACTTACAACCAATCAGTTCCATATGATGGAGCATGCTAATTGAGCCATTAATGAAACGTTTTACATCAGTGCAGAACTAATCTTCTGTCGGAAGAAAATTGATATATTTAGGTAAATTGCCGCCTCAGCTATCGAGAGGGTGTCCTAGTCCTGCGTTCATTTTCAGCCAATCGCAATCCATAGTCCACAATTCTCTACTTCTCTCATCCAAACCTCACGTAAGATGGTATCGATCTAGCCTGAAGGGCGTTGTGACGTTGTACTTCTTTTTCTTTCTTTTTTAAGGGATTATGGCTCCAACGCAGTTTGCATTGATTTCGCCAATGTCACAGTAGGTGGTAAAATGTCAGGTGCATATAAGAGTATAAATACAAAAAGGCAAATTTGGTCGGTGATCTTCCAAATCACTTTCTGGAATCCTGTGGACAACACAAAACATAGAGTGTTAGACTAACTACATTATAGATATATGTTATTTATTGTTAAAAACGTTGATAATATATGTACATGCCTACTATCAGCTAGAGTAAGGAGAAAGTCTTATTATTGACCGGTCGGGAAAAATCTTTGTGTAATATACTGTAGAGACGAGAAACTATTTTGGGACATTCGGAAAAAATATGATGGACAGAACCCTCGGCTAAGCCACACTCACAGAGAGAATTATCGTGAATTCTTAATTTTGCAAGAAATACGGGAGAGCAACAGTGGCCAAGACGCGTAATATAGACATATCCAATGACAGTACCAATGTCTAGCAACTATGTCACTGTCATGAGTAAAAAAAAAAATTGCGACAGCGGTTATAGGCTCGCACGAAATTCTAAAATATCAGCTATTCATAACTCTTTTATAAATAAATAAATATTATTCCATACGTTTCAAAACTTCCTTTAACCTTATTAAACTAACTGCCTGTTCTCGATGGGGACCAAGGCTACCATTACTTGCTTAAGAAAACCTACCAACATATATATGCATTGTATATACCAGACATGGACAATTACCGATTTAGCTAATACTACAGTTGTTGAGCTAGTTGACTTGAAGAGCTTCCAAGGCTTCGACAGGCCAATGTATACATACAATACATACATACAAATCTTCACGCTAGGTCCCTTGCGGGGTAGGCACGAACCACAGAGCGCCATTCAGGCTTATTCTTACACACCTCACTTGCTTCTTTGACATTCATAGCTCTTGTCATGCACGTTCGTCTGTTCACGAGGCTCCTGACATCACCTTCTGCTAGTACACGATCAATTTGATCATAGAAGGTGTGTCTTGGCCTTCCGCGACTTCTGCATCCATCCACTTTTGCATTGTATTTCTGCTTAGTCATTCTTTCATCATACATTCTTTCCACATGCCCGAACCACCGGAACAGATTAATTACATTAAATACTACATAATTATCTTCTATAGTTCATTGACCCACCTAAACCCATTTTATGGCCAAGGAGGAGGAGCTGACTCTTCCCTCCATGTCATAGCGTCCTTCACTGTTTTCCGAGACGCGATCTTCAATCCAAGACTCTGTTCTTCAGTCATTGGTCCTGCGAAAAACGAAGTTCAACGAGAGAATTTTATGATCTATGAAGGTACTTAGGCTCAGACAACAAACTGTCGATATCTCTTAAGGAACCGCTCGCACCCATGACACAGATTGGAGCTCCTGTTAACTCAAACCGACTGTGCACTTATCGGTAGGACCAACTATCCCCGGCCTAAGGAGAGGCTTGCTTGGAAACAGCTCTAGGCCCACGCCAGCCAGGACCACGAATCCGGCATCACCTTGATCCCGTCGCCCTGCCTTCTGTGAGAAGGAGAATACCGAGGTGCTTTAGTCAGTATTTCGGCGATTAACCAGTGAGTTTCACACTAGCCCACTGTTAAGTCTCAGCAGTGGGGAGTCCGTAAACAGATTTCAGCTCAATAAAAAAAGGTACTCAGACTGCTGGTAAATAAGCCACTGTTTCTTATTTTTATTACGTAATAGAATATTTAATAAAACTTAATAATTTTCAAATTTCTAGGTCATAACGGCCTAGCCTTTCAATCCGGGCGTAAAGCATTAGGCATCACTGTATGTGCATAAATGTTCATACATACATTAAATTCCTTTAAACTACAACGCGCACGTCCAATTAATTAACCATCGTAACGTTAGAAAGAAATATGGCCAGTCATCGTCATACGAGTCATTCCTATAAGAAGAATAACTTAACAAATTGAAATATTTTGAATTCCAGACAAATCAATTAAGTCGTTGTAGCTTAAGAGGTAAGGCATTCGTGTTTGATTTCAATGGCGAATATTCGTTTCATGAAAGTGAAGTATGCATCGGTTAGGTAGTTTTCTAATTGTACAGAGCAACGCTGGAGTCATTATCTTGATGTGCCCATGTAGGCTCAATTCTGCTATTTCAATATCTTGGCGTTGTGAAAATATTCAAAGTAAAAATGTGTATTCCACTAAATGCACAATATCTTATCGATATCGTCGCAACGAAATAATAGAAGATAAAAATTGGTATTACCACTAGCAGAAATGTTGTTAGCCCAAGTGAATATTAAAAATAAAACTACCATAATTTTAAAACATTAATTTCACGAGTTTTGGCGTTTTTATAAAGTTAGAGTAAAATTAGCACAATTCCGAAATCAGGCCAACCTACGATTAAGACGATGGTTTCCAGCGATTTTGACAAGATAGTAATAGCAGAATTGGATGTGCATCTTTAGAAATGGATAGATGATGGGATGCAACACCAAATTGTACATGGACCTACCCCACCTTTCCTTTAAAAGTTTTTTTTTATTGCAAAGCTGGCAAACACGCAGCAAGCCCAGCTCATGGCACAAATCAATGCGTTGGCAGCCTTATGAATGGAGTAAAGGGGATCAGACAGGAGAAATAGCATATGGGATTAGCTGGGCCCCAACTCACGAAGCCGGCTGAATCGGTGTGATACCACGCTCTCACAGAATATAGGCGTGAAACGGCTTATCTTGAGCTAATCGTGTATTCCCTATTCTTACTTTCTTTTACTTTCCTTGAGGTAGGTCGCCTGTTAGCTTCGCAAAAAGAAAACTAAGCCGATCTTATGCTTAAGGAATTCCATCACCTTGTTGGTGTTCAATTGTATTTGATTGGGTAACAAATGGTATGTATGTAGGTATGCGGACAGGGTAGGCGGTCCGATCGGCCGCGACCTGTGACCCGCTCGTTGTGCGGGCCGCATCGCAGTGCCGCAGCGCCGCAGAGCCGCCGCCAGTGCGGCCGCAACATGATCTTGCACTATCGACACAGTATAAACAGTGGGACAACTTCACACTGATGATAAACTAGACCTGTCATTTTTCTGCTATATAGACGGGGGTCTTAGAATTTTTCTGTGACGAAAAAGCGTCACGGCCGCGTGGAGGAGCGGCATAAATGTACACTAGACGTGTTCAGAGGTGGCATAATTGAGATTAGAGAAGACTATGATTGCGTTTTTTGGTTCCGGAACGAATTTGTTCGTTGTTGTTGTTTGTTGAGCGGACTTCTCCGACTTAGATGTGAATAATGACTGGGATAGTATGAAAGAAAGTATAGTGGAAAGCGCAAAAGAAGCATGTGGATGCGCAAAGAGGCATATAACAACGAAAGGTGACGGGACGCGGATGTCAAATCTAGCGTAGAGAGAAAGAGAAAAGCCTGGCTGGATTATATTGCATCTTTGCATCAGAATGACAGCATGAAAGAGATGAAGAAAGAAATGTATCGCCTCTGCAAGAATGAAACCAAAGCTTTAGTGAAAGAGAAGCGTGAAAGAATAAAATTGAAAGTAGAAGAGAAGCTGACGGAGAACTTCGAGGCAAATACCAAACTCTTTTGGAGAGAGGTTAAGAAGTCTCGGGGATGTTCGTCAGCTTCCAGAATGGAAAGAATTAAATCTAAAGGAGAGGACATTCTTGCTAACCCACAAGAGGTTTTAGCGCGATGGAGTGAATATTTTAGAGAAATGTATGATAATATCCCGGATGCTGGCACCACGACTGAGTCTGTGACTGACTTTGAGGAGTCAGCATCCGAGATCACTTTGGAAGAGATCGAATGGTCGATAAGAAGTCTGAAAAATGGAAAGGCAGCAGGAATCGATAGTGTGTCTGCTGAGATGATCAAATATGGTGGCACCTGCGTCCGGGACGCTTTCCTGTCCTTATGCAACTTGTGCTGGAGGACGGGAAAGGTTCCCAACGACTGGAGGCGCGCTGTCATCGTGCCCTTGTATAAAGGCAAGGGGTCACGTATGGAGTGCGCCAGCTACAGGGCCATCAGTTTGATCAGCACAGCATCTAAAGTGTATGCGAAAATTGTTGAAAGGAGAATGAGAGTCTTATCCGATGGATTACTGTGGGATGCACAAGGGGGCTTCAGAAATGGAAGGGTTGTATGGATCAAGTTTTCTCGCTCCGCAATATCGTGGAGAAGCAGCTGGCTATGGGCCGGAAGGTTTTCTGCGGTTTTGTGGATCTAGAGAAAGCATTTGACAGGGTTGTACGGAAGGACCTCTGGGACATATTGCCCGGATATGGGATTGATGGCCACTTGCTGCGTGCTGTACAGTCCACTTACGAGGACTGTATGGCATGCGTGCGGGTGAACGGCAGCTTGTCGCCCTGGTTTGACGTCAATATTGGCGTCCGGCAGGGCTGCGTGCTGTCGGCTTTGCTGTTCATCCTATATCTGGACAATTGTCTCCAGAGATTAAGATTGATGAATGTTGGGGTGCGGATGGGTGATCTAGTTGTTAGCAGCTTGCTTTATGCGGATGATGCCGTGCTTTTAGCCGAATCGCCATCAGAACTGCAAACACTA
Organism: Dendrolimus pini; assembly: GCA_949752895.1. Lineage (NCBI taxonomy): Eukaryota > Metazoa > Arthropoda > Insecta > Lepidoptera > Lasiocampidae > Dendrolimus > Dendrolimus pini. Next base: position 25,903,360 of record OX457125.1, read on the forward strand.
GTCACAATGATGAAAGATGATTGTCAGGCGAGAGGCTTACGTTTGAATGCGAAGAAAACAAAGGTGATGGTGTTTGAAAGAGAAACAACCAGAACGAATGCAAGGATAATGGTCGATGATGTTATGCTGGAACAAGTGAATGAGTTTGTATATCTCGGATGTGCTTTTAGCAGGGATGGAAGGTACACCGCTGATATAGAAAGAAGAGTGAATTTGGGGAATAGTGTGAATGGAGCGTTAGGTAAACTTCTAGGCGCTGAGAACCTCAGCCAGAAGGCCCAGCTTGCCATACACAACGCGGTGCTGGTACCTACGCTCACGTATGGAAGCGAGAGTTGGGTATGGAATAGAGAGCACGAAAGTAGAGTAAACGCGGTCGAGATGCGAGCACTGCGCAAAATCTGCGGAGTGACGCTCGCGGACCGCGTTCGTAATACCGAAGTAAGAAAGAGAGTTGGTCTGAAAGAGAGTGTCGGGGTGAAGGTAAGGAAAGGAATGCTCCGGTGGTTCGGGCATGTGGAAAGAATGTATGATGAAAGAATGACTAAACAGATATACAATGCAAAAGTGGATGGATGCAGAAGTCGCGGAAGGCCACGACACACCTTCCATGATCAAATTGATCATGTACTAGCAGAAGGTGATGTCAGGAGCCTTAAGAACAGACGAGCGTGCATGACAAGAACTATGAATGTCAAAGAAGCAAGTGAGGTGTGTAAGAATAAGCCTAAATGGCGCTCTGTTGTTCGTGCCTACCCCGCAAGGGACCTGGCGTGAAGTAATGTATGTATGTATGTACCAAAAAACGCAATCATTTTTTATTTGATATAATAAAATATATTTAAAAAATGCATTCATTAAAATGTTCGTAACCATAATCATAATTTGCAGTAAACCTGCAAAAAATCGAAATCTGTGCTGGGACACATAGTAGAAGCTTTTCAAATTGGATAAGTACATTAACAATCTGCCCGTAATACTTAAAGTTAAAATTTTGTTGCGATTCATATTTCTGCTTATCCGTTGCCATTTATTTTTCCACTTGTCCGTTGAAGTTTTACTTCTACTATGTGTCACAGCACACATTTCGTTTTCTTTTTCTAATTGGACTTAGCTTCATATAAAGTCACCGATACTGAGTTTGGTCGACATCCGGTGTCCGTGAGAGCGGAGGTGTTCCGCCCTTGAGGACAGTGAAATTTAGGATGCGCTTCTTCTGAGGTCCGTCCGCCTTTTAAGACATTGATATTTGAATATTAAGTTCATATCTTATGAACACTGTAAGATACTTCGAATACCTAAACATAAACGAATTTATAATCCTTGTTTAAAATTTATAATACCTGTTTTAGTCCCATAATTTTCACGAAGTGTCTAGTCGTCGTAGTAGTGATTAGCAAGATCCTAATTTTTATTAAATTCCATAAGCTGTTACTTGCGTCTCTAACTCACATTTCAAATGATGTTTTGTTCACATCCAGGCCAGGAAGCACGCAGCATCACTTTGATAGGTTTTATGACCTCATGTGTATAATTTTGACAATTGATACGTACTGATAATGAAGGGAAATATCATGACGAAACATGCATATTGAGAAAACCGCGATGAGACTCACCAATCGGCCTTGGACAAGCGTGATATGTACACGTGATAACATAAGGCGCACACTACACATGCATTTCCTCACAACACCAGTATGTAACAGATACACTCTACATTAGCATAAGTTTAGTATAAAAATTAGAATAAATTATTCGTAAGGTACACCACAACACAAAAATCACTAAATTAATGTCACACACAAGAACCAAAATAACCAATAAGCGTGTTTAAATTCTAAAAATAAAATCTAGAAATTAGGTTGTAAAAAAGGGTACGGAACTCGAGAGTCCGTAGAGTTGTTAAGCAGAAAAAAAGCGTGATATGTGTATTGTCTGTTCCTCACCAATAATGTGAAAGCTTCAGTCCCACCAGTGGGACGTGTATTGCATACTAGTTAACCTATACTGTGTACGGTGATGAAGCAGTTCGGCCGATGCGTATACGCTTAGGCCTTTTGACACCATCGGAAATTTGGAATCGATATGTGCCCATATATTTGTTTTTATTCCACGTCATCGAGTGCATTGTATCTTTGATATCATTGATTATAATTTTTATTATTTAACTCTTTAAGACTTCAAGTGATTTCAGGTGACATTATTTTCTAAATCTACTTATGTTTACTTATTTCCGAAAAGCTTAAAATAATGATTACTTATTTTAGGGTTTCGTAGCTATTTTGATAAAAATTGAACCCTTCTCAATTCGACGCGTTAGTCTGTTTGTCTATGCGTGATTTTGTGCGTCACTTTTATATAATAAGTTAGGGAAAAGTCTTTTCGCATATAGTATGTATGAACTTGTAATAAGATCTCTTTGGCTATACCATTTGTATCTGGCTGTTTTTAGTATAATTAAAAAGTTTTAATTTTAAAGAAGACAATTCCAAATTCCAATTAGGATGTGTGTGATTTTCATTTGTTTTTTAACCGACTTCGAAAAAAGGAGGAGGTTCTCAATTCGTCGGGATCTCTTTTTTTTTCGTTGCTCATTTTTATGTATGTTCGCCGATTACTCCGTCATTTATGATCCGATTTACGTGATTCTTTTTTTATTCGACGCGGAATAGCTTCCAATTGGTCCCCTAAAAATTTTACATAGTTTGGCCCAGTAGCTTTCATTTTACGAACATTTTTTTGTTCCCGGTTCTTGGGACCTATATTTTTTAAGAAGCGCGGCACCATTCATAGGTTCTCCCATACATAGCTAGACACTAAAAAGTAACAAATAAAAAATAAAAACTTCGTTTAAAAAAACCGAATTCAAAAACTAAAACCTAAAATGTATAAAATAACTTATTTCTAAAGCTATTATTATTAATATATATTATCTAAAACATCTTGAAGTCGGTGCAAAGCTAAACATAAAAATAACTATATTTTGAAAATTACTAAGCACCGACTTTAAGATGTTTTAGATAATTTATATTAATAATAATAGCTTTAGAAATAAGTTATTTTATACATTTTAGTTTTTTAGTTTTTGAAGTCGGTTTTTTTATCTTATTGTTAAAATGAGTGAATGTAATGAAGAAAAATTTTACTACATAAAAGGCAAAAATGCAACACAAACAGCGAAAAAAATTTGTGATGTTTATGGACCTAATGCAGTATCTGTGAGAGTAGCGCAAATTTGGTTTAAGCGTTTTCAATCCGGAAATTTTGATATTAAAGATGCACGTCGCTCTGGTCGCACTGTTACGGTCAAAATTGATGCCATAATTGAAAAAGTGGAGCAAGATCGGCATATTAGCAGTTAACATGTAGCTGAAGAACTGGGAATTGACCACAAAACGGTTTTGGTGCATTTGAAAATAGGGTACACAAAAAAGCTCGATATTTGGGTACCTCATGAGCTCACTGAAAGAAACCTAATTAACCGTGTACTCATTTGTGATTCTTTATTACGACGTAATGAAACCAAACCATTTTTGAAGAAGCTGATAACTGGTGATGAAAAGTGGATCACGTACGACAAGAACGTGCGAAAAAGATCGTGGTCAAAAGGCCCGGTCAGGCTTCACAGACTGTTGCGAAACCCGGGTTAACTCGCAACAAGGTGATGCTGTGTGTATGGTGGGATTGGAAGGGCATTATTCATTATAAGCTGTTACCGCCAGGCAGGACCATCGATTCTAAACTGATGAGATTAAAGCAAAAAGTTGAGAGAAAGCGGTCGGAATTAATCAACAGAAGGGGTGTGGTTTTTCACCATGATAACGCTAGACCTCACACATCTTTAGCCACTCAGAAAAAGTTACGAGTGTTTGGCTGGGAGGTGTTAATGCATCCGCGCTATAGTCCTGACCTTGCACCTTCAGATTTTCACCTGTTTCGGTCTCTGCAGAATTCTTTAGGCAGTTTCAGGTTAACGTCACGAGAGGGCTGCCAAAACCACTTGTCGCAGTTTTTTGATCAGAAGCCCCAGCCCAGAAAATTTTTATAGCAATGGGATCACGTCCCTACCTAAAAAAAGGCAAAAAGTTATCCAACAAAATGGCACCTACATACTTTAGTGAAATGTAAATAAACTTTATAGAATAACCTTTTGAATTTTTATATAAAATGCGAAGAAACTTTTTCCCCAACCTTATATGTGTATTTCTTTGTAATTTCTTGGTCATTTCTGAATGGAATATAGATGCTGCTATGCATATTAGTAAAATCGTGAATAAAGTAAATATTAGGGCTGGCACACAGATAACTTAGCGTGGAATAAAATTCAATATACTACAAAGTTGTTAGGTTTTGAAAGAGGTCGTTTTCGCAGATTAGTGTGATGAACATGACAAGTATCAATATAAAGTGGAATTTTATGCTACGTCTTACAACTTCCAGTATATCTAGACACGTGTCAATTTCACTAATAGATTCTCCAAATGCGACAAAGAAATGTATGAGATTTTCAAGATCTCAGGGCTTAAAAAATGATTATCACTATGCTATTTCAGTAAATAAACGTTCAGCTTTCTAACTGTATAAAAATAGTGTACTTTCTCTAACTTTTTAATAACCTGGTTAAATAATCTAAAAAAATGGTGGAGCTTCATTAATACTCGACTATTTTTTTTATTTTTTTTGAGGCGGAGGAAATGCATTTCGCACGCTCCCGGGTCCTTCACTAGGGATTAGACCAAAGCGACGAGAGGTGACACCACGAATGGGCACCAGAGTCAAATCGCCGGCTTGTGTGAAGACTCTAAAACTCAATACTCCACTAAAACTACCCTCCTCCCATGTGCCCCGCGCTTATGGCAGGAAGAGCGTGAGACCTAGAACGTAGTTACGCCCACGCTGATCCTAGGGCATTAGTGCTAAAGAATGCCCCGGGAAAGGCAAACTCACTTCGTCAACAGGGGTAAAGACTCCTCTGCTCACTAGATGCTCCCTGCGCTATTACGGGAGAAGATCTTGCGCATATCTGCGCCTCCGGGACCCCGACTGACGTCAATACCCGTGAGACGCATGCGCACCTCTCTCCCTTTCTCCTTCTGTTCATTAATACTCGACTATATGTTAACCAAGTCATCTATGTTTAATTATAATCGGGCATATATATGACGTGAACTGTTTTGACATCTTTGACGTGTCAAATTTTTACTCGTATTAGACGATTCATTTATGTCTTTCATTTTGAATGAATCAACCGAATTGGTCAATACAAACATAAGCTTCATAAACTAATACAATAAAAGAAAACTGTTTTGGTTATATTCTATTCTAACCATGGTCTTGCCTCTGCCTTAATTTTCAGTATTACGTCAACCAAATTATAGGTTTTTTGAGTTACGTGAAACGAAGGAGTTTTCGTGGCATTTCGGAAAGGCACATTCAATAACAATTCGAAAATACAAATATTACTTCTCTTTCCCTCTCTCTTTCTCTCTCTCTTTTCTTTCATCTTCCAATTATTTGGGCTCGACACAATTTGTTTTTTCTTTCTATACTCCATTACTTTGGGATCCGTCCTCTAAGTTTACTTTTGTACCCATCCACCTTGTAGTTTAATTTTTTTATGTCACGTGACTTTCATCCCTCTTCATTATATGCCCGTACCACCTTAATCTTCTTCCTCTTAATCTTTCAGTCACAGGTGCAACTTTTAAAGATCTTATGTACTCATTTCTCATCTTATCCATTCTTGTAACAACAGCTCAAAACTTGCAATCCATCTCAGCTGTGTAGAGACGTCTGTGCTTCATCACTTTAGTGACCCAACATTCGGACACGTATAGCATGACTGGTCGTATGACAGATTTACATATTATTTATTTTCATATATATCCTACTCCATGTAGACTGTTAATTCTGTTAAGAGAAAGGTAACACTAATTCTGTTAAGAGAATGGGAAAACGACATTTCCCATCTTCTGTGTTGCCATTCTGTTAGTATTTTTGTCTATTTTACTTTGTTCTCTCTTGTCATATGTCCTATTCATCTTTGTCGTTACAAATGTCTATAGGGGATGGTAACTGCTTTCCATCAGGTGGGTCGTCTGCCTGTTTGCTGAACTTGTGCAATAAAAATAAAAACATGTCATTGAATATCGTCCTGTCCTTTCAATCAAATTCATTAAATTTGCTTGATCCGTCTAATATTAGCAATATCTATAGCAATATTGGAGGCGTGTCTTGTTCGAATTAAACAAATAAAAGTGACGGATATCAAGAATTCTTTATTAAGTCCCAACTTGCCCTTCACGGAGCCCCGTTGAAAGGGCAAGCGAACAGGTGCGTGGGAACTTATTGTAATATGGCCGATTAAAAAAAGACAAACGTCCCAAAGGGTGGTGTTTATTGAAAAATCTATCCAAGTATGTCTACAATGATATGCGGTAGGGTTGTACGACTACGTTGTAAATTCGAAATAATCTCAAATAATCTTCGTCTATTTCTTTAACCTTGTCCCAATTATATGGCTTTTTCTTCGATACTCCTCTATGCTGACATACGTCCTCTGTCACACCACAAAATCATCATGTCATCCTTTACATAATCCATCCATCTCTTTTTTGTTGTAACTTTACATTTGCACCCGCTTATTGTGCAGTTTAACATTCAGAAAATAACAATTATATCAGCACTAATGGGCTGATATCATTTTCAGTTTCAGCTGTTAGGTTTATTAGAAGTATCTGCGGTTCTCAACATTACGGCGATACGAAGGAACGCCAGAGTGGTTCAGTTGGTAGGTCCAAGCATGCCATCAGGAGTACACTACTGTCTTGCTTGCTTGTCTTGGACGCTAGGGTGTCCATGATTGACACCTCAAAAATCAAAAAAGTATACCACCATGCCTGTTCAAGGCGAATTATCAGGCTTCACACAGTGATTATTTTGATGTGCAAACGTCAAAATTTTCTAAAAATTCAACACATTATAATAACTTAAAAATTAGTACATAGGGTCGTACTTCCCAGCCATGATTCGAACCCACGACAATTAACCGCGCGTTTATTAAGCGCGATGACTAGGACAGACATCGTCAGCCATTCATAGTCCACTGCTGGACGTAGGTCTCCTCAACACGGCGGCACTGCGGTTACCAACCCGCATGACAAGCGTAGCAACTATGGTATTTATCCCCCATGAGAAAGCACCTAGGACAGACAATAGCATAATATTTTTGCACATTCGCCTTGATCAATGGCGACTTGCAATGTCTAATCCTACAACACTACAGCCCTAAATTAAGAATGTTGCCAACGTAAAAAATCCCCGCTGCGTCGGCGGCGATGACTTGCAACACTGACCGTTTTCATTTGTCATATATTTTGATTGTGATAACCGCAAGCACGATCCAATAAAGTAAAACTAAATTTTACTGTCATTTGTTTTGTACATCGGTTTTAAATTCCAATATTTTTGTTGACGGATTCGTTGTCATTCTGTAGTAGATTCTAGGTCCATCTGGGTAGAAATGGTACAAATTCCGGCGACCGGGCAGGCGACAAATCAACCCACAACCAGTTGGTGCTGTACTTTGCCTGTCTGGATGGTTACCATTCCTGTCCCAGAGCTTTGAGTTGTGTTCTGGCATCGGAATCCAAGTTCCAGTCCTCCTCTTTGAGGCCAAGTGCGCATTGGTAGCATGTTACACTGGAAATGTCGATAGGTGACGGAAACGGCTGTCAATCAAGTGGGCCGTCTGCCTCTTTGCTGTACCCGTGCAATAAATGCGTGTCATTGCGATACATGACTAGAATTTTCGGAAATTGATCTTTTATAATCGGACTATTTTAAATAGATCCAAAAAAAAACCCGTGGCATTCCCAGTATTAAGAGTAGCATAGATTTTAAGTCTAAGAATTCGCTGTTGATCAGCGAAAACCGCTTTGAAATCAGTCCAGTAGTTTATATGTGAATCCCCAACAAACAGACAGGAAATTTAAAAAAATGCTCCATCATCATTCAGTATTCTCCATCGTTTATCTCTCTCTTTTCTTTCACCATAGCCCAATTAATTGGGACCGGCACAATATGTCTTTTCCTTCCACACTCCTCTATTCTGACATACATCTTCTGTCACGCCACAAATCATCATATCATCCATCACGCAATCCATCCATCTTTTTTATGGTCTACCTGTACATCTGTACCCATCCATCTTGTAGTTTAACATTATTTTTGTCACGTGACTTTCATCCCTCCTCATTATATGCCCATACCAACTTAGTCTCCATCGTTTATATAGTGTACCTATACCAGTTTTTTTTTTTTTCTTAAATAGGTTCAATGTATAATCATGACATTGAAATTTTCCTAAGGGTTATATTACTGGCAAAGTGGTTAGGGAATTTAAAAATGAAATCCTATTTTTATTGCGAGTAGGGAGAGCTGATTTTGGCGCTACAGCATCTTGCTTAAGACGGTCTTGCTGCCTATCACTATAATAAAAAGGCGTGATATTATGTATACCTATTTGTATTGGTTTGCACCTTGACCATCGGCACAGTTGACCCGGGCTAGGCTGGGCTCCTCCTAATAAGCAATGATTGACGTGTTGTCTAACAAACAAATCAGAAGGGCGCATTCATATTACACAGCCAGCTTCTGCTACTTTTATGATTCTGATTTATTCATATTAACATGGAAAAAGATTTTTCTTCTTCCGTCATAATAAGTTCCACTGAAGAAAATTTTTTGAACCACAATAGAAAGCTTACTATCTATATGCATCCTTTTATCTTACCATTAGTAGAGTACGAGTATAATCATTCATTGTATGGTGTTTATGGGTCAAACACAAAAATGGAAGATAAAATGTCACCTACTGTAGGCTGTTCGGATACTGAATAGCTCAGTTTTGTTGACGTTGAAAAATAATCCAATATAGAAACTTTTAAAATTAATCAACTTTTCATATAAGTGTTGATTAAAGAAATATTAGTCAATGTTTGCGAATCAAAACATATAAACATATTGTTCCAACATTTGTAGTCTTCTCCTGCAGACATGTAAAACTTTTTTGTATTTGACCCATATATCATATTATAAATCAGTAGTACAGCATATACTGGTTTATAATTGGTGTAGATAAGCACGTTTTAAATGTCTAAACACTGTCTCACGAAAAATGTCCCGCAGACGGGCCGCTACGGTCGTGCACCGGAGTTTTAGAAAAATAAAATAATGTTAAAAAGATTCTGATTTATAGTATAAGTAAATAGAATAATACAATGTAACATTTACATAAAAGCATTTGATAAAACCAATATAACAAAGTGGTTAGGCTGATCTGTATAATTAGTCCAAGCCACGGGTCTTGTTTCGTGAAACTCACTCTAATTTTATGTAAACAGGGCCCTTCGCCCGAGATCGAACTCTTTCACAGGAGTCCCACGCCAACGCTTTGGCAACTGAGCTAACGTGATTTCAACAGTGTCCCGCTGTGAAAACCATAAAAGAACATACTCAAAATTAGTTGTAAACAAAACCTGATACAGTCAAATTTACAATTTCCGATTACAAACAGGCCGTGTGTACAACACAAATGTATAGAGATGCTACATGTCTGAATTATATCGACAAATATCGATAATTGATATAATGTTTGTTCCAATGCATTACGATCGATAATTTAGGACTTAAAATTAACGCCCTGAACTTCCATCATAACATTGATGGATTAAGAAGAGACCGATTCGAAATATTGTAGAATTTTTTTTTCAATCATTTATTTATTACAAGACAATTTGCTAAGTAACGAAGTCGTTTTTTTACGCCATCAAACCTGCTGTGTGCTTTAGCGAATACAGACAACCTCAACATTAGCCTCAGGAAATAATTGTGTTGGACTCGTAGGACATTATAAGCTCTTTGGGTATATGTGGACCTCAGACATGCCGAGTACAAAGAGTACAGTAAGCCTTAAACAACGTTATTTTAACCCTTAATAAAGAAACAGACTCCCAAAGTAACTAAAAGCACAAAAATATGTTTTTAACTGTTTCAAACAACAAGAACAGGACAAGACTTGAGGTTACCAGTTTTTTAATTATTCATCAAAATACATAACATCAATAAAATACATTAAACACACTACTATGTATTTGACACAGACACACATATATACTCTTTTGTATATTGTAAAATTATAATTAACAGTGTAGCCTTGGCAGAAATCTGTCATTATAAAAGTATAGCCTTTGACAACAGAACCTTAATAATGTTCAATCTTATAATTAAAATTAATTAGGGTCGAATTTCGACCACTGAGCAACAACTAGTTAGAATTTAATATATGAAGCTTTTTTGAGTAAAAAAAACCATATACTTAATTAATCTACTTGAAGTTGAAGCATTTTACAAATTTGTTCTTGTTTTTTTTATGGTTTACTTATCACCGGCTAACAAGATTTAGAAATTAATTATTAAAGTGAAAACTTCTTTAGGCATTTTCGACACTTTTATGCCCGGGTTACATGAGGCTAGTTTTTCAAGCTAGGTTAGCAAGTTAGTGCTAGTAAGCTAGCAAGCTAATAACTCTGGCTTCGTGTATACATAACTCGCTTCATTTCTAGGCTAGTAAGTTAGCGTCTCAAGCTAGGACAGTTTAATGGGGTTCTATTTATTGTGCTAGGAGCACCTCCTATCACTGGTTTTACTATCCTGGCTTATGTAACCAGCCTTGTGTGGTCTAGTGAGCCGTGACTACGCGTTTTGTTTCTCTAACAACCTCATTTCAGAATTTTTTTATAAGGATGCCCAAACTATTACAATCATTCGTACCGTTGTACCGTGAAGAGGAATGTCTTTGGGAAGTCATCATTCCGTCTTATAAAGACAATTCTATGCGTGATTTAGAACTAAAAAAAAATTCTGGCGAATAGACAATGGGCAGGCAAATGACTAACCAACAAATAAAATAAAAAACTTAACAGCGACATACTTTCAAGAATTGACAAGAATTGAAAAATCAACCAACTCTGGAGCAAGTTCTCAATAGGAATATAAATCAAAACCAAATTGGTATTTTTTACGAATGCAGTTCATTTTATTTCACAGATGTGTTGTTACTTAAAGTAACTTCAATCAAATTCTCTAGCATCATGTACACAGCACTGGTCATTGCCAGGTCAGGTCAGGAACTCGGTATATTCTCCTAGCTTGTAAAAACTAGCCTCGTGTATTCCAGGCATTAGGATGGGAGCACTGCACCCGCGTGAACGTCACGCTCAGATACAAAGTTTAGCGTGCTTTTTAGTTACTCTTGAATTTTTTTAACTAGGTTCTTTTTACATCGATAGAGGAGATCCAATTATATCGATATTATAGAGTGGGTTTTACGGTACACTGTGCGCACTTATATATGTATACTTTTATATATAAAAAACATAATATATTCACAAAGAGCCATGACATTAGGCGTCCGTCAACGTAATTGTGTAATTTATTACATCTGTCATGAAATATTATCAAATATAATTGGTTTCTTTGTTTGTAGCACGTATAATATGAAGCTATTAATTCTCATAAACCATGTACCAATAACGGATTATCTGTTTGAAGTTTAGTTGTGTCATGTAAGTTTTGTATTAGTTTCATTATGCCTCTAGTCTAGGAATAGGCAGAAACCGACGCTTGAGAGTTGCGATGATAATAATAACAGGCTATAAACGTCCCACTGCTGGGCTCGGGCCTCCCAATTTTATAGGGAGATGGCCATTATACCCACCATGCTTGTATAAGGCGGATTGATGGGTTTGACGTATCGGTAATCTCGATGTGAGACTTCGTGAGAATGTTTTCGTTCACCGTTCAAAAAGAAACAAAATTACTATATTGTCAAAAAATTATACAAAAATAATGCTTACCTATGTCCTGCACTAGAACCAGCCTGTATCGTCGGACACCAAGTACGTGTGTGACTGACGTAACAATTTTATTGTCTAAAATTAAATTATTTTAAAAAATTACGTTAACTTGTTTCTGAATGTGTTTGTGTATGTATGTGTGTGCATATCGAGGCCTTCATAATAAATGGGCGTACAGACAAAAGCGCAGTTTTACAAAAGGGACAAAATTGTGACTAAAACAAAACTAGTTGATTCCATACGGCGGAAATTTGGAATATCCTTCTATTTAGGTACACTTGCATACTGGTGAGACTTTCTAAATTGTTAAATGTATAGATTTTAGTAAACAACAAAAAAAGCGGCATTTTGCGTATACGCCCATTTCCTGCGGCCGGGCGGCCTGTCGTAAGAGGCGACCAATAACCCACAGCCAGGTGATAGGGTATTTGCCCGATTGGATGGCTGCCACCCCGTCCTCGTCTACAGTATGGCGCCATAACAACCTAGATTTGTGTTCCGGCATTAGTGACCAGGTTCCATTCTCTCTTAAAAGAGCAATCAATCAATATATTTATTTGCAAGAATGTAGTTAATGCAGGTGTTACATAATTGTAGATGCACAGTACATTCTACAACATAATGAATCAAAAATTAAATTTACATAAATATAGTAAAGTAGATCACTAAGATTTTCCATATAGATAATATGGATAGATAAGATTGGCCCCAGAGTGGTCCGTTGTATATCACCCATAACACAAACATAACTTGTTTAGCACGTGGATATATCATAATTTGACAATTTGGGCCCAGCGTCTATGAAAGCGTATCTGTCTCCTTTGTTCCCTAAGTAGGATTAATCTGTAGTTTGGGAAAACAATCTTTCATATAAAAATTAAATAACGTTTGTATTGTATCTCTTTTGGGTCTGGTTGACCAATTAGTATGCTAAAAATACACTTACCAGTACCGGCCTTAATGGGCTGCGTATCGTTCGGCTACCAGACAAAAAGGTGCGATGAATAAACAATGACTTGGTTGTATATCAAGAAACGCAATTACCTCGCGCCCTCAGGCGGTGGATGGACGACGGATGGGGACGCGTCTTAACGCCGGCCTATAAAGTATTGCTGATTGGTAGAACGTGTTTCAGTGCGGCTTTATATGCAAATAATTTCGATGTCCTACTATCGACTTAAAGGGCTTACTTTACTAACACACACGAAATAAATAAAAACCTAAAAGCACACCATTGAAATAAAGAAAAGCTTAATACACCCATGCAAGAACAAAACAAGAAGACAGCTTATCGGTTTTCTATCGGATTCACTTTGGTGAGTGTGCAGCTGAGCTCTTCAATTTCATCCTGCTATCTCCCTTCCATCATCGGACAATCAGGCGCACCGAAATTCGGAACCGATATATAGTGGATATTCCACCTATAAGAACAAAGCGCTTTGCATCTAGCTTCATCATACGCACCGCAAAGGAGTGGAACTCATTGCCGTAGACTTTCCGGCTACTTATAACCTGGGTGGCTTCAAGTCCCGTGTGAATAGGTACCTTCTAGGTAGCGTGCTCCATCCTAGACCATATCTTCGCTTCACATAGGGCGAGATTGTGGTTACTACAAAAAAAGACAGTTTCCTGCGGCCGGGCGGTTTGTCGTAATAGGCGACAAAAGAACCCACAATCAGATGTTAAGGCCTTTTGTTCGTTTGTTTGGCTACCACATCTAATCTGCATACAGTGCGCCGCCATAACAACCCTAAATTGTGTTCTGACATTAGTGGCCAGGGTTCAGTCTCCCAATTTAGAGAGCGACAGCACATGTCCATAGGGAATGGTGACCACTCTCCACCAGGTGGACCGTTTGCCTTTCTGCTGAACTAATGCAATAAAAAGACCAGTGATAGTGCGAATATTAATCCAGCGTTATCAAAAAAATGGCTCCTTTCTTCTACATAACTAACTTTATAATAAATAATGAACACGACACAAAACAATAAATATTATAATTTGAAAAATACTCTCAAACTAAGCGAGTTATTGTTGTTATTGATAGGATGTTGGTTTAGACCGGTTCTGCTAACACCAAAATAAGATTAAATGGTGTAATTAAAGTTTCCGGTTGCATCGATCTGATACATAATTATTTGGAGATGGCATGTTTAAAAACAATAAAAACCTGTAATGCCCATTCAATAGGTATAAGTTTTATTATAATTCATACTAATGTATTATAACTGGTTTTCATAAATACATCCTTCTTCATCGGCTGGGCTTTTATCCTCATTTCCAGTGATGTTATAGAGCTTCTTAATCATGAGCTCAACTATCCGATATCGAAGTACAAATCTATCCGAATTTCGTATAGAGGTGGACTATATTTATTATTATTAAAGGAATTTAAAAAATTTCACTCGCGGAGCCAACATACTAGCCGTCAATCGTTACCTTCACAGCGTAATTGAAACTTTATACTGCTTTTTACGAAACTTGCGTGGACGTAGGAGTATGAAATTTCGCACGCTTATCTATATCTATAGTAATATTATAAAGAGGAATGATTTGATTGTATGTTTGTTTGTTTGCATTGAATAGGCTCCGAAACTACTAAACTCACTGTATTAGTCTAAAAAATATTATTATCAATTTTATTTCGGTCCAAATTGGACCTATGTTTAATCATCGGTCTTATTGACTGTCCAATTTGTGCTGCACAACGTAAAACTGGTAACTCCTATCGTATCGTGTCGTCCTGTAGATTTATGTGTATCTCTATTAATAAATTTGTCGCCTTTTCGTTTCACCGAATTCCAAATCACAACGCTTCCAAAGAAGTTTCACTTCAAAAACTGAGTAAAAGTGTTATAATAGAGGAAATCGCCGCGTATATTTGCGGGAACACGCGATGTCCCCACCCACGCGGCGCGGCCGCAAATGCGCGCACCATGTCGTATGGTAATCCACCATGTCCGCTCCCGATTTTAATTAATCTCTAGCCGCATAAATAAACCCGGTTTAGAATCGATACAAATAAAACAATATAAGATAAGATATATACGTTATTTATTTGTATACACTTTATCGATTATGTTACGAGTTGGCGAATAAATCGAGTACGGTTGCTTGCATATTTTTATTAAATTCGTTTATGTGTGAAGGAGATATTACTAATGATTAAATTAGTCACATCATTTGCATGTTTGATAATAGTGTACTTTTATTAGTAGAACTTTGTTGGAGGTGAATGCAATGAGTACGCCGTGCGTTATACGCTTACTGGGCCACCCATAAAATATGTCACATGCTTGCAACGTGTAGGAGGGGGGGGGGGGGGGTCCTAAATATCGTGAAGTCATTAATTACATTAAAATCTAATATATTTAAGTTTTAAAACACGACATTTGAACTATTAACGAAAATCTTCAAAATATTTCCAACTCTATCTGTATAAGCATAGTGTTTAAATTATTAAAAACCAATTACGTAACTACTGTTTAATTTAATAATTAATTATTTTCAGTCTTTATTAATAAATAACCTTTCCTAGTTTCACAATCTGTAGGTAATTGACTTTTTAATAAGTGACTAATATAAATAAGAAAATTTACCCTAAACTCCTAATTAAAAATAAACTAAATAATTAATTCATATAAAATTGCAAAAATGTGATGTCACACTAGGAAGCGAGGAGTCTGACAACGTTTATGTAAAATTTCGTGAAAATCTGCTGCACGTGAGACACAGTCACAAACAAACAAACTCGCTTTCGCATTTATCGATTTTTTCCTCTTGTATTTATTCGTTATTTTAGCTAAAACTCGAAAACGGCTTGACTGATATTAATGAAATTTTGTGTGTCTATTTAAATGGGTTCCGGGACGGCTTAGATTTACAATTAGGTGGCGCTCAAATCGGTTACCAAAAAATGTTTTATGTGTTTTGAATGGGTCGCTATACTTAGTGTAATCACACAACTGCGGAACGTAGGGCGCGGAAATTTCGGCGACTGAAGGATCGGCGCACATTACAAACGCGGCGTGATTTTCACTGATGTATCATAGGTTACTTAAACAACACTGCGAGCATGTTTAACCGAACTTTGAAGAGCATTCGTTTCTGAGGTGTGTCGCAAGCCTATCGACACACCTGCGGAACATATGATGCTAAAAGTTCGGCGACTGAAGGATCGGCACAAATCCGAAAGCGGCGTAATTTCGGCTGATGTATGTCACTTAGAAAATACCGCGAGCATATTTAGCCAAAATTTGAGCAGCATATATTCCTGAGGTGTGTTGTAAGCCTAGGGACACACCTGCGATACACGTACAATTCTATAAGTTCAGCGGGTGATGGATTGGCGCAAATCCGAATGCAGCGTATTTCGGTTCATGTGTCAGGTCACATAAATACACTGGGAGTATCTAGCCGGGTTTTCAGCTCCGTAGGTTCCACAGGTCTGGTGGTGGTTAGATTTAATGTGCTAGCACCTTAGCCGTGTAGCTCAGACTGGCGTACAACCAACAGCGAAAGTAATTAAAAAGTATAATGTTTATACATCGATATTCATGAGCGGCGTTATTAAGGGGTGCATTGTGCGCCCGACGCCATTTGTCAGACCGTCGCCTCCGGCCAACGCACCGGCGGACTAAAGGAGCGCGTGTGTATACGAATATCGTATTGGAATCTAAAACAAATAATTTAAATCATATCGCTTGTGAATGGAAAGGGTTTGAAGGAGCAATCAGCGGAGGCGGAGGAACCAGCGGCTGATTGAAGGTTGACATTTTCAGTGACACCCAATCATGATCTCTAGATAGGCAATACTAGCTGTTGCCATCGAGCTATTTGCTATCAGTATTTTAGGAGCCATGTCTAAGCCTTAAATTTTTCAACAGTGACTTCTAACGTCTTCATGTTACATTTAACAATAGTTTATTCGTGAAAACCTGTCAGTGGCTTTCTTTTGTTAATTATTATATTATTATAATCAAATGTATTTAGCTGTAGGTTTTCCAAAAATAAATAAAATAATAAAAATAACCTATGGGCACTTCCAGACTACGTTCAGCCGTTCTGGCGTGATTGAGCAACAAACATCCATCCATCCTTACGCATTTTTAATATTAGCATAGATAATTATTTATTAACGCAGTGACAATACAGTCTATAATATATTATATGCGCAAAGAAACACTCACAATATAAAATAGAATATTTTTTATTATTAATAATTAATGACTAACACTGAAATGAATGAATATATATATACCAACTCAAAACAAGCGTTTAAATATTATCTTATAAACTTCAAATATTTTATTTTTTTAAATATTCCAGTTAAATTACACAAGTTATACATTTAATTTTCAAAGAATTAATCTTACGTGAAAACATCATCATAGAAATAATTTCATTTAGTGTTTAAACAATAATTGCGTCGTCTTGAACAAAATTTTATTGCTCTTTTTACACACTACACATAGACAGACAAATAACTATTTAGCCAGTAGAAAATACACATATAATCACAAAACTCACAAAAAGATTAAAACCATACAAGTAATATTAGCGCCTGACTGAAATATAACAATATTTTAACTAAAACTCATCTTGGTAAGCGATCTAGTGTAGAGAGGTACATACATACTACATACGGATTAACAAATTACTTTAATTAACAAAAATGATTTGACCGATTTAAATAAATTTTTTTGTTTGCTCTAATACAAGGATAGTTTAAAAGAAAAAAAAAAACATAACGCTTTTGAATTGTGCTTGTATTATTTCACTCCTCATAAAATTTTCATACCTTATATAAAAATCGATTCTCAAAGAGTAAAGTCCCAAACAGTGTTTCAATTGTCAGTTCTCATTATTGTCCGCTAATCGCTTCACGAGCATCCCCTCCCTTAGCTAGGGGGGTGTGCGGGCTGATGAAGTCCACGCACCGCGAGAGCAATCAACGAGTGTGGATTTATGGGGCCCGCTGGCGGAACCATCAGCACGCACCGAAACAAGTCGCGATATGAGACATTCGAGTCATTGAATACAGGGCCACTTACTAGCTCTTACCTCTGATGGGTCTATAGTACAGTCACTGGAAAGTTTTCTCGCAGTTTTGAAAATGGGTAATTTTATAGATTTCGATGTGCTCTTTTGTACCTTTGACTTTGGCGCTAATAGCGCCATATTGGAAAAATGACGCCTATTCATAATTATTTGATTATATCTCCTTTCAGCCTCATTTTAAAATAAAAGTATTTATCACAAAATTAAAGTAGAGAAAATTTCCTACAGCTTGTCATATATTTTTTTGTGACATCAGTATTTTTGGCGTACACGTGGCGCAAACAATTATTTATCTATTACCAACACCTGTCCAAAACGGACAATACGCAGGAAGTGGTATTGAACGTCAAAACAATATAAATATGAGAAATCATTTCGGGATATTTCCAGGAAACAAAACAACCCGTACAATCATAATTATAGTTTTCTCCTAGATATTTACATTGTCAAAAACATATTATATTATTAATAAATCTAATATACCTACTAAACACATGCTAGTTAATTCAACTGATATCTGAAATAGTTTTTTTTTCATTTCTCATGTTCAGAAAGTACGTTTGGAGTTGTCTAATCACAGGACTTTTCGTCGAAACGGGAAACGATTCTCGCTGCTGTCAAAAAATGTAGAAAATATTATGATAAAAAATATGATCAATTTTGTAACATCATTTTATACTTACAAATTACTTCTCTCTAAATTATTATTTAATAATAATAATAATATAATAACAGCAGCCCATAACTGTCTGAACCAAATATTTACTATCATCAGTGACAAAAAATAATGTCTGGTAGACTGCATGGACGTACAGTACGTCAGTGGTAGACTGGCACAGAAAAACAAAATACTAGGTGATGACGTTTCATCAGATGATTCTAATAGAGAAGTAGTTGTTTGTTTAAGTAGTCAGTTTTTATTTACTTTCCTCATGTTCGAAATGAAAAGCAATGGTAACCTCGGGTGAAAGACCTATTTAGGCACTCGAATTATTAGCACCATCGCTACTCTCGTGCCTAAATAGGTCACTTTTGTCTCTCGTGTAATCTGCTATTATTATCTTGCAAAATGTTTTAGCTTCATAGATTTTGTGCGACATACTTATGACATTGATTTAAGCATTCAGCCGTCATACGTATGTATAAATAAAAAAAGTTAAACAACACGACCATTATTGTTTATAAGTAATTTTAAGAAAATCTATTGTGCTATTTGAAATATAAAATGATAAGAAGTTATTCAATTGGTTCCTCCCCCACCCCTGTTGGTGAACATTCCCCGCGGGTGCCTTTAATGAGAGCCAGGCGTTGGGCTGTCACAGATGTTATACTTAGTTCCTGTGGCATCCCGTAAAAGCGCATAGGAGAGGAGCGCAGGTTAGGTTTAGTGAGGACTCTACGGCCGACCATCGGCCGATACGGCCGATCTGGATCCCACACATCCCTCGGCGAGCCTTCTACCCCTCAGGCCCAAGTATGGTGTCCCAAAACATTCCCCCTGCGTCATAAAAATGGGGGTCACAAAATATGAGTCGCGATTAGCACAGAGGTATAGTAAGCCCTCCTTTATCAAAATAGAAATGTTTTAGCTTCTTCGATACGTATATGAAAATCATGTTAGTATGTGATGATCCTTTAATTATAAATTAATTTTGGAAAGGGGCTTGATTAGCTTATGAATAATGTAGATATAGAAACTCATCATTAGTAGGAATACAGAAAGCCTAGACATAGCGCTGAAAATTATTAGTGGTGATCTAGACACAATTAAGCCAAAATCAATGTTGATTTCTGATCCATTAGTAATAATAATTTATAACAAATAATGTCGCTGCGGTTTTCGCTGATCGACAGCAAATTCCTAGACTTGAAATATGCGCTATGTTTTATATTGAGAATTCCGCGGGAATAATTCTGGGAATGGTTTAAAATGGCCGGATTGAAAATTAATGCGATTTTTTCACTAATGATAGCAAATTTTATTTAATCAAATGTTTGTTATTTTTTATCCCAGGACCTCGCGGGAATATTCCGACGAGCGGTTTGTAGTTGTTTGGATGCAAAAAAATAAGCTTATTCCGTCAGAATTTTAAATAAAACAGCAGCTAACATTCGTTATTTAAACGCTGCGGTATTTTTTAACCCTTGAATATCCCGGGATTTTCAAGTCCAGCACGGACCAATTCACATGGCATATTCTATTATACTATGTTATTGTAGTTTCAAAGAAATCTTTGTTCTTTCTTTCTTCTGTCTAAAATTTCATTGACATTTTCGTACTGATCGCACGAAAACGAACGACGAGAAGCGTCTGGGAGTAGGGCCTCAGAAGCGGGTATAATTGGAGGATAGGTCATCTTACCATAGAAGACGGTGACCTAGGCTCAGTATTCTACTTGTAGTGGTATAATTCTACTTATATTGTATTCTAAAAGTAGAATACAATATAAGTAAGTATACAAATACATTTGCTGAACTGCACCTATTTGGTACCATCGCAAGACATATTGCTTTACTATAATTATTCTTAGTGTTATACCTATTTTACTATTCAAATTCAAATTACAAAGTATTTACTCAAACTAAATTCCAGTGGAGGACACTTTTTGAAGGTCATAGATATGTTAAAATTTAATTTTGTTTCCTAGTCTAATGTACACCGCTTCGCACCGTGTCATTGCTGTTAAGAAATAGCGGCAAGAAACTCCCCAGCAACACGTCTAGCTAAAATTGCTTTACTTCTTTTTTACTTAGCTCAAACTCTATTTTGTTAAATAAATTTTATACAGAAATATGACACAGAATTACTTTTCGAAGAATCGATGGAGTTATAGCAAATACTGCATACCCAGTAAGACAAAAACATAATAAAAGGAAAGAAAAATGTTATCATATTAATATTCTAGTATTAAGATATTTTCAATAATTATATCTTGCTATGTATTTTATAAACCAAATTAATGTTTTCCTTATTTCTGTCTTCTGATATTTAAGTTAAGTGAAATACTGTAAATGTTTTTAGTTAAAAAAAACTGTTACATGCGAGCGGGGGGGTACGCACTTAGGATTGGAAGGAAACACCAGTTCCACCAACTAAACGCTTTTATTGATTTACACAGTCGTACGTAGTTCCTTTCCGCAGGGTTGTCCCTACACGCAAAACTTACGCACTGTCCCGACAATAAATTGTTTCACTCACAATACTGTCGTCGATATTGCGTACACCACCTCCTGCTGCTGCGGTGTTCACCTCCGAATTTACCGCGAGCATCTTGCTTCTCCTAAGCCTCTTTTTAAACTACGCTAAAATCCTCCTTCACTGAACTGCCCATTACTTTTCACTAAATTCAATTAAACTTCTTTCCCAACTTTTTCATATCGCACTTGTCGCTTCGCTGTCTTGAACTGAACTCCTGGAAGGCGCGCCTTACGCTGCTCATATACCCAGAAGAATCTTTGGGAACCCATAATTTCGATCTTCTTTCCATTTGTCTTTTGTTTACTATCTATCCCTTTCTAAAAATGTATCTGCCTATGTCTTTTCCTTCCAGAATGTTCTACCTTTTTTCTAATATTTCTTAAACCAACTAGATTGTTCCACCATCACTCGCCGCAATACAGTTTAATTATACGTACAAATAAACAATTGAAACGGACATTGAAACTAAACAAGTCACTGGCGCAATATTAGGTAAATCTGTTGATAAAGATTTAGACCACCCGTCGGCAATGAATAGTCATGCACTTATCTGAGATACCAACATCTTCATTACGAAAAGTGTTAAGTCTTGTAAAAGTCAACTTGATAATTAACATATTGGAAGCGCCGGCCGGTTCTGCCGCGACAAAATGTTAATACCGCCGATAAGTGAGTGGCTGAGTACTGAGTGCCCGTTTTCGAATGCAAATGGTATACCCTGCGTCATTGTGGACACGCCTGATAACGCTTCCAAATTAATATACTCCAGACACGCGGATTTGCACATATAGCTTTACTAGTGTTCATTCATTTATATACCTACTAGTTGACCTGGCGAACTTCGTACCGCCATATTTTCTGAATTCCTAAAAGACTTTATTTCATGACACAAAAACAAAATCACCAAAATCGCTCCAGGTAATTAGGAGGATTCTAGAACCCGATCTCAGCGCCACCTACCGGTTCCAAGGGGATAAAAAGCTATATAATATAATATATAAGCTACCTCCCCACAAGTTTTCAGCCAAATCGGTACAGCCGTTCTTGAGTTATAAACAGTGTAACTAACACGACTTTCTGTTATGTATATAAATAGATGAGTAACTCTAAACTCATAACAACTAAAGAAGACAGATACGCTCGTGGGCCTAGATTATAAAAAGACGAAAAGAAAGAAAGAAAACGTTTATTTGCCAAATGCGACACAGACAAAATAGAAAATAGACGAAACAAAATATTTTTATAGGTAGGTATATGCCGCTATTCGGCTGTTGGGGGTGGCTCAGTATATTTCTGTGTCGGAAGATATTCCGCCACAGCATAATACTGCCAATAATTGGGGCCCTTATATGAAAATCATTGTTAAAGAGCAAACTTCAAAAAGTTCCTCAATTCACTATCACAGACTATCAGCTATTGTCCACTAATCGCTTCATAAGCAACTCACCCTTACCTAGGGGAGCGTGCTGGCTGATGAAGTCCACGCAACACGAGAGCAATCAACGAATGTGGATTTGTAGGGCGTAAGCGACCAGCAGGCCATACCATCAGTACACTCCGAATGTATGAAACTAAACTTGTTTGTATTCTATTCTACCCAAATTAAGGTGCCCAGAAGTCTGGCTACGTTTCCTAGCTGGATCGCCATACTGATCCATTCCTCGAGGTAGGCACCAGCCTTCTGATCACCTGAAGAGTCAACGAGATATTTTGATAAATGTTGACAGACTCTCAAGGCCTCAGGACCGTACCTACGGTCCAAGCGTCTCAACAGCAAACGACACAAACATAAGTCTCATTGAGGATTGTATATTCGCGCCGCTTGAGTGATTCAGCTGTTTCCGCCTCCGAACCGGCTGTTCAAGACATGTTTGGTAAATTGGATGCGGCCAACGTGTCTACGCAGGTCGCATCCGCCACCAAAGGCTTGCCACGCTGTCAGGGAGTTTGAGTCATTCCGTCAGGACGCCTACCATCGTCACGTGCAATACAGTTCGGCTCCAATAAGTTAGCACGTTAGTGGTGGTAAGCGCCCTCCGTAAGACATCAAGTTGTTATATAATTATTACTATTACATCTTTTTTACTAATATTATTTCTTTATTTCAAGTAACTCGCGCTCATCTTCGTGAACTACAAGAACTATAACAATGCTCAGCGAATGTAATTGTTGACTCGTTAATCTCGCTTACTAATTCTGTAATGTATATTTTAATTGTTATACATAGTGAAATCATAAATAACAATACTGATAAAAGTATATAAATGAGAATTGAGAATTCTCATTCTATTATTCTGTAGTAAAAAGTTTATTATTTTATCTTGTATTGTGTGAATATGTATTGTTTAAAATTATATGCTAGTTAACCGGGAGTTTTATGGTTATTTGATGTTTAACATTATACTACGATGGTGATAAATATTCGTATTTTTAGGGTCCTAAAGCCATTATGGCAGATACGGTACCGTCCGTCTATCATAAACGGCTCGTTTATGTCTTTGTATGTTACAGTCGTTTCCTCGAAAACTACTACACTCCCAATAAAATTACGTTTTAACGGTTTTAAGCGCGGTATTTTATTTGATTTTTATTCTGACGTTTCGGCCACTTTCCGTCGCCGTAATCACGGAAGACTTATTTCTAATGATCATTTATCAAGTAAAGGCCACGCTTAACAGTTAAAACACAATTTTATTTGTATTATATGTAATATTATGTTGTATTAGCAAAAGCTTAAAAAATACTGCTACTTGAGTCAAACTCTCGCTGCCTGCGGTGCCAGTAATCATCGGTGCATTAGCGAGAAATACGTGAGGTGCATCACTTATCGATAATCATACCTTTTCATAGTATCGACATTCCACTGGTGCGTCACTACGCCTCTCATTACGGCTGTAAGTGTGACAGAGAGAAACGTTTTATGTATTGTCCTATTCACACATTTTATTGCCCCACGAGCAGCGAGTATTTGACGTGATCGAAGGTATGGTCCGACACAGGTCGGCATGGCAATCGGTATATGAGGTGGCTCGTGGAAGGAGGAGGGCCATACACGCGCAGCTTCATTGGCGACGGTGACCACTTGCCATCAAGTGGACTCCTTTTGCGAGTACTTTTAACGAAGTCTTACCAAAATCTGTTAAGTAGTTTTTGAGATACTCATTTGAACGGCCCTAACGGAAGACCAGCGCTGGTTGAGCCACCCAGCATCATGCTGAGTTAGGACCGATTCAGAACTTCATTTTAATTGTATTATCTTATTTATAAGTACGTATTGGTGTGTATGTGGTTCTGAATAAATATTTTTCTTTCTTTCTTTCTAGATATGCGGTAATTTCTTTCGATCACTTTCTCCTCTCACACTATATCAAACCCCGACTTAGGCGAATTTGTTTTAGCAGTTATAAGTGTCACCGCGACACTTAATGACATTATCCGTCGGTCTCTTGTCACCGCCGGTGCACCTGCTGTTCTCGAACCGAATGGGCTATGCCGCGACGATGGCAAGAGACCAGATGGGATGTCATTGGTGCCATGGAAGATGGGACGCCCCTTAGTATGGGACGCAACTTGCGTTGATACTTTGGCGGTTTCCCATCTCCCAGTTACAGCCGTGACTGCCGGGGCCGCCGCCGCCAACCAGGAGGCCCTGAAACGCCGCAAGTATGTGTCCATTGGTAATGGGTACATGTTTGTGGCTTTCGGGGTTGAAACCCTCGGGCCGTGGGGGCCCGGAGCTCATCACCTCTATCGAGACCTCTCAAAGCGACTAATTGAGGTCTCGCGTGACCAAAAGGCTGGCTTGCACTTAGGGCAACGCATCAGCGTTGCCATCCAACGCGGAAATGCGGGCAGCATTTTGGGCACTCTCCCCGCCGACAGCGACCTGGAGTCTATTTTTTACTTATAGATGGTATTTTTTTTTTTTTTTATATTTTAGTTTAATTTTAGTTAATATTTCTTTATAATTAGTTTTATTTAAGTTAGTTTATTTGTAATAATTGTAATTCTTTTTAGTGTCACCTATCATAAAGATCATGGTATTGCTGTACTTATAAGTAGAATTACAGTAACCCCGTAATGATATGACTAGACTGGCACCCCTCCGCAGGAGTTTCGGCGCGAAGTGCTCCAAGTGCTGCCGTGGCATCTCTTCGTCAGACTGGGTGAGGAAGGCCAGGGAGCAGGTGTACCACCTGGCCTGTTTCGCTTGTGACGCCTGCGGCCGACAGCTATCCACCGGGGAACAGTTCGCTCTACACGAAGATAGGGTCCTGTGCAAACCACATTACCTAGAGACACTGGACGGCGGATCAATCTCTTCTGATGGTGACTAGTTTGATTTTAACTACCTACAAAATTAAAATTATTATATATCACAATATATAAATATGGAACGCAATACCAGAGTGTCATCAAGTCTCGCGTAAATAGGTATTTTTATAGGTAAATGTGCATTAATCCCTCTTCGATTGCATCATCGTCTGACATCACGCGTGATTGTAATGAAACGCGAACCTGTTTATCATAAAAATCTATGGCTCGGCGCTGGTTAAAATATGTTGCACAACACCGTGGTCTTAGCAATGCACCAGCTCTAAATCTTCAAATCATTAAAGATCGGTAATAGAATCATCGTCCATTTTGCGTATCTAAGGCACATGCTTCCTATATAGTTTCTTATTGAAAACCTTAAGTGTTAACAAGTGTCAATACCACAATAAAAAGCTTTGTTATATATTCGAATTCCCATCGATTCCACCAGTTTACTTTTTCTTCTTGATCAAAGAAAGTAAATTAACTCCAGACGGCTGCGATTCAGAGGGCTACCACAAGAGCAAGGCGAAGAGGGTGAGGACTACCTTCACCGAGGAGCAATTGCAAGTTCTCCAGGCGAACTTCCAACTGGACTCAAACCCTGACGGACAGGACCTGGAGAGGATTGCACAAGTCACTGGGCTGAGTAAGCGGGTTACGCAGGTCTGGTTCCAAAATAGCCGAGCCCGACAGAAAAAGCACCAGCATACAGGAAAGGGAAAACAAAATCAATGTTAGTATTTTCAAGAATTTTCGAACAACTGGTATTTATGAAGATTTGATTGTTTAGACTTTGTATCCAAAGTGGAGATAAGACGAGAGAGAAATGTTTAGCTGCTAAAATGTATCACTAAATGCAACTGGTGATGTATTTTCCTCTTATCTTCGCTGCTGTCTTCTGCCTTCTTGCAGCAGGCATCTAAACGCTTCTTTGATGTAATCTCAGCCACTAAAACCAGCGAAGAGGGGACGGTTGCTTAAAGAAATCCTATTATATACACATCTATCTCTCCTCTTACTTAGCTTTTACCTTGTTCTTCTTCAACGTAGTGTTTAATATTGCAGATGCGACTCCTTAATATTAAGATATGGCATAGCGAACTGGAGCATAGCGATTTGTATAACTAATTTAATGTAATAGGTTGTCATTATGTGTTGTTCATGTTGTTCGCAGTGATGGCCCGCGACTCCGACCCGGCGGGGTTTGGGCGCCCAATCAATTTGCATCTCACGTATTCTTTCCAGAACAAGCCCCCCTTTGTGCCAATAGGTAAGCCTAACACGATACGCACTAAAATATAAATTGATTTGAATCTTTAATTATTGTAAGTTTTTTTTTAATGTGCAGCTGGGCAAACAAGCAGATTACCAAGCTCATGGGAAGTGGTTCCTGTCGTCTATAGGCGTTTACAACACCAATGGTGAAGCTGACGCTTTGGGACAGATAGAATGGAATAGGGATGAGACAGGACATATAGAAGGATCAGACAGGGAAATGGGGTGTAAGCGATAAGGAATTGGTATAGAGCTCTCACTCAGTGCACGAAATACAATTACCTCAATTAAGTTTCCACCAAATTTCACACCGATGTTCTGTATGAGCGTGGCATCACACCAATCGAGCCGGTCATAAGAGCTACAATCCATGTAGTGATGTCAGTATGGTTCTGATTTTATTCCTGCCACGGGTTGTCTGCAAGAAATCGCTTCTTAGCGGTGCGACCGCCCATTGAGCACATTTAGAATATTTTTAGGCTATAAGTTTTTCTGAGTTTTATGTACTGGTGTACAATAAAGTGTTATCTCTCTCTCTCTCCATCTCTCTCTGAGCGTTAGGAATTAATCGATTAAAACAAAGTGCTCCCGATAGCATTGAATATAAGATAGACAATTTTTTTGAAGATATGCGATTTTCTCAAAATGTATATTTATGTATTTAGAAAATTCAAGAAAGTTATGAAAATACTATTCAGGCTAAATAGCTTTCAAACTCTTTATATGTAATATGTACCAAATCACTTACAAAATACAAAAATCCAATCGAACTCCCTTTACCATAATACATAGGTGTAGATTTTTAACCGACTACAAAAAAGAGGAGGTTCTCAACTTGATTGATATTTTTTTGTGTTCAATAAATAAACAAATTAAATAATTGTGGGTCTATAGAAATAAACCAAGCTTTTTTTTAATATTTCTGCTTTATAATCTTTTTAATTGCTTTTTCAGATGGAACGTCTTTCACGGACTCTTCGATGGATGAACTTTCTGAAGACTCTTCAATTCACTGCATGCAAAGTGAAGTGTGAATACCACAGCTACCGCATTATTTATGTCAATTCAAAAAGATGAGATTCGATGCGGGAGCTTAACCTTGACTGGATCTTGCAACCATCAGGTCATAACTAAAGCTATATAAAAAATCATGCCAAAATAGATCTGAATATATAAAATATTTTTTTTGTATATGTCGTCACAACAATAAAATCGTCCCTGTCATATAAAAAATAAATAATAAAGGAAATTCAAAATTGAGTTACATTACCATTTGTATTATATTTAATAATAATTTAGAAACTAAAGTAACTTAAACACAATACAATTAAATTCTAAAAATAAACTAAGTTACAAATAAACGATTAAGTAAAAAATCAGTATAATGATTAGTTTTTAATAAATTGTCCGTATATATAAACTCTGGCCTAGGTTTATAGCTTTTTGTCTATCACTGTTGATACTTAATATTTATAAACCTAAAACAGATCAAAAGAAAGATAAAAATTTCAGTTGGTTTTAAGAAAAAGCAAAATATCTCTTATTAAATTTCAGTTATTTTGTGAAATTGTCTAATTCATAAATATAGTTCTAATTACACTAGAGCAGGGATTCCCAAACTATTTTGGACAAGAGACCCGTTTTCTAAAATGAACTTGATACCTGAAACCCCCAAAGCTTACTTTAAAAAACCTGTCTGTATTTTTTCGTATTGACACAAAAACTTACTAATTTAAAAATGTTGTGGTCATTTAAGTGAGGGGATAACTCGCTGAGAAACTGATGTCAAGTTTACATTTTAACATAACTTTCTCACAAAAATTTTGCAAAATAAATAGACATAAAAGTCAGTAAATATCTTGATTTTTGCTAACTTTTACTGACTGTAATTAATAACTATTAATTCAAATCACGTAAAAATACTAATTTAAGTAGGTAATTATTATTTAAATATTTTTATTAATAATTATTGAAAAAACACACATTTCAAAGTTTCAAATAAGAACTTGTGTTTAACTAATAGGGATCAATTTTTAGACCTCGTCGACGCCATAATCAGTTTTCGTTTATGTTGACACCTGGAAAACTGATTTTGACACAGAGGGCCAATTGACCACTTTGGGAACCCCTGCACTAGAGAACCGCGGTATTTGGTTTGTCGCATTTGATAAGAGTGGTGACAGGTGCACCCCTATTAATTGTTTACACTTTCTCATCAAATTGGCTAACTGAATAAAGTGGAACAGTAAAATGACCACCAGCCTTTCAGTGCGCGACAAATAATTTATATTTATTTCATTTGTTTCCTAGAAATTTTCTAACTCTAGTCACACTATATACCGTTAATATCCCAATTCGAATCGTATCTTAGGCTGCGTACACACAAAACCAATAAATACCAGCGAGTGGGTTTCATTGGTTCTATGGTATTTAATAGATATATGCTTTGCGAAACAGTACAATAGTTATATTTCTTAGACGCTATCGCCACAAGTTGGTTTACCGGTGATCGCCCTATGAACGATTCTTGATCTTTATCGGCTCTGTGAGTGCGCAGCTTTATAAAAACCCAGAAAATACTGTACAGAAAAACGCCTATCACATAGACCCCATCGTTGATCATAATCAAAGATCGTATTGAAATGTACATATTTACGTTTGAGTCGTAAAAAATATTTGAATTCATAGTAAACAAAAATCAACAAGAACAGTTTGTGTGACAGGCGCACTTGTAAATATTTCCCATATTGTTATACTTCATATAGACTATTTATTTTTTTGGTTTAGCATTCCATATGTTGTAAGAGGTGACAAATCAACCCACAACCCGATGGTATTTGCCCGTTTGGATGTCCGCCATAACAATCCTGAGTTGTGTTCCGGCATTAGTGGCCAGGTTCCAGTCTCCCCTTAGAGAGCGGCAGCGCATTGGTAGCACCTTTGGTGTTACAAATGTCCATCCATAGGCGATGGTAAACGCTTTCCATCAGCTGGGCCGTCTGCGTATCTGTTGAAATCATGCAATAAAAAAAAATTGTGCTGTCCATTTAAGTGGATTATTATGTTATAGTGCAATCATAATAATTATAATCTCAAAATTATTTTATTTGCACGGCCTGTAATATTAAAAACAATTAAAGTCAAGAATTAATGCTTCGTTGTGCCCCGGCTACACTTGGGATAATGTTAGTATTAGTGACTGTGTCCAAATGCGACGTTAAGAGTTAAAAAATAACGCCGTTAATGATTAGCAAAATTAGTGTATATATCGTCATTAACAATGTTGCATCTCAAATAACGCGTTAAATCCATCGCCATATCTGCGTGAAACAGCCTATAATATATTATATAAAAGTATCATAAATAAAGCCGTACCACTATAACAAATTAAATGAAATAATAATTGATCTTTTTTAATTATGCTTACAGATTTGAATATTAATCTGCATAATATATTTTTGTATATTAATATTTCGATCATAATAATGATTCTCTTTGAATCTTTTAAACCTCGTTCTGTATATAATAGAATATTATTAGAATAACAGTTTTATATATTAAATTATTCAGGAAAAATAACAATATTATTGTATTTGAACACATATCGTGTAAAATTCCTTTTATAATAACTAATATTGAAATAATATATTAATAATTAAACTATATTTAAAATTGTATAGATGTAAAAGTTGATATTTATTTATTTGTTTTATATATTATTGTGTTATAAGTTCTTGAATAGGTCAAGTCTTTGTTAACTGATTTAGCAAACTATTACGTCTGTTTGTAAAGTAATACAGAGTTTTGAGAATTTGTAGGTTCTCTCTCACAGCTTTGAAAATGTTACCGGTTGTTGAACAATTTATTTATTTTCGATAATGCGGTTTTAACATTGTGTATTTTCTGTCTCTGTATACGTAAATATTATTATGCACATACATAAAGTATAGTATTATACCAAAGTCGCTTCCTGCGTCTGTCTGTATATCCGCTATCTCCTTCTACCCACACACAGGATTTTTAAGCGGTTTACACTATTAGTTAGTTATTTCTTCACCGAAGACGCAAATTTTTTTTTTATGCAATACGAGAGCGGCGGGACGGAGCGCGATCGCGACGTGAGCGCGATGATCTTTTTGTGTTTTATGGATATTCATTTGAGTAGTCAAATAGACAGCACGACGGGAGCACGTCGCGTTCACCGTGACGCCAATTCTGTATGGATTTACAAAATGAACGTGGATAAAGTGAAAGCTACGATATGGGAATCCTCGACATCTCTTTTCGAAATGCTCGAGAAATCGCGCCGCGTGCGATGGGTCGACCGACGCGATGCTAGCGCGATTATCACGCTCGCAGTGTGACATCCACGCCCCAAGCCGTCCCGCTAGCGTCGCTTCGCCGTCCCGTCCCGTCCGCTGTTTGACCAGACCTTAACCGGTGTGACATGCGTCAATCTAATGATCCAATGAAACTAAAACGTCAGATATTTAAATCTGTCATACGACCGGTCATGTCTGAATGTTAGGCCACTAAAGTGATGAACCACAAAAGTCTCCACTCAGCTGAGATGAGAATGTTGTGATGGATCTGTGGTGTTACAAGAATGGATAAGATGAAAAATGAGTACATAAGATCTTTGAAAGTTGCACCTGTGACTTAAAAATTGAGAGGAAGAAGATTAAGGTGGCACGGACTTGTAACGAGGAGCGCTGAAAGTCACGTGACAAAAATAATGATATACTAATAGATTGACGGGTACACATATAAAGGTAGACCAAAAAAAAATATGGATTTGATTTTATGAAGGATGATACGAATATTTGTGTTCCATACTCCTCTATTCTCTCATACATCCATGTCACAGAAGGATGTATGTCAGATTAGAGAAGTATGGAAGAATAAGACATATTGTGCCGACCCCAAATAATTGTGAGAAGGTGAAAGAAGAGATATACTACAATTCAAAGCAAAACTTTCTGTTCCCTTAAAAGGGAATAAACAAACAATTCAAAACAAAATCTCGATAACGTTTATTTTATTACATATTATATTTGTAGTATGTCAATTATTGTAGAGTCAAAACAAGACATTACCATTAAAAATCACTATATGTACAAAAATGTATATAAAATATTTAATAATTTAAGTCCGCTGTATCACTTTTATAGACGATTTTTTAATTACCACTTACAAAATTATTTAAGGTAGGATAAAATACAACACGAACAAATTAAATATGGGACTTACGGGAATAAAACATTCGATTTACTTTACTTTGATATTCGATCAGTTTATAATTTAATAATTCGTTGGATAACTTTTATCCAATTATTGAAAAAGTGGCCCACAAATATCGATTACTACTATCGCTACTGCAAATAAACAAATATACTTATATTTTACTCGGAACAGTGCGCGTGGTGATTGAAGTGAATAATTAAAAATACAATTTTGCACATAATAAAACTACGTTTTAACGGTTTACTATAATATAGCATACATCTGGTCAAAGATTACATTGAATATATAATGTCACAATGACAGTAGATTAACATTTTTGGTCAGACTTCGCACATTAAACCTATTTGACCAGTAGTCGATACAACATGACGAGCCTTTACATTCGTGCGAATCGTCGCATGGGAAATCCTATCGACGATATGCGATGGGTTAAAATTTTAAACATATGAAATCAATATCTGCTGTATCAATTCCAAGGCGCTCCATTAGTAGCTCACAACGCCCAAAAAGCTCCGTTAGCCGTTCCACAAGGCAATCGTGGTTGTTATGGTCGTGGCGAAAACGTCACTGATGACGTCATTATTTTCGATCACACAACGCTCACAACGACCCATGTCAAGAGGTGGGTCGTAACCGTTCCACTTGGGTATACATATACGATTGTAACGCCGGCAAGCAAGTGAAACGGGACAAATCGCGGTCGTGAACGAGGTCGTTGTGAGTCTTTAATGGAACATAGAATTTGTTTACCCCTTTTTCAAAGGAAGAAGAGACATCCCCATTACAATAATGAACCTTCTTGTTGAGTCTCTACGTGTTATTAATTAGAAATTATTTGATAAAAAAAATTATACCACCCCTGCTTTTAAACTAAGACCCTGTCATTTTTTTTCTTCCATTGTATATAACATTGCATTATTACAGCCCAAATGATTAATATTATCAATAAGTTATTTAATATAATTAAGATCGTTATCTAATAGTGAATAATTTAATTTAGTGGCTAAACGAAGTACTTAATTTAATTGTGTACAAATGATTAAATATATTATGTTGGTTAAATAATTACAAGTGTTTCATTACTGTTTAGGCTTAGGAAGTTTTTATTAAAATATACAATATGGTGAAGGATGGTCTGATCACACGGCAAAATGTACGGGTACAGTATAAGTGCCTAGGAACAGAGTGTAATCCAGCGTTCCGCTCGTATAATAGATTTGCATTGTGGTCACTTCACTGGCTGGACTACAACAGTAAGTATAACACAGTGTAATAACTATACGGCACTGCAACGCTCATGTGTGCACAAGCCCTTAGAAATACAATGAGGCTTGCGGTTACCAGTATATATAAACTACTCTGTGCTTGCGGTTATCAAATCGCAGTATTGTCTAAGGATGAAGGATGAAGAATAATGTGGTTCAGCGGCATTTTAACGTTTTGTTTTTGTCGCGAGATATTGTGTACGCGTGCGATCAGCATTATTGTGTAACGTCATCAGTTAAAAAGAAAAAGAAAAAAAACGCATAGATAATACACTAGTGTGTAACGCATATTGGACACAGAGACTACTTGACAGCGCGCGGTTGAGAAACGCCTACCAACCACGATTGAATTGAAATCAGCGCGGGTGGGAAACGGTACAAGGCAACACCTAGCTCATGGCCCGCGTCGCCTACCATCCCTGCCGGTCTAGGCGTGACTCTGAAGCCAGCCTTAGCTGTCCTTTGATCCTGGACTATGATGACTATTAATGCAGTCGCTATGAGTCCCACACTACTTCACTGTTAGCTCCTGGACGATGGGGCGTACACAAAACTGTAGCAGCGAACGATAGAGGTTAAATAATACTTCAGATGGCAGAGAGTAGTATGCAATGTCGAGTACTGCTATGATTCGAAGTGAAGTCATATTTTAGAAATGGTAACCTTAAGTACAAATATGAACAAGTCGTACTGCT
The DNA here is from genome assembly GCA_949752895.1 of Dendrolimus pini. Taxonomy (NCBI): domain Eukaryota; kingdom Metazoa; phylum Arthropoda; class Insecta; order Lepidoptera; family Lasiocampidae; genus Dendrolimus; species Dendrolimus pini. The sequence goes on from OX457125.1 coordinate 25,937,333, forward strand.
AGTATAGCACATACTATGTATAGCACAGTATGTGAGCGGGACGGATGATGTGCGAGCGAGATAGAGCAACTATTAATATCTGCGTTCCCAGGCTCCCACGCTGCGCTAGGCAGTAGTCACCGACAGACAGACACAGACGGCGGCGTCTTAGACGCCGCCAATCAAGGCCTCTCCACGTCCTCGCAAGGGAAGCCAGAAGACAGGATAGACTAGGCGTGTTGCTGGGAAGTTTCTTTCACCATTCCGTCTCTACCAGCCATAACACGTTGCGAAACGGCAGTAAGATAGCGTAGGCCGCCGCCAACCGCCGATCTCGGTCTGCCGAGATCCTTCCCCTCGGGCTTTATATTACCCATCGCCCGTTCTCAATTAGTTCATTATGTTGCCCTATGGTGGGCATCATCAGATTCACCCTCATTCACTCTCATGGCTACAGTCCAGCCGAGGTAAAACTCCCTAGGGAGCTCCCTCGAGCAACTTGTCCGCTGGCTCGAGCGCCTTCGCTTGGCGAAGGCGCTCGCCCCGAAAACCCCGTTAAAGTTGTGAGGTCTTCGGACCAATAATATAAAATCAGTCAAACCAAAAAATAATAGCCAGTAGTGCGATGTCCGCTGCGATGATAAGACGTATTCAAATCCCATAAAACAATTTAATCTATACCAAGAAAAAGTCTAATACTCAGATCCCAAAAGTTTCTTTTATCTATGTCTCAACTATTACAAACACTCTAGATTTTTTTTACTTTAAAATAAAACCAATGGTAATAATTGTAATTTCCTTTATTTCCATATTACAACATATAGCTTTGGCATAGAACAAAATTATAAAAAACCTAATTAACTTATATTAATACTTAAATTATATTATTTTTATCAAGTTCTAATTAGCACGAGTGGCCGTGTACTAGTCGACTTTACTACCTAAGAGAGTTCCACTATAAATTAAAAAGAAATTGAAACATTTATTCATTTTCATTGTATGCTTCTGTGTTACGCACTAACCTAGTCATGTCATGTTAATTAAAAGAATAAATAGTATATTACTAGATACCTCTGGACTGGGTGCTACATTTAAATTATAACCGTAATAAATACTCTTGACAATTTGCGTTATATTAAACGCGCTGTATCAACTAAAAAGCGCTAATTTACGATGTATTTCGTAAAAAAGCGCTAAGAATTAATTAATAAAGAAAAGTTAAATCATATTGTTATAAATACTTGTCTTTTGACAATTACATTCCGATATTTCAGTAAAGAATAATGAAGAGTAGGTCTTCGCTAATTTTTTTTTTGCGCGCTAACAGAGACGATAACTCGTACGATCATTATTCATAGAAAAAAAAATGTGACTTTGAACTAACTAACTAATAGGAATACAAATAAAAAAAATAGATTTATTTTTCAGTAAAAAAAACGAGTAAAATAAAAGCACATTTAAGTAGTATTTTAGTTCGTTGGAATCAGCGCCTTGACTATCAGCGCCAAAATGGCGTTAATGAAGAAGAAACAAATTAAAATGACAATAGCCTATCCAGCGGGAAAAATGGAGATCACTGCGTGTACTTATATGACTACAATTTATCCATTGCGTTGAGCAGCAGCTCCATGTCTTGGTGTACTCCATTCAACAAGTCTCGCATCGGACGAGATGAGTCGAGGATGTCGATGCTCTGCGTGTATGGGTTGTAACGCACGCTGAAGTCGCGTGGGATAGTTTTTGCGAATTTACTGTAAGATAAAAATGTTAATTTAAGCGTTTTATTGTATGATGATACCGGCAATATCAATACTTAATTAAAGGTGCATAAGTTGTAGAATAAGCTGTTTAAGTAATTAAAGTTGTTTTAACTATCTCACTATTTAATTTTTCGGGATCAAAAGTATCTTATGTGTTGATCAGGGATATAAGCTACCACCATACAACATTTCATTTAAATCGGTCCAGTCGTTTCTTGGACTATCCCGTACAAACAGATAGACAAACGAAAATTTAAAAAAATATCTAAATTAGTTCTATTTCACTTCTTACATCCACCTTTTAGCATTTTTTTTCATTGTACAGAAATTCGACCTCTACAGTTTTCTTATATGTATAGATTTCTTTATCCTCTCATGTCTGTCTCTTTATAATTATATACAATATACTAGCGGCCCCGGCAGACTTTGTCCTGCTATAAAGAAATAAAAATCTAGGAACCAGCGCTCCCAGCGCCACCTACCGGTTCCAATTGTGGATTTAAACCACGCGGGGACCCACTCAAACATGCAAAACCAAAATCACCAAAATCGGCCCGGGTGGTTAGGAAGATTCTAGTACCCGATCTCAGCGATTCAAAAAGTTCTAGAAACATATTGAATACGTCTTGAATATGGAGTAATTTATTTTAATAAGGATTAATACCAAGGTACAAAATAAAGACATTTTGAAGCGACGGCATTTTTATTATTTCAAAAAAATAAAAGAAAACACTTATTATGAGATAACTACAATAGTTAGAGATATGGTTACGCTATATTTTTTGTAGACAGTTATATGTTCTGCAAAGTTGTTTTGTTCTATAATCAATAGTTTTCGCAGCGCACGCCGTGTAAGGATTTTTTCGGGTCATTTTTTTACAACACCTTGGGTTACATTATTTGACTTTTAGTAAGGATCCCTAATTTTTTGAAAATATAATATAGCCTTCAGCCTTCCTCGATAAATGTACTATCCAACACTGGAAGAATTTTTGAAATCGGACCAGCGGTTCCTGAAATTAGCGCGTTTAAACAAACAAACAAACTCTTCAGCTTTATAGTATTACTATAGATACTCTGTGTCTGCCTTCTAGTTGTGTAATATTAAGTTTATTAAACGCCTCGATATTCTTTATTTTATTTCTATTACGTTCATTTATAATTCCTCAAACACTCGAATATTGCAAAAATGACGGTAGGCGACGAAAAGTTAAACACGTATTGAAAAGAGCTCTTACTTTTTTAAATTAATTAAATAGTGATAAGGTAATGACTAGTTATTAAAAGTTATTCATTCACCTGCCGAAGTGATAATTTAGTGAAGTTTTATCAAACTTACGCGTTTAATTTTGGATTTCGCAAGACAATTGGAGTCAATTCACAATGGACGCACTTCAACAATCTATAGCGCAACTTTCATCGAAATTTATTGAAAGAATGGACACCTTTGAAGGAGACCTCCGTAAAGGTAGTTCATGTTCACCCAACATCACCACTCTGTCTGCAGATTTTGCTTCTTTTAAGACATTTGTGTTGGGGGCCTTACATAATCTCCAGGATCAGCTTTCTTTATTAGCAAATTCAATGGACCAGATGGAAATGCGTACTAGAAGGAAGATTCTATTATTTCATGGGATAGTAGAAGAGCAAAAGGAAAGTACCATATCTACGGTGGCAAAGGTTGTGGTTAACCAATTGAAGCAGTCTGCATTTCAGGTAACAGACATCAAACGTTGCTACAGGATGGGTAAACCATCGTCTTCTGGTGGAAAACCTAGGCCTATATTCGTTAAATTTACCGATATAGCAGTTCGCAACCAAATCTGGTTCTCCAAAGTAAATCTTAAGGCTTCGGGAATTACGCTTTCTGAATTTCTGACGAAAAGGAGACACGACCTATTTATGCAGGCCAGGAAGCAGGTTGGCATGTCAAGATGTTGGACGCGAGATGGAAATGTATATGCGTTAAACTCTGATGGCACTAAGCATCGCTTGGACAGCCTCCAGGACCTAGCCAATATATGCCAGGATACGGATGCAGAACAATGCTCTCATCCTGCAACGTCCGCAAAGGTACCAACAGTCAACGCTCCGAAAACACGTCGCATAGCAACAAAAAAATAATAAATACAGATTATAACTGTACCTCAGTGTTGTTGTTCTAACGAGTTTATCTTCGCAATGCTTTTTTTTCGTGTATTTTTCTGTATTTAACTTCATTTCTAACTATTTTGCTATTTTAATTATATGTTAGTCATATTGTTTTATGACACAATCATTTTACTTTCTAGGTGTTTATGCCGGTATAATTATAGTTTAACAAATTAATGTCTTTTTTTCACGTATTAGAAATTATGCCAATTTAAACTGATAATGATTTTCTGTAAAAGTATTCTCGTATTATAATAATGTATTGTATGAAAAGTGTCTAGAATGGCGTTGAGTAACTTTTTATATAGCTATATGACTTATACGTATATAATATTTACTTGTTGTATTTTTGCTTAATAGTTCATCTATTATTCATTTGAGATTTTCGGCATTTAATTGTAAATTTTCTTTTAGTTTATGCTTTTGATTTATTTAAATTGGTTTGTATTAATGTGTGTATTCCAAAATGATTTTTGTACTGTAATTTTATATTGTGTAAGTTTGTAAACAGGTTCAATGTATGTATGCACTATGCGGCAGGTGATGCTAATATATATTTATATTTTAAACACCATTATTTATTTATTACTTTATTTATCAATTTATATTCACTTTATACACATATATTTATTTTACATATTGACTGAGTTTTACTACATACAGATAATAATATTTTACTTATATCTACATATAAGTACTTATTCTAACTATTAAATATAAACGCACTTTGATGGCATATAATTTTAACAGTGACTCTGACAGTGATATCGATTACCTGTCTTGCTCATCTGGTAGTGACCATGCCGGTTTTAATTATCTTCCTCTTGCAGATTGCATTGAATCTGAGTTCAATAATCTTCACAGTAACTTCAATGTGTTGCATATAAATGCGCAGAGCATTCCAGCTCATTTCACAGATATGCTGGCGTCCTTTAATCAAGGATATATTCATGCTATTTTGATTTCGGAGTCCTGGTTAAAGCCTTGTCTGCCAACTGTGGCTTACACTTTGCCAGGCTACACTCTCATCCGCAATGATCGCATCGGCGCTGCTGGTGGAGGCGTTGCCATCTATCTCCGCTCTAATATTCCTTTCTCTATTGTTAGCATGTCTTCGCAACCACCACAGCCTGACTCTGGAGAACATTTATTTATGGATGTAACCTTGCGCCATACAAAAATACTCCTTGGAGTATATTATAGCCCTTCGTTACGAAATAACTTCTTTTCTTCTTTTGAAAGTTTGCTAGAAACTTTAGTACCACAATATCGTCACACAATTATTATGGGCGATTTTAACACTTGTTTACTTAAATGCGACACACGCTCTTCTTCCTTCCAATCTTTAGTTAATTCTATCAATCTGAATATTCTTCCGTTAAATGCAACTCACCACTTTCCAAATACTACAGCCTCTCTACTAGATTTAGTGCTAGTCTCCTCCCCTACTCATGTTATCAAGCATGGCCAGTGCTCGGCGGACATGTTTTCATATCATGACATGATATATCTTTCATACAATGTTCGTCCGCCGAAAGCTAAGTCAAAGCTAATTATGCAGCGTAACTTTGGTGGCATGAACACAGAAGACCTACGCAAGGATGCTCAAAAGTTAGACTGGTCTGGGGTAACCGAAGCAGTTTCTATCGATGACAAGGTGAATGTTTTTAATACTACCCTGCTGGGTTTGTATGACTTACATGCGCCGTTACGCCAGATTAAACTTAAACACCATCCTGCACCTTGGCTGACAGACGAGATCAAATGTCTTATAAACCAAAAGAGTAAAGCCAAAACAAGGTTTAAATGTCGCCCTACTGATTTAAACAAGCAGGCATTTATAAATGCTCGCAATCGCTGCAATAGAGCATGTAGGAACGCACAACGCCGATACATTCACAGTTCAGTTGAAAATGACAATCCAGCAAAAGTTTGGAAATTCCTCAAATCACTGGGAGTTGGTAAATCATCTCATGTATCAAAATCCAATAATTTAAATATAAATCTTCTAAATCAGCATTTTGCTACTTCTTCCGATTTCAGTCCGACAATTAAGTCACAAACTCTAAAAGTAATCTGTTCACTTCCAACTCCACAGCATTCTCCATTTGTTCTTACTCAATTTACTGATTGTGATGTTGTAAGAGCTGTTAAATCTATAACGTCAAATGCGGTTGGTAGTGACATTATTAGTCGAAATATGATCTTACCCATACTTGATGTCATCAGTCCCATCATCTCACATATCCTCAACTACTCCAGAACTACAGCTACATTTCCTGAAGCCTGGAGGGAAGCCGAAATAATTCCTTTGCCAAAAAAACGTAATCCCCTTTCCTTTTCCGATTTTCGTCCAATATCTATCCTTCCATTTATGTCCAAAGTCCTCGAACGTTTAGTTCATCAGCAACTAAGTGTTTTTCTAAATAAAAACTGTTTAATGAATCCATATCAATCCGGATTTCGCCCAGGTCACAGTACAACTACAGCTCTAATCAAAATCACTGATGACATCCGACAGGGTATGGATACCGGTCGTTTGACAGTACTGTCACTACTTGATTTCAGCAGCGCATTTAACAATGTAGATTTTGAGATTTTACTAGCAATTCTCCGCTCTCTCAACATATCTCCAACAGTTGTTGACTGGTTTCGTAGTTACCTGTATGGGCGTCAGCAGAGGATACGCATTGATGAAAGTTATTCTTCATGGCAAAGTCTAACTGCTGGTGTCCCTCAGGGCGGCGTTTTATCTCCCCTTCTATTTGCTATTTTTATTAATACCATCTCTTACAATTTATCTTCATCCTATCATCTCTATGCAGACGATTTGCAGATTTACGCGCAAGCTAGAGTAGAAGATATCAAAGACGCTATAAACACAATTAATGATGACTTGGGCCGCATACTTGATTGGAGTCGAACACACGGACTAAAAGTGAATCCTAGTAAAACCCAGGCCATCATAATTGGGAGTTCACGTATGATCTCAAAGATAAACTGGTCTTTAGTGCCGGACTTGTTATTTGATGGGACGCGTCTTCATATTAGCGATAAAGTAAAAAATCTGGGCGTAATCATCGATAGAGAACTGTCTTGGTGGCCTCACATCACAGAACTCAGTCGTAGGGTCTTTGCTTCTTCTGCATCGCTTAGAAGGTTAAAATACGTTCTACCGACCGCTACCAAGGTTACACTTGCTCAATCGCTTTTACTGTCGATTCTTGACTATGCGGACGCCTGCTATCTTGACCTTACCGTAGAACAACTCAATAAACTAGAGCGACTTCAAAATTTTTGCATCAGGTTCATATTTGGTTTGAAGAAATATGACCATGTCTCTGAATATCGCAAAAAGCTCAAGTGGTTGTCAATCTCACTTCGCCGGAATGCTCATCTTCTCAATCTACTGTATAGTATATTATTTATTCCTTCTACCCCTTCCTATCTTAAGGAACGTTTTGATTTCCTCCATACATCTCACACCCTTAATTTGCGCTCTTCTCATAATCTTACCTTGAAAACACCTGCACACGTTTCTACTTTCTACACCAAATCCTTTGCTGTGCAGGCTGTTCGGCTGTGGAATTCATTGCCCGAATACGTGAGACAGGCAAAGTCACTCGCCATTTTTAAAAAACTGGTACGGGAACATTATCTCACTTTATAATAAATATTTAATATGATATTACATGTACGTTGTTAGTGTATTAGTATATTAATATTACATATATTAGTAGGTATATATAATATTAATATATTTTGTATTAGTACTATTATTAATATTGTATAGCTACTGTCATTGCTATACACATATTAATGAGGTATATATTGGTATATATATAATATTAATATGTGTTATTGATTATTCTCTTTTTTTTTTAATTTTTAATTTTAGGTATATGTACTGTGTGATTATTTATATATCCTGTTATATGTGTATTTAATTAGCACACCACCGTCATACACTTGCGAATTTCCTGTTCATAAAATCCACAGCCCGGGTTGTCTGGAAGAGATCGCTCTAAAGCGATAAGGCCGCCCATTGCTCCTACTTTTACTGTTTAATGATACTAATGTAAATTGTTTATACTGTGTGTATGTGGTGAACAATAAAGTGTTTTCTATTCTATTCTATTGCAGATATTGTACAGTACATAACGAAAAGTTTACGAAATTTATCTTATCATAGATCAAACTAGCAGCCCACTCACAGAGGCTGCTAAAGGTGTAATAATAAGTCGACTTACATCATTTTCTCCTTGGCATCTTCAAAACTGTTGGCAACGAAGTATACAGGCTGGTACTCTGTGATGGGATATTTGGTGACTCCGGTAGTCTCAGGATCAAAATCACGCAGCTCAGGCTCATCCGAGAGGCAATATTGAAGTTCCCCAAATGACGAAAGGAGACCAGCTCCGAACGCCTTCAACTTGCCTTCTTGCCGGCAAAGTCCAAATTCGACGGTAAACCAAAAGCACTGGAACATAAGATGGTAATCATTACAAGAAATAATATCAACTCATAAACGCCCCACGCCTGAGTTCAAACCTCTATATTATCGAGGAGAAGTTCACAGCAGGTTGGCTGGTTACATACAGTTGAAGAGAAGAACTGTATTACCTTGTTTGAAAGAGGTTTTCTTATATAAGCACAAGATCTCACAGGGTAATCTCGCCCAAACATCTACTTTATCTTTACATAATATAAAACAAGGCAACACAAGGTTTCCGCGTCTGTCAGTATATTCGTTAACTAAGTCATCCTAAACACGCAAGGTATTTTTAAACGATTTTCACCACCAGTGACACCACCAGTTTCAGTGTCAATTTTGTAACTAATTTGTCACTGAAGTTTTATAATATATATACAAATCCCAATTAACTTTATCTAAGTAAAAAGAGATCAATATTTTACAACCAAGTCGCCGTAGCGCGGCTAGATCAAAATTTAAGGCAATGTAACCTGTGTGTAAGAATGCTTGCTAGTAAAATAAGCAAGGGTCACCCGGTAGCGGTTAGCCCTCGGCCAAGCCGCGAGAAAATCCTGGTTTATCATAATTATATAAAATTGTGTAATATGATAAAGTGATGAGTTTAATATACTTCCTTTAAACTACTAAGTAAATTTAAGTGTATTTAATCGCTGCAAGGTAATTTAAAAATCAAACTTTGTTATAATAAAGTTTATTTTGATATTGTTACGAGTTACGAGTACTTGAATTAAAAAGCCGTTGGAATTATTATAGAGTTTATTAGAACTAAATAAACACGTATAAAACTGGTAGAAATAAAACCGAACACAACAAATCCGAACGTAATGCAGAATGTCGTAATTCAATCAAACGCGCAATGTCCGTCACTATGAGATTCCCGATTGTAGTACACACGTCTCGCTTTGATCGTGGTTCTCGCCCGACTACCCCCTCCCTCAATCGTGCCATTGTTTTATAGAGCACAAATGCAATATGTCCGCCCGGCAACGTGGACCGAATTTCCTAGAGTCAGCTTCTACTTTACGATCCGTAACACCTGGCTAATGATTACAATTCAACAATAGGCCAATAAGTACACAAGAGATGACGACCATAAAATAATTTCAATGTTATTAGTTCAAAAGCCTTCGGGTAATAAGTGTGTTTTGTTTCAGATAAGCAGGTGGATTTTGTTTTTATCGGGACCTGAGTTGTAACAATATTATCGCTCTTAGGTATCAGAAACCTACCAAGCGACTATGTGTGAATGGTTTAACGAACAAAATTATCTTTCCATTTGACTGCCTCCTCTCCTATTGAATAGGGATTAAAGGGGCGTGTGCCGTCAATTTGCCTATTACATCATTGTGTGAAGTTGATGATTCGCGTGGGAGTTGGATAATTGCTGCGCTTCGTTGATCAATTCTATTTGTCAATCGAAAGTCATCGGTGTCTGATCCAGTACACATAAGCCCTTGCCGATATAATGTCGGAAAATGACGACAGATAAATTCGGATGATTATCACGTTTCTTGATTTACTTAAACGCTTATAGCAATATAAGGGCTCGGTGAGCAAACGTGATAGAACCATCCTAGAATGACTATCTTGATTACTGTTCTTAGGGCAGGCGTGATTAGTGTGATATCACGCTCTCATAGAACATCGATGTGAAATGGTTATCGTTGAGGTAATGGTGTTTGTGCGATGAATGAGAGTTCAGATAGCCCACTGCCCTCTCTCTCCATCCCATCGCGTGTCTTTTTGGAATAAGTTTTGTCAGTAAGCATGGGCAAGAAGCACTTTTAAGAATTATTGGTTTTCCTTTTAAACTTCTATAGTAACGCCAATATCATTCGTTGGCAATTCAAGTAATATAATAGAATAAACTACATTTTATGACTTGTTTCCTATGACATATTCTGTATAACAATGTTTTTCAATGTGTGGGTCGCGACCCTTAGGGGGGTCGCAGTGCCTAGATCGGAGGTCTCCGCCAAAAAGGAAAAGGTTATTTATATTGATACCACGTACTAAGGTACATTCTACGCTTTGCAGCTTTTTATAGAGTATAGGTCCTAATAGTGAATATGGGTAACAAAATAGAGAAAAACATAAACGTATTCTTTTAAATTGCTAATTTTTGTCCGGCTACGATCTAAAGGGGTCGCGTAATCAAAAAGATTGAAAACCACTGCTTTATAACACGCATATAAAGTTTGAAATTTTTTAACCCAAACATTTGTGATATTTTTTTTATTTTTTTGCAGGAGTTCAGCCGACAGGCGGACGGCCCACTTGATGGAAAGCGGTTACCATCGCCTATGGACATTCGCAACACTAAAGGTGCTACAAATGCGCTGCTGCTCTCTTAAGGGAGACTGGAACCTGGTCACTAATGCCGGAACACAAATCAAGGTTGTTATGGCGACATACTTTAGGCCAGGGGTGGTAGCCATCCAGTCGGGCAAATGCCCTACCACCTAGCTGTGGGTTGTTTTGTCGCCTCTTACGACAGGCCGCCCAGCCGCAGGAAATTGTATTCTTTCTCCGTTCCTGCACGGATAATACGGATATTTGCTACCCCTCTGATATAGACGAAGTCGTGGGGAAATAATAATTAAATAAAATGTTAATATTTCAGAAGAAAACTAGAATATCTTCTTTGGAAGTACATTGGATAATGTTTAAATTGAACTAAAGTCTTACCGTGGCTAGTTTCTCGACGTAATCATCAGGTGCTCCTAACGAGGCTAGGCCGATTTCTTGCGAAAACTGAGCAAAAGCTGGGTCGGCGAATAATGGTGCATGCCCCAGAAGCTCGTGGCACACGTCAGGTTCGGGGGTATAGAGTGGTTTGGAGTGGTGCCTGATATACTGGGTGCTGTGGAAGACACGGAAGGCCAGACCCGCCAGGAAGTCACGCGATGAGAGCAGACCAGCAACTGGGCGCAACGTGAAACCCGTGCTATCTGTTCAATCACAAATATTTATACGCATTGTGTAATTACTACAAACTATACTTAATAGTTACGTTGTTTAAAGTTAAAAATAAAAACTTCGTTTAAAAAAACCGACTTCAAAAACTAAAAAGTATAAAATAACTTATTTCTAAAGCTATTATTATTCATATATATTATGTAAAACATCTTAAAGTCGGTGCTTAGTAATTTTCAAAATATAGTAATTTTTATGTTTTACTTTGCACCGACTTCAAGATGTTTTAGATAATATATATTAATAACAGCTTTAGAAATAAGTTATTTTATACTTTTTAGTGTTTGAAGTCCGTTTTTTTAAACGAAGTTTTTATTTGTTATTTTTAGTGTCTAGCTATGTATGGGTAGACATACGAATGGCGCCGCGCTTCTTAAAAAATATAGGTCCCAAGAAACGGGAACAAAAAAATGTTCGTAAAATGAAAACTACTGGGCCAAACTATGTAAAATTTTTAGGGGACCAAATGGCAGCTATTCCGCGTTGAACAAAAAAGAATTACGTAAATCGAATCATAAATCTCAGAGTAATCGGTGTACATATGGAACAGAGTGAAAATTATTTCCATGAAAAATGTTCATAAAATGAAAACTACTAGGCCAAACTATGTAAAATTTTTAGGGGACCAATCGGAAGCTATTCCGCTTCGAACAAAAAAGAGTCACGTAAATCGGATCATAAATCTCGGAGTAATCGGTGAACACACATAAAAAAGGTCCCGTCGAATTGAGAGCCTTCTCCTTTCTTGAAGTCGGTTAAAAATAATTTAAAACTTGACTCATTGCAGTTCGAGGGGTCGTTATAAGAGACGTTGGCGCTCTAAGCATGTTCTAAAGTCTCTACAACGGGGAATGTTTTGATTAACTTTTTTATATGGTGTCTACGTTGCCATTTTACCACCGCAACACTCGCCAATTATTGGGAGTTTAACACATGCAATTATTTTTTAATGAATAAATAATGTATCATGAGCTATGTTAACGTTAATTATGTTAGTTATATTAGGTTTAAAATTTTCGTATTACATGTACCAAGAATTTATTTCTAACATCTCTCATCTTCATTTATGTGACAATATAAATCGTTACATTTGTTAGTTTTAAAAATGCCATCAGCTCGATAGAACCCTTTATTAGCCGAAAAGTTGGTTTAATAGGGAGTGGTCGAAAAGGCTTACCTTTTAAGAAATTGGATACGTCCTCCAACTGTGGAATATTATCTTCTCTGTAACCACAGTTCTCAATAAGTAAAGGGAACACGTGGTTGTGCTCCTTGCAAGCGTGTGTTGGATACAGCTCCACTAGTTGCCTGAATACTGTGCCCCAGGTGGCGATCTCATCCTTGGTATAATCCACATGGGGGAGGGGCTGGCCGTGCTTGTAGTTGTATGCGATGTCAGCGAAGTACTTCCTACGGTCACGGTATACCGGGTCTGTGAAGCCTGGGTGATCGGAGTCCAGCTCTGAACCGTAAGAGAGGATCTGGTTGGCGAAACGGTCCAGGTCACGGATACGGCGTGGGAACCAAGGGACGGCAGCTGTAGGTTAAAAATTTCTTAATCACCACATTTGCTATTTTAAGGCCTATTTTACCGACATCGAAAAGGAGATTCTTTATTCGTCTGTTTCTTGGGTTTTTTTTTATATTGTATAAGTTCGCGTTTTACTGACATAACCTGATATCAGGTAAAAATGTAATTTAAAATGGAGCACGCTTATCTAGAAGATACTGTTCACGCAAGATCTGAAGACACCTATACTGAATTTTCAGGAAAATAAGATGGCAATAAAGAGTTCCACTCCTCAGCAGTAGATATAATAAAAGTGGCAGCATAGCGCTTCTATATATGGTTGTCGTGAACTCGTTTGTGTGCATGTCCGTTGATAATAAGATGAGGGAGGAAGTAATTCGCGCAATACCGCGGCATACTTGTCGAAGTGCTTTCTATAGACTAGCGACTCTGCTGCGTTCATGACTCGACTGCAATTGAATAGCCGATTTTCGCCTATCAGCATCCTTCTTTATATCTTCCTATTTCTTTTTTAGGGTCCCATGGCCATTTTGACGAATACAGAACCCGTATCTGTCCGTCTTTCTGTTTTTATACGTTTTAGTCATTTTGCTTAGTACTAGCTCTATACGAGGGTACAAAAAAAACAAAATATAAGGGTCGCTAACGTATATGTGACTGAGGTTAGGTATTTTTATGCGTAGATACATAATCATACCCCCACATGACGATGATTATCATTAGTAGAACTTGATTATATCGATTACAAAGTTTTGAAAACGGTGTCCCATTTTCTAATATCTGGACTATTTTTGTTTTAAATTTATTTGGTTTACCAACAATTATTAGCACTAATACCAAGAATGTACATAACTTTATTTAAAAAAAACATGACAAATGCAGTAATTACTTATAGGCAAACACTACATGATATTTTGTAGTTTGAAACATTATAATATAATTAATTTAAAGAAGAAAAAATAAACCCAAAAAGGAAGAAGTTAATTAGTAATGTGAGATGCAATAATTCGACGAAATTTGTAATATGAATTTGTATGTAGATCAGTAATGTCACTATAAAGGTTTATTAGTTTACATAGTCTAGGTATGGGAGAGTTGGCACCAAGAAGTATGAAGTGGAAAATATAATAAAATTTAAAACCCGATTACAGCGCCATCTACAGCGTCCATTAAGATGTAAGCCATCCTATCTTTCAAGCTGGATCGAATTGCACACGATGTGCAAATTTGATTAAAATCGGTTAAGTAGTTTAGGAGTCCATCGCGGACAAACAACGTGACACGTAATTTATATATATTAAGATTTCTGACTGTGAAGATCTACAGTTTTTAGGACTAATTTTCCAAGTGACGTTGTCAACATTATACATTAAGTAGAGTCTTACTTACATCTGTTATCCTTGTAGTTCCTAGCTATGATATTCAAGTATCCAACATTCTTCTTAAGCTCTTCCAGCGCACCGCCAAAGTCCCCAGTTCCGTGTTCACATTCCACCATGAATTCATATCCAGGTCTACGGGCTGAGGATCTAGTCACAAAATATAACAATGATTATCTAACAGTTTTATAGGTATTTACTAGTAGAACTTGGCAGTTGGCTTAGAGGCAACAGAAATAAGGCTCTACCTATCGGATGAGTCCCTTGTAAGTATTGCGTAATACTACAGACTAAATTCAGTATCAGCTATGCCAGCAAAACTTCGTTCGCGTTGCCACGACGAACGACGACATTTGTTATTAAACTGCCGTTGCAATGCAACATTGCCACATTTTTCAAAAAAATATTATATTACGGATAAATAGATGGGATTTCGATAAACATGTTTTGTAAAATCGTAAAGTGTATCCACCCTCTACATTTTCAAGTTCGGGATGCACAATTCCGAAAAAACTAACATAGATCTCAAAAAATAGTTTCGTCGTAAATTATTCTTGAGTTTAGTTTTTGAGATATATATTTTCATTTGAATGTTTTGAGGGGTTCATAGGCAAATTACAAAAGCAGTATGCGTTCATATTCTTTAAGAGATCCCGCCCTGTGCGTAAACTGATAATAAGATAGCTGAGCTTAAAGAAATATCAAATTTTGACTTCTAAATTGCTCGTTATGTTGCTGTGGAATTGCATGTCTTGATGGATAGGAGTTCTAAGAAGATAATTGCCCTGAGAGACTCAACCGTGGTTGCTATATCGCTTGCAAAGCGTTATTAATCACAATATCGTAGAAACAAAGCACTAAGCGCATAATTAGGGAGCCTCCACACTAGTCGGCACGGATTCGGCATCGGCTTGATGCCACGTAACGTTCTGATGAGAACAATGTCACTGATGCCTTTATTCGTAAGCGGAAAGCTCGTTCTATGTGTCGAATCTGTGCCGAGTTATGTGTGAACTCCTTTAGTGTTTTCGTCGAAGATTATCGTACATTTATTATTTGGATATATTAGATTAATATTTTTGATGTGTAACAGATTAAACATTTGGTTGGTTTATATTGTAATTAAAATTGTTACTTAATTTTTGAGGCAAATCAACTTTATAATTATATCCATAGGATCATAGTAAAAAACTCGATATTTCAAATATATAGGTTTTACATAAATTCAGATTAATTAAGTTTCCGTGGTACAGTGCGTACAACATGATGAGCTGGTGTGGTGGTGGGTGTCTGGGATATGCCTCAGAGTAGTCCGTTATATAATACCCATAACACAAGATTAATTTGCTTAATTATAAAAAAAAAAACTAAAACACGCTGATGCCAGGTTTACAAATCTTACCATCAAAACATTAACTCCACTATTGGTAGAAAATTAACATTACTTGTATGGAGGTATGTCGAATTTTAACCAGTAGTAAGAGACATGTTTGGTAGTAAGCATTTTTAGTGGTGCAAGATACATGTATAAGCAACATTTCTGTGTTAAAATTAATTGTATTATTATTAATATAAGGCAGTGTGATCGTGTGCGATAAATACATAAATATTTGCACGAAAGTTAGTCAAATTTCACATGAATATGTAAATATTACAAACAATACCCTTGTCCCAATTTTATCTCCGAAGATTTTGGTTTCAAAAGTCTGAAATAATATTGGTTATAAATAAAACAAACTAAAAGACAGAAAATATCGGATCAGTGAGTCAAGTCAACTAACACAGTTATTATAAACTCATAGAACGTAACAATTTCATATACTTTATAGGAGCATAGCAACTTATGACGTCTAAGTTACAAGTAAACCCAGTCAAATAGCGCATTAATTATTGTTTGAAAAGTAATTACTCTACGTGCAGGAACAGAGAAAGAATACAATTTCCTGCGGCCGGACAGCCTGTCGTAAGAGGCATCAAAACAACCCACAGCCAGGTGTAAGGGTATTTGCCCATCTGGATGGCTACCACCCCTGGTCTAAGCTATGTCGCTATAGCAACCTTGAGTTGTGTACTGGCATAAGTGACCAGTTTCCAGTCTCCACTTAGAGAGCGGCAGCACATTGGTGTTACAAATGTCCATAGGCAATGGTAAGCGCTTTCCATCAGGTCGGCCATTTGCCGGTCTACTGACATCAAGCAATAGTTATTTTGTATATTATGATATTGTAAAATTTAGATGAAAAAATGTCAACGGCTGTTGTTTTTATACGTAACATACTTATCAGAATGTATTGTAAGATGTGTCCGCACACCTATTGTAATATTAAGGTATTTTCATTTACATACATTTCATTCTAGATTAAACATAAACTTTGAATGAAGTTCGTAATATTTAAGATACTTGCCTGGACTCGATGTGGCTGAGATTCACACCATGGGAGGAGAATATAGAGAGAAACCGGGCTAAGGATCCGGCCTCATCAGGAGTTGCAGGAGAGAAGAGCAACCAAGTGGACTTGTTGGAGTCACGACCTTCCTTAATGTAGTTGCCCCCGTGTATTAGCTTCGGCTGAAATATAAATAATAAATTATCAAAAAAAAATATCAAACCATGCTAGTGGGAGTGTTAGCAATAGCCTACTTAAGCGCATTGTACATTCGTGCTAGAACCTCGTGAGACTGTTACAGTTTTATAGTTAAGGTTGCATTTACAATTCGCTCAGGCGTTTTCATTACTAGAAATATAATAATAACTACTGATCGCATTCAGAGTCCATATACACGGCATAGTCACCACGTCGCCTATGCACTTATACTTGAATATACGTGTAAATATAAAATCACAGAAAGCAGCAGGCACGGCAGCGGCGCAATGGCAACATCTTCCTTGCGGTCTTTTATCAGGGTAAAAAGTATCTTATGTTTTTGTTGAGCTAGGACAAACACTAGCTTTGTTTTGAGTTCAATTTCAATCTATTCAGCACTTTCCACGTGATACTCTAAGAAACAGACAGCCGAAAATTGTAATAGTTATATTTTCAGAATCTGCTGCTTTTACCCTGATTCTTTTCACATATTTGAAACTCATTGTACAGTCGATGTATGAAAATGTTCGCCAGTTTTCAAATTCATTTATTTCACGTTCCGCGAGCATATTTTACCTTTTAAAACTAAATCACAGAACAGACTTTTGTACAGAACTATGTTTTTTTAACAACTCTACGGACTCAAGTTCCGTACCCTATTTTACAACTTAATTTCGAAAAAGTCTTTAGAATTTATGCACGCACGTGGTCGAAATTCGACCATAAAAATTAATGTCAACACACTAAACTGTTAATTTGACTTGAACAATAAACAAAAGAGTATATGCGTATGTGTGTCGAATACATAGTAGTGGCTGTAATGTTTTTTTTTATTTAATAATTTATTATTAAATATTTTGAATTAATGTTTTTGTATATAAACTATTAATAAACATGGAGTAAACCTAGATTAACTTTACTTCTAGTATTATCTCAGTAGCAACCAATATCAGTATTAATAAACGTGGAGTAAACAAGGAGTAGACTAATTCGACTTTAGTCTCAGAGTAAAAGTTACTCCAAGCTGCTGGCTAGTTTTACGATGGATCACAATGTACTCTGTGCGATGGATTAAGCATGGAGTAAGCCCTGATAGCGCTGTCAATTGACAATTTGACAAATAAACTGACATTAACATAATTAAATAACATAGGAAAGAAGGTTTTATACCTCCTCATATTAAAGTTTTAGCAGCCATTAGAATACGGGTTCGTGAAGAAGTAAGTGAAATAATAATCATCTTTCAGTATTCATCCATTTCTTAATAAATTCAGTATTATACAAACATTTTACTTAACAGGTTCTAGATGATGCAGGAGATCTTAGTGGAATGAGTCAGTCAACAATATCTGTTATATGCAAACAAGTTGCCTTTGGCACTAGTACAGAAGAGAGCTCAAATTCATACAAATGCCACATAAATGAGCATGTTGTTGAAGACTTTCTTGCGCCCTTCTCTTCAAGCGACATGTTTGCTAAGCGGTGTGGTAACATAGATTACTTAAGAAAATACTATAATAGTGTGACTAAATAAAATTTTATTTTAAAATTAATATCTTATATATTTTATTCATTGCATTTATCATTTAAGAGCACGTTCTTGTCGGTGGAGCCTCTTCCAATCTTCTCTATTATGGGCCAGTTGTTTTACTTCTATGTAAGACACGACACCCACTTTTTCTTTTATTTGATCCATAAATGCTCGCCTTGGTCGTCCATTCCCTCTCCTTGCTTCCACTTTGCCTTAGATATATTTTATATATATACTTTTTTATTTTAATTATGCAAAACCCACACGTTACACAATTTTCTTTCTTATCCATCCTAAGTAATTGACATATCGTTTCTTCCTCATCCCAATTGATGGAGTGGTTACGTTTTAGACTCATGTTTTATTGGTTTATGCGTGATACTAACTTTGTAAATGAAAGAAAAACCAGGCACTACGAAAAAAATTCAAATAAATTTTAGGTAACGTGTTGGAAATTAGGAATCATTTATCAATTAGACACTATAAATGTCAATTGTCAACATAACTTGTCATTTCCACTCACCAAATCGGTCTTTTTACTTTTAAATGATACGTGTTGCCATAATTTATTCACTAATCTATGGTATAAGGAAGGTATTGTTACTCCGAGGATACTCCTTGTTTATTAATAACATTCTTACGACGAAGTTAATGCTTAGTTACTCCAGTAGTAACTAGTCCGGCCTAAAGGTGGATTACTCCTAGGATTAAGACTTTTTTACTAATAAGGCTGTAAGTGTGCGATATTTCATGCTTCTCCGTCCGCGTAATTTTCGTAAAAAGGGGCACAAAGTTTTTGTTTCACGTATCAATACATAGATGATATATTATAATTATGGGTGGACTGCGTGAAGGATGATATGATGATTTGTGGTGTGACAGAAGATGTATGTCAGAATAGAAGAGTGTGGAAGGAAAAGACTTATTGTGCCGATCCGAATTAATTGGGATGGTGAAAGAAAAGAGAGAGAGATAAATACTAATGATAATTGCTGGACATATTGAAATGATAAATGATATAAAATTATAATGTTTGATAAAATGATAGTGTGTTCTCTGCGACACATGAGCGCGGAGGAAAGTGCTTGCTTATCTATATGCAATGTGCTGTGTTCTTTTTATGGGTTTTTTATGTAAACCACAAATATTGTACGTGGATCGTACATGAATAGTGGAGCCATGATATGATATCAGCAACAGGACTTCTCATGCGACACAATAATGATCTCGATATATCGTCACAATTCTCGACATGAATTGGAGATAACCCCCGACCCACTCGACAAAATGTCGCAAATGTCGACGGGCCGATGCCACTGAATTGCTGTGATAACGTAATCTCAAAGACAGATAAGATTTTCTATAACAAAACTAATAAACTTAAGAATAATAATGACATCCGCCGGAGAATAAGATAGAAGGATGAAATACGGAAAAAGGAAATGCTCTATAACACCCGTACTGACTATAATAAAATATATCTTTATTGTATTAGACATTTTATAATCAGAAATATGTAGAGCTACGCAATAATTGCGGAAAGCTCCTGTAAAAAACAAGCATCCAATCATATAATATTTTCTTAACTTTCGCGTCTTGTATAAATAATATAACTACCTACGTTTTAATGGTTTTAAGCTTTCTATTGTTCCGACGTTACGGCTATTTTTCAGTAGCCGTGATCACAGAAGACAAAGATGGCAAGTGTCAATGAGTAAAATTTAATTTGTTAAATCGCAGACAAACACACAGTGCGTATCCCCAAATTAAGCAATTTACGCCTGTGTTATGGGTAATATACAACGGACCACTCTGGAGCCGATCCCAGACCCCCAGAACATAGTAAATAACAGATAAAATTGGTTACCGAAATTTACTATGCCAGGAATCGAACCCGGAGCCTCTGCGTTGCAGTGAGGTAAGCCGACAAAGGCTTAGCCCGCCCAACCACAGAGGCCGTCTTGTTATAGTTTTATTTAGCCTACCGCCAACTTGTTTATGGTTATTCCAATATAATGGCTTATAATAATAAGCGCTTAAATTTGTTCTAATATAGTTTTTTTAAATGTTTAAATTTAACTTGACGGCGTCTTTCACTCTTCGGCGCCTCACGACCTTGGCCACAGACGGCGCGTTCCTGATAGTGGACATAGGGTACTTTTTATCACGGAAAATGGGATAGCTTTATTCATGGGAGGGATAATATAATTTAAAGTGCTATATAACCTGTATACATATACGCTTGGCCTCAAAATAAACTAGGGTCTTCACCGCGTCTGAACCCGAAAAATTCTAGATAGAATTATCATATTTCTAATGATTTTTTAAAACTATCCAGTGTAAAAACAAAATTGACAGTATTATTACATTCCTGTTGATTATACGTAAGTATGACGATTATTTCTTGCAATTATGTTATCAAGTAAACTAGAATATTGCTATAAACGTAATAGTTTCCTTAATATTGCCGTATACCTATATATTGCGTTAGTTTATTATGTTTAATTTACGCGTATACTTCTGTGTTTTATCATGCCCACATTTATAGTAGCAGGGAATTGACGTGGGAAACGGGTAGCGCGAGTATGTAAACACTTGCTTCTTTTGCCACTTTCTTGCTTTATCATACATACTTCTCTTGTAATCCCTTACAACCAGTGGTGCAACGAGTCCAAAGGTTCTAGAATCATACATTTTGTACGAGTGTACATAATTATAACTTCAGAAGTGTAGTACAATAAATATATCCCTGGTGCCGTTCAATCAACGTCGTCCTGGCGATGATTGCCGATAGCGTAGACTGTATCTACGTTAGGTACTGCTGCGCTATGCATAATAGTATAGCTAAAGTATAACTTGTGGTATATATATGTGAATAAGTTTGAAAGCGAATATGTGTGTATGTGTAACTTTTTAAATTGTGTGTATTAATTTTAATACATTTAATAATTTAATTTTAGAACATGTTTTAGTGAAATAAAATTATAAATAAAATAAATAAAAATTAGTTGGAGTCGAATAGCCCATTAATCATTATATCAATACGTGAAGCAAAAACTTGTTACCCCTTTTTACGAAAATTACGCGGACGAAAGTATGAAATTTCGCACATTTATAGTTTTTTTTAGAGAAGGAGTTCAGAATGCATTTTTTTAAATTGTGCATGAACAGTACTTTCAATCAATAAAAAAATCATTACACATACTACGATGTTTTTGAAACACATACACATATATACTCTTTTGTTTATTGTTATTATCAAATTTACAGTGTAGCCTTGGCGAAATCAGTGATTATAGGAGTATTAACATTTAATTATTTAACAACAGAACCTTAATATAATCAAACTTATAAATTAAATTAATCATGGTCGAATTACCACCACGAGGCGAGGCGACCACTAATTGTTTGAAATTAAAATAATTTCTATCATAATATTTTGTAAGACTTTATTTTTCCGTCTGTTCTTTTATACGTAAAATATTTGAATTTATTGATAAAGTATGTCTCCACTAGCGGCCCGCGCTCTGTCCCGCGCCCTTGGTATATATAAATATATGTATATATATATATGTGTGTGTGTATATATATATACACATATATACCTTCAAGTGCCCTAACTTTTCACAGATAATCATAAAATTTGACTTTGTCGTGAAATAATAATTAATATATTGACTCTAGATTCTTTGAATATCATAAGGTAAAAAAGAAATTAGAATTTTATTATTTTCAATTAATTTAGACATTATGCTTAAATCAACAATATTTTTGAATAATTAAAAAATCAGACGTAACTTTACGTCTCATATTCCTAATATTGATTGCCTAATGCGTTCACACCAAAATGAACATGGTCTTTGAATTTTAGGACAATCTAAAATGTAGCTTAGTAACGAAAGAACATAATCAATTTCGAATAACGTATTTTGATGTATTTTAGTACGAAATATTACTATAGGCAATGATAGGTCTTAATTTTTTACAACCTCCATACATTAATAATCAATGAGTAGGGTAGTCTCTATAAAATTAAAAATCAAACAAAAAAGAAAAAATAATGTCACACACAATACTTAGCATTCATTCACTGTGAGCAATAATAATTAAAATTATAAAATCAGTCCAAAAAAATAATATTTGGCAAAATTTATTAATAAAATAATTTATAGTGGGAATATGCATGAAATGCAAATATGAGTAATTTATTTATATGATTTCTTTATTGCTCTAGAATTCTATGTCCAAGGTTATCGTTTTATTTAATTCCTTTAATTTATATATTATATTATATTTAAGAATATTAATTATTGTAGGTTTTCCAAACAAATTAAATAAATAAATAGATTTTAATTAATAAAAATAGTTAAATGCGCGGAATATGTAAAATCGCAAAACGCAACGCTATTGATCAAATGGAAACGTTAGTCATTTTACATTGCGACATTGGGAATTTCGCAATTGAATCACATTGAATTTCCTTTTCAACAACAAAATCCTAATCGGTTCATAAGTGACGGAGTTTTGCGGTAACAGACAGGCAGACGGCTCACTTGATGGAAAGCGGTACACACATAAACAAAAGACCGAAATTGAGAGAGAACCTCCTCCTTTTAGAAAGTAGGTTAAAAATAGTGACAAGGTCGTGAACCCTAGACTCGGCAAAGTTTGGTACATTTGTTTGTAAAACGTGCCAAACTTTGCCTAAATTAATATTTTAGAGATAATATTACTTTATTTTCATGTTTAAGTATTAAAACTACACTGATTAAACTACCAATATTTTATAGAATAAGTTAAATAGAATTAAAAATAAAACTTATTTCATAGACTTATTAGAAAAGTTTTTCCATAACTCTTTTAGCCGCCTTCATATACGTTGGTTTAACGGTGAACTGTCAAAAATGTATGCTTTTTGCCAGCATAATGACACTTATTTTGTGTTGACATATAATAAGTCTAAAGATTACTAAAATTTACATTTCCAGACTTATTAATTTAAAAAAGATATAGCTTATTTTTCAATATCGGCAAACATAGGACGTGAGGCAAAGTTAAGAAGTTTGACGGTATATGTATATACATAATATATATATATATATATATATATATATATATATAGCGTCTTGTTATATAGCCTATGATACTCTCTGTTAACGTAGCTTTTCAACAGTAAAATAATTTTTAAGTTCAATATAGTACATACATACTTCACGCCAGGTCCCTTGCGGGGTAGGCACGAACAACAGAGCGCTATTTAGGCTTATTCTTGCTTCTTTGGCATTCATAGCTCTTGTCATGCACGCTCGTCTTTTTTTAAGGCTCCTAACATCACCTTCTGCTAGTACACAATCAATTTGATCATGGAAGGTGTGTCGTGGCCTTCCGCGATATAGTAGATCCAGAGATTACCCCCCCCCCCCTACAACGTCACAAATTTTACCTCTTTATAATATTTTAAGTATAGATAAGGGATGTTGAATAAAATGAACTTTACTTACTTTCTTCTATAGAAAAAGAATTAACGCAGTAACTTCGGATTGAACTATCTTAATCAAAGAATTATGAAAATTACAATTATCACGTGCTAACAACGGTAAACAAAAAATAAAAACTTCGTTTAAAAAAATCGACTTCAAAAACTAAAAAACTAGAATGTATAAAATAACTTATTTCTAAAGCTATTATTATTAATATATATTATCTAAAACATCTTAAAGTCGGTGCTTAGTAATTTTCAAAATATAGTAATTTTTATGTTTTGCTTTGCACCAACTTCAAGATGTTTTAGATAATATATATTAATAATAATAGCTTTAGAAATAAGTTATTTTATACATTTTAGTTTTTTAGTTTTTAAAGTCGGTTTTTTTAAACGAAGTTTTTATTTTTTATTTGTTACTTTTAGTGTCTAGCTATGTATGGGTGGACTTACGAATGGTGCCGCGCTT
Organism: Dendrolimus pini; assembly: GCA_949752895.1. NCBI lineage: Eukaryota > Metazoa > Arthropoda > Insecta > Lepidoptera > Lasiocampidae > Dendrolimus > Dendrolimus pini. The sequence continues at coordinate 25,961,671 of OX457125.1, forward strand.
CTTAAAAAATATAGGTCCCAAGAACCGGGAACAAAAAAATGATCGTGAAATGAAAACTACTGGGCCAAACTATGTCAAATTTTTAGGGGACCACATGGCAGCTATTCCGCGTCGAACAAAAAAAGAATCACGTAAATCGAATCATAAATCTCAGAGTGATCGGTATACACATGGAACAGAGTGAAAATTATTTTCATGAAAAATGTTCATAAAATGAAAACTACAGGGCCAAACTATGTAAAATTTTTAGGGGACCAATTAGAAGCTATTCCGCGTCGAACAAAAAAGAATCACGTAAATTGGATCATAAATCACGGAGTAATCGGCGAACATACATAAAAAAAAGCAAAAAAAAAAAAAGATCCCGACGAATTGAGAACCTCCTCCTTTTTTCGAAGTCGGTTAAAAATCATCGTGATACAATTTGCACATCGAGATAGCCGATGTGTCAAACCTGCCAAGACACCTTGGACAAGCGTGGCGGGTATACTGTCCGTTCCCCTATAATGGCAGGCTGTTATTATTATTTAATATCTTATATATAAAATACTAGTGTCACAATGTTAGTTACCATACTCCTCTGAAACGGTTTGACCGATTCTCATGAAATTTTGTGTGCATATTGGGTAGGTATGAGAATCGGACAACATCTATTTTTCATCCCCCTAAACGTTAAGGGTAGTACACCCTATTATTTTTTTAATTTTTAGTTTTTTTTTATGATACAGCATTAAAAAAATACATACAACCCTAAATTTTCGACCCTCTACGATCAACCCCTATTTTTTATTTGTTAAATATCGATTGAAGCTTTTCCGGGCAGGACGACGTCTGCCGGGACAGCTAGTTATATTATAAGATTGCTGTTTCATATCACAGTGCTCTACGACTGCGCATTTTACGATTAACTTGGCTACGTGCCACAAGAAGCTCACACCGACCATGCTCACAATCGCATTTTTTCCCGTTCCACTTACGTTACAATCATAAACTCTAGATAGATAGAGAGAATTATTGCTTTGTGGTCAAAGCCCACTTCGACCCACTTCGAGACATGGGTCGTTGTGAGCACTGTGTGATCCAAAATGATGACGGTCATTAGTGACATTGTCGCCACGACTATAACAACCGAGGTCGCCGTGAGGAACGACTGACAGAGCATTATGGTCGTTGTAAGGTACTAACGGAACGCATCGCTTGACTACGTCCCATTAGGGACTCACACCGACCTCGTTTATGACCGCGATTTTTTCCTACTCCTACTTGCCGGCGTTACTGTCGTAAACCCAAGTGGAGCGGTTATTCGACCCACCTCTTGACATAGGTCGTTGTGAGCGTTATGTGATCGAAAATGATGACGTCTTTTGTGACATTTTCTCCACGCCCACAACGACTGCGGTCGCCTTATGGAACGGCTACTCCGTGTATTTTGAGCGTTGTGAGCTACTAAGGGAACGCGTCCCTTGTGGGATGTTCTTACAATTTTTCAAGTGTCAATAATATTTTCACTACAAAACAAATGTCATAAGAGAAATCCTAGAAAATATAAATGATAATAATATAAATAAATGTGGTTGTTAATTATTAATTAATATCAATTCAATTAAATTATTTATAATCAATTACTCGTGTAACTTGTTATGAGTTTGTCGCCTCCCAAGTTTACAAAACAAAAGATAAGAAGGTTATAAGTATATTGAAACATGACATCTTTGAAACTATAAAAATAGATTCAGCTCAGTGCCTGTAAAGTCATGGATACAAAAAGCTGAAGAACAATCTTCCAACAATGGAAGGATCCTTAAAAAATGTACATTTTTAATGATTCATTTATAAATAGGGTGTGGTTTACATATATGTCCCCGGAATCATAAGTAATGAGGGGGAAGGGGGGAGGGGGAGGGAGGAAAACTTACCCCTTCTGCAACTCCCATGTGGCGGAAATGTATAGTTCCTGAGTTATTAATGTTTTTGTCAATCTAACCTCACTTCTGTTTTTCACTAATATATAAAATAAATAGTGAATGGTTACCAGTCGGTTCTGGCACTCGCCGGCCGCTGCCGCGGCACAATTTCAAACTTCGATAATTAATTGAATATGTATTTTTTCCACTCAAAACCAATTTCAGCTGTTATAAATAAGTCTTAAATATATTCCTAAACACATTAACCATTAAAATCATCCAGGAAATCATCCGGGGACATATATGTAAACCCAACCCTATAAATATTGTACTGTTGACAAATAAAAGATTTTGTGTTTTATTTATTTACGACCGCTTATATTGTTATTAATTCACTTACGATTGGTTTGATTTTAATATTACTTCTATGAAACTTATGTCGAATTTTCACTGATAATGAGGAAAATTAACGGTCTGTAAGACATAGGAACAAGGACTGGAAAGGGAGGCTCCATACATGTAATGTCAAAGCTCAACCGATAGTAAGGCAAGTGAATAAAGAATAAGATAGAGAAACCGGCTATTAGTGAATTGCAAGAATTGTATTTTTTTATTACCGGACTTCAGTAGACAGGCCCAATAGATGGAACTTGGTCACTAATGCTGGAACACAAGTCAAGGTCGTTATGGCGATATTATACTTTAGACCAAGGGTGGTAGCCATCCAATCGGAAAAATGCCCTACCACCTGGCTGCGGGTTGTTTTAGTCACCTCTTACGACAGGCCTCCGGGCCGCAGCAAATTGTATTCTTTCTCAGTTCCTCTATACGGTTAAAGTACGCTATAACTATACGCTATACAAATCTGTATTACGTAAAAATATGATAAATTACGTTGCAATAACAATAAATGGCATGGCCTTTAACTTTACAAAAATATAAATATTTATCATGCGCACGATAAAAGCTATTCGATAGAAATGTTTCATAAATAAAGAAAATAACTTGAAGTTTTCTGGGCAGATTAAAAACTATTCAGGCCCAAACCTACCAAAAACCAACTGCCAGACTGTGAGCTCTTGCTGCGTGCAACGGAACACAAACCAACTTGACTGATAATTTCTATTATTTTTCCTTCCATTTTAATAATATATAAAAAATTGAGAGCTAGGCATGTTTGCTGAAGAGTTTCTTGCGCCGCCGTAAACCGGTGGTAAATTAGATCAGGCTCACATATAATAAATAATAACCTTAAACAAAATTAAAAATAAATAATTAAAATGAACAAGTTGGCGGTAGGCTAAACAAAACTTTAACTATACTCGTTGACAATTGTCATCTTTGTCGTCCGTGACCACGGCCATTGAAAAGCGGCCGAAACGTGGTAATAACCAAATTCAAATGAAATACTGCGCTTAAAACCGTTAAAACGTAATTTAATTATGATTTTGAGTGGGCCCGGGGAAGGTTTAGATTCACAATTAGATCCAGTAGATGACGTTGGAATCGAGTTATAGATTTTTCGTCTTTCAAAGCAGGACAAGATGTGCTGGAACCGCTAGTATAATCATTTAAACACTATGCTCATACACGTAGAGCTGGAAATGTTTTAAAAAATCTGTTAATATTTAAATGTCGTGTTTTAAAGTTTAAATATATTATAACGATATACTAGATGAAATGTGACGACGTGAAATTGAGAATCCTTCCCTTCCCTTATCACACTTTGTTACACTGGGTGCGTGTGAACTGCACACACCATTTTCTTGGTAAATTATTAATCCCATTTTTGATCTTTTGCGCAATAGGAGCCTTACAAATAAATATCGATGCACACAACAACAGGATTGCTCACTAAATTTAATTTTGTGTGCAACCAACACGATCAATATATAAAACAATGCAAAAATATTAAATAACGATATAAATACACATTCGCTTACAGCATAACATCATTAACACAAAAATATCATTTTTATTTAAGTAACATTCCTACTAAATGTAATAGAAAGAATAATGAAAAATTTTAACTAAAGTAGCACTGAATAAAAAATAAATTAATAAGGTAGCTGTATATATAGTTTTGCAATCTGGTTTGCAAATTAAATACGTGAGTACACCTGCGTTGTAATTATAATAAATACATTATAGAGGCGAGGAACTCTACAATTCCTACCGGTTTCCCTTTCAAATCTGAGCATAAAATAATAAATCGTCTGCTGCTAATAAAATATATATCATATAGGGGCCATGCATAAATGACGTCACACGGTAAGAGGGAGGGGTCGACGAAGTGATAAGGGGTGGGAGGGGCCCTAAATTTCGTGACGTCACTTTTCCAAATATATATCAACGAGCTGACCCGGTGAACTTCGTATCGCCATATTTTCTGAATTCCTAAAAGTTTGCGACTATAAATTAAGATGTAAGCTATACTATCTTTCAAGTTGGATCAAACTGCATATGGTGTGCAAATTTGATTAAAATCGGTTAAGTAGTTTAGGAGTCCATCGCGGACAAACAACGTGACACGTAATTTATATATATTAAGATAAGATTACGCAATTGCTGGGGTTGGGTATAGATACACGGCAAATTTATTTATTATGAACAAATCCGTACTTTTTTAATATAGGTTAGAAGGCTAAGGCGGGTGCGAAGCGAAGTGGAGCGCCCACCTTAGCCTTCGTGATATTTTTTTTATAACCACCCAAATTTAGTTTTATATCTCAAGTAATAAATAAATGTGCCGTATATCTATACTGCACCCAATTGCTGTTTTAATTTAGTAATTTCTTGATGTAAAATTGCCGAATATGTGATGTCACACTGGGGAGGGGGGAGGGGAGGGAGTCTTACGAAGGTGACGAACTGTGACTAGGACGGGGGGGAGGGGTCAAAAAATCATGAAATTCGTGTTACATAATTGGTGTAACGCCATATATTTCAAAGGTGGGACCATTTATACAATGAATTTAAAAATGAGAAATAATTTAAGGAGCTAATTTGGACCAGGAAATTCCGTCAATGCAAATATCAGTGTTATTTCTCTCTGTCTGAATGTACATAACGTGAAAACTGCTAAACAGATTCAAATGAAACTAGAGACATAGCTAGCTTATATAGGAATATGAGCTAGCTATATGTCAACACGTTCTGCGGGATGCACAGTAGCCAGCTGACGCCGCGACTTACTTTTGCGACTTACTAACAAACGTATTAATGGCAACGCGAACGAAGTTAGACTAGCACAGGTGGTTACCTCATAAAATACAGAAGTGGGTACGTTATTATTATAAATTGTACACATTTCTACGATTAATTTTTATTTATATAAGAACGCAAATAAATTATTTAAAATGTATGCACGAGCATAACTTGAGAACGACTTTACCGATTTTGATGTAATTATTTGTGTCTGTTTGAGTGGGTCTTCGGATGTGTGTGTGTTCACAGCTGGAACGGCTAGGAGGTACTAGAATCAGTTCCTAGGTTTTTATTTTTCAGGGCAGGACAACCTCTGCCGGGACCGCTAGTTTGATATATTTATGGGAAATAAAAAACTCGATAGCAAAACCTATAAAAGATATTTGATAATTATGGTAGACTTTCGATTCAAGTCTATGTATCGTACACACAACTTAATTATTATACCCAAGTTAATTAAATTAAATTCAAATCCCAAAGATTTATTCAAAGTAAGTTCCACTGGAGAACACTTTCTAAAGGTCATACATATAAGTTAATCTATGACTTTCTAGTATATGTACACAGCTTCGTAACATGTTAGCAAATTGGCAAATCGACTTCACTCGTGGAAATTACTCGTACTATATATCGCAGAAAATATTCTAATATCATTACAGCTTTTATAATGATCTGTTTGCTTTACATAATCATTAAAATGAATTAAAACACGCATATTATCTAAAAAATAATACAAGGTGTATTATTATATAGTTGTGTTAATGGTCGTTTTTTCAACCATCAGATAATTATTATGATTGGAATAAGTTATAACCTAAGAGATTTTAAGAGCGAAATCATTCAACTATTTTATACATGCCATTGAAAATTTTATTTTTTGTATGGTACACTTCAAGCCTACTCTACTATCTGGTCTAAAAGCCCATATTTTAATGACCAGATAAAAGTTATAATTATATCAATTCGTGAAGCAAAAACTTTATAGCCCTTTTTACGAAAATTGCGCGGACGGAGGAGTATGATATTTCGCACACTTATAGTTTATATAGAGAGGGAGTGCAGAATGCTAATCTTTTTTTTTTAATTATGCATCAAAAATACAAATCAATAAAAAAAACATTACACACACTTCCATGTATTTGACACACACACGGATATACTCTTTTGTTTATTGTTAAAGTCAAATTAACAGTGTGGCTTTGGCGAAATTTGTGATTATAGAAGTATAATAGTCTTTGACATAAAATAGCATGGGAAAATTAAGAATGACAGTTTCATGAATAAACCAGTTGAATGATTCAACTTTTCAATTCACTTAGGTTGTAATTTATTCGACTGATAGCCTTTATCTGATGATTGCAAAACCGGCCCTTAGTCTACTATTGCTCAGGTTAAGTTGCACGATTTTTGCAACAAAATTTATAACATAACTCCTTAGAAGCGCGTGCAACGCGAAATTAATTCATAACCGGATTTAAATTAGGTTACTGCAGATTTGAAGCGCGAAGGTCTTAAAAAAGGTGCAACGTAAGGCTGCGTTTTTGCCCCAGCTCCTTTGTTAGTATTAATATCGTCATCGCCAGCCATTCGTAGTCCACTGCTGGACGAAGGCCTCCTTAAGTCGGCGCCCCTCATCCCTGTCCCCTGACTTCAGCATCCAGCGCCTACCGGCGACCTTGCACAAGTCGTCGGTATGCACCGACACTACGTTCATGCCACTTCAATTTGCTAATTTTGCGAGCTATGTCGGGTACCTTGGTTATCTTACGGAGATCCTCATTTCTAATTTTATCTATAAGAGAAACATCCAACATAGCTCGCTCCATAGCCTGTTGAGCGACTTGGAACATGTGGACCAATCCTGCCGTCAGTGCCCATGTCTTGACCCCGTAGGGGCCCTTTGTTAATATGCTCTTAAATAAACAGTGAGTGAGAGCTGTAGCTTGTAAGTTTTCAATCCAGTTACAATTTGATATTTTTCAAGTCTAGGTCATAAAAGTAATCAAATAAAAATTGGTCTAATGTTTAACAGGTTGACATTCAAGGTATTCTGTGTGCAACTATTTTTCAAGTTCATATTTTTTTTAAACAAAAATAATTACTCCGCTGTTAGTATAATTGAATACGACCCAGAAAGCAAAATTCGATTGCCTTTTTATTACTATTATTTGATAATTAGTTTATTCTAAAAATAATTTAGTAATCTCAATGAAATTATATCTTATAAAAACAACAATCAACTATTTTGAACATTTCTCTTATCCTAAATTTAGTCTAGAAAAACAACATAATTGTTTACATATTATAATGCAATTTTAATCCGACAAACATTTAAAGCAATATACCATCAGCTGATTATTAAAATGATATAATAATTCAAAATCAATCTTAGGACAGAAAGTGATAAAGAAAACTATTTACCGTGTCCGGTGGTGATGATGACAGCTTCTCAGCACTCTGGTTCTGCATGCCCATCATCATGTAAAATGCGAATTTGTTATATTAAATACGAAAACTAAGACACAACGTGATCGGTGTCTTGTTGAAAATAAACAAGAGCTGCGCGGGCGCAGCGGTTTAAGTAAACCGCGTGACGTCACATCGAGCGACTGGTTATCTGGGACTTATGACGTCCATAGAGCATACTATTTAGAGAGGGAAGATATTAGCAAAAAACCCATATATAATTAGGACTGTAGAGGAAAAACTTAACATATATTCATTTTTCTATACAATCTTTAAAATTCCAATTGTTTCGGGTTTCTAAAATAGTCCCATACCAACCAGGTTTTATCCTGTGGATGTGTCTCTACAAGGCTTGAGAAGATAGACATTGCCTGATGTCATGCTGAAATAAGATTGTAATATAGTCTAAAAACCTTACGCAAGTCTTCGAATTTCGCTTATTTTTCATGTCTTTTTTTTAAATCCGCAGACAAACACACACATTGTGTATCCCCAAATTAAGCAAGTTACGCTTGTGTTACGGGTAACATACAACGAACCATTCTGGGGCCGATCCCAGACACCCAGACTATGGTAAATAAAGGAGAAAATACGTTTCCGAAATGTACTATACCAGGAATCGAACCCGGAGCCTCTGCGTTGCAGTGAGGTAGGCCGGCAAAGGCTAAGCCATTTCAACCACAAAGGATGTCTTGAAAATTACATGTAAATATTGAGTGACAAACGTACGTACGGACGGACATCATTATTATTTTTTTTATTCATTTTTTCTGTCTCTGTTTGGATCAGTGTTTATCTCTTATGTCTCTTTTATTTTTTCTGCTTTTTAGGAAATAAGGGAACACACTTTTTTTTTATTACTCAAAAGAGTAACTTGCTTAATTTGGGGTTATACAATATATAGGTATGCGTTTGTCTGCCGATTATTAGTATTATGCTGAGTGTTTATAGTTTTAAATATTTTCGTCGCAATTATTTGTCCTCTCAAGTAGGCTCCTTTACGTTTTCTACAAACAAAAAGAAGCATATTAGTCCGCGAGTTCCGTGTTGCAAAAATAGCTTTTTCATTTCTCATATTATGCGTGCTGTCAAATTTTAAAAAAACTATGCGAACCATAGATAATGCATGCGACTCACGTCCCAACTTTTTTACAGCCATTGTTAAATAGCGGCATAAATTGTTATGAAAAAAATATCAACAATAATGTAACATCCTATATGATTATAAATTATTATTCATTAAATTATTATTCATTAAATTATTATTATAATTAATTATTATTTTATTTATTGCTAAAGCACAGCCGACAGGGTGACGGCACAACTGTGATGGAAAGTGGTTACGGTCGCCTATGGACATTACCAATCAGAAGTGCTGGCAATGTGCTGCAGGCTTTGAAGGACAAACTGCAACCTGGCCACTAATGCCGGAACACAACTCAAGGTTATTATGGCGGCATACTCTAGACCAGGGGTGGTACCAATCGAGACGGGTAAATGCCTTACCACCTGGTGTGGGTTGTTTTGTCGCCTCTTACCACAGGCCGCCTGGCCGCAGGAAATTTTATTCTTTCTCTAGTCCTGCACGAATAAAAAGTAATAAAAACAGTGAGGTAAGCTGGTAAAACCTTACCACAGAGACCGACATTATTCATCATTATTCACAGTAACATACAGCAAATTAAGACAGGGATAATCTACCGTTAAGGATTTTACGATTTTAATTAGATTTCTACTTTAAAACAATTTTACCTCGGCCAGGGATTAGTGTTAAAATCTAACATGTTTTTAAAACAATAGAAACCACAGAACATACAAACCCGATAGTTTCATAATTAAAATAAAATATTATCGTCTGGAAATTCCTATGACTAACGATAAGAAAAAAAATCTATGTTATTTTGTGTATTTAAAATTGTATACAAAAAACTGGACAAGTGCGTGTCGAATCAACAATTAAAGGTCCATAATAGCGAATAACGTTTGAATTTGTTACTGAATTAAGAAGTAAAACAAATCAACATATTTATCTAACATATTTACAAATAAAACCTTAAAAATAAATAAACTATACTATAAATAAAGCTATACTTACAAAATAACATAAATGTATAAATAAAAAATGGAGTCCAAATCGCTGTCGGCGGGGAACGTGGCCAAAATGCTGGCCGCATTTCCAAGTTGGATGGCAACGCTGATTCGTTGCCCTAGGTACAAGCCAGCCTTTGCTACTAGTTACCTAGCGAACATTAAAAAGATTATTATTGAAAATAATCCATCTCTCAAGAACTACTAGATATCATTTGTTCAAACCAGTTTTCTGTGAAAGCTCTTGTTGGAATCAACCATTTTACTTATTTTACTTTCTATGTTTTGAAATTTGTCGTAATTCTTGTGTTTTCTCGTCACTCTGAACGCGTTCCAATAGTAGCTCACAACGCTTAAAACACTCCGTCAGCCGTTTTACATGGCGACCATGGTTGTCATGGTCGTGGCGAAAATGTCACTAATCTCGTCCTCATTTTCAATCACACAGTGCTCACAACAACCCATTCCAAGAGGAGGATCGAAGTGGGCGTGGAGCACAGAGGATTAATTGTCTCTATAGATTGACATTGAAGTTGTTCGTCCGTAGTTGAAGGGTCTAGCTATACCTTTGACGGCTTACCTCACTGCAAAGCAGAGGCTCCAGGTTCGATTCCTGGTATGGTAAATTTAGGAGCAAATTTTCTTCACAGTAGTCCGTTATATATTACCCATAACATATTATTATGTATTTCTTGCCTAATATGGGGAAATACAATATGTGTATTCGTCTGCAGATTATTTATTTTTCCTAAAGAGGCCCAATCACTATCCTACACGGCAGTCCGCCTAGCAGTCCGCCACGTAATGCAGGATTGTGGATGTTCTTTCAGTCTGCATTGCGTTCAGCAACACAGAGCAGGATGCAACCTCCGCCAACTATAGGACTGCCATGCAATATAGTGAATGGGTTTCTTTACATGTTACTTATTTTTTAAAATAAATATTAATATTATAAGAAATCACGTCAAAGTTATATATATATATATATATATATATATATATATATATTACGGGCAATTTGATTAATTGGGCAAAAAGGCAAAAATGACAAAGAGCATCGGTCTAGTTGATAAATTTAATGCTTTGACCGGCCCATATTAATACAGACCGACGGCCCGTGGTCCATTTAAAAAATGATGGTTTGAGATGACTTGAATTTATAACTTGGACCGGGCAGTATGCATGGTTACCTACTTCTAACCAGGCAATATAGCTTTTTTCGAATTAAAACGAGCCTATAATTTTCACTGACTCATGTATACGATTGCAATAGTACCAACATGTTGCGTGTTGCTACTTTTTGCAGACATAACTCCTCGAAGGTCGGACTAGTTTTTTCTCATTGAGAAAACGTACAAAACCTTCTGCGGTATAAAAGATTTGTTTGTAATCAATCTAAACACATTGCTGTAGCTATCGGAATATGCGGACATGCTTACATATGCCAAGGATTGTTTACTTTGTATTTGCTATATCTTCATTAATATTAACTTTCAATGCGGTTTGAATTAACTTGCAGATGCAAATTTCAATAGAGAATATGGTTGGCAAGTAACCACCTGTTTGGGATCCGATCATCAAAACTGGTACGACTTCAAAAACCAACTGCCAAACCTCAAGACAATGTGAACTCTTTCTGCGTGCACCGAAACACAAACCAACTTGATTGATAATATCTTTTATTTTCCTTCCACCCATTTTAATATTATATAAAATTATTAGAGTTAGGCCTTTTTGCAGAAGAGTTTATTGCGGGGCTTTTTCTCTTCAAGCCACAACATGTTGCGAAACGGTGGTAAATTAGATTAGGCTCCCATAGAGTAGAGAGAGAGATACATAACAACCATAAACAAAAATTAAAAATAAATAATTTAAATGAAGAATTTGGTATTGGGGCTAAATAAAAACTTTAATAATACTCATTGACACTTGACATCTTTGTCTTCCGTGATCACGGCTACTGAAAAGTGGCTGATACGTCGGAATAATAAAAATCAAATACAAATTACCGCGCTTAAAACAGTTAAATCCTAGTTTTATTATATTATATACTTGCAGGTCTATTTCGATTGATATAACATAAACCCTTGTTCAAAATATGCTCACTTCTACGACAGTAAGCAAGAAATACCATGTTCGACTTAATAATTATGTTAAATTTAATCGCCTATTAAGTTAATTTTTTAAATTTAGCGTAAAAATGTCTTAACAAAATTCTTTGAATAACATGGTTTTATTGCTATGTTGAAACGGCTTTATCTTCTACAAATTGATATTAATTGGGTAAGTGCTGACCCTCCCACGTAGAACGAATAACTCTGTAGAGGTGGTAGACGACAGCTGTTTCATATACATTACCATATCTCAAAAACTACTCAAATCATTTTTTCTAATAGTTGGAAAACACGCACGAAGTTACCTGATCACAGAGATGAAAACCAAACTTTTCGTCCCTTAGAAACGATTTAACCTTATGACAAAAAAATAAAAACTAGGCGAGCCATATCATAACTTTTATGCAACCACTTTTTTTTTGCCCTAATAAATTGCTCTTCACTTAGTTAATATTTAATTCTCATAAAGAACTAAATATTTACTATCATCACTGCCAAAAAATACTGGCTGGTAGAATTCCACAGAAAAAGAAATTTACTTATCGTATTAAATGAGTTCATTAGATTTGGATACATTATATAGATTTAACTCATGATTTCATTAGATAAGTAGTTGCTTGCTTAACTAAGCACATTTTATTTACTTTCTTCGTGTTGGCAATACAAACAATTTAGGCTATATTTAGGCTATTTAGGCTCCTGAACTTGATTAAATCATCTCGTGCCTAAATAGGTCCTTTTCAACCTTCGTGAATTTTGAAATTTACGATTCATTTCCAAGTCTGAATGGTAGAGAACAAGCGTACTGGGACGTGTCAACGGCGCTTTGACAAAATATAACATATTGACGTAAACTGCTTGCTCTAAACATGATCCTTATATAATACTTGACATTTTGAACTTGATTTGACACTTAATGACGTATTATTTGTATAATATACCAATTTATGTGTTAAATTAATAATATTTAAATTTAAATAAATACAAATAATGGTGCAATTAAAACAAGTTTCTATAAGACTGAAGTCCATTAAAAACATTCAAAAGATCACAAAAACTATGAAGATGGTTTCGGCGAGCAAGTAATTATTTATATTTATTGTTTGTAAGAATGTAAGTTAGTAATTTATTAAGTATCCCATAAAAAAGAGAGATTACGTCCTATCCTTTCTACTTTAGATAAAACTTCCTACTGTATTGTATCAATTCGACTTGTTGCTAAACAAAGTGTTAGGTATTTTAAAAACTATGATTTTACTGACTACTTTAGATCTTTCTAAAACAACAACACAAACAGTAAGTATCGCTTTTGATATATGATAAATATGTTAGTTATTATTCTAGAAAATATAAATGATCGCGTGGGTTTTGATGATTGAGATATACCTTTCTAACAGGTCACGTTATTCTTATTTAAAGTAGAATTATTATATTCATATTAAATTAGTAAAAAAAAAGACTATTATTATTCTTTTTTTAACGGCTTGCGTCCCCCTAACGTAGTCAGGGTGTTTGTTTATCATACTCTTTGAAGAACACTTGTTTGAAGAGCTTGCATGGGGCCATAGGAAGGCCAACACGTAGATGACCCTTGACAAATTTAATGTAAATGTGGCGTGACACTGATGGGCGATTATCTCTGTCTAAACCATATAATAATGCACTCAAGGACAAGCCCGGTAAGTGTAAGACTATTGTGGGATATGAGAACAAAAAGTACTGGGCTATTGGAGTGAAATGCTAGTGGCGATAGGGGTTTGGGAATATGTGGACTATGGCGTCCGCCCGTCGCAATGTTCGGGGAACGTGGAAAAATGGGTAGGCGGTGACCCACCACTCCTTATATGGGCCCCAAAAATGTGTGAGTGGCTAAAGTGTGTAGAGAGGTGGGCTGCAGATTCACCGAAGCTACTTCTGACGTGATGCCATTTATCACTTCCACCCCTGGAGCTTGAGTCTTAGCTCTAGCGATCTCCACTCCGTGCCGCCTTTCCCTGGCCTCCGGAGTTGTGTACGAGGTGTCGCTACTCACCTAAGGCTTCGCCACGAAGCCCCCGGGGGCTTTACGGGTTATTATAATTGTTATTATGAAGTCAGACCTTAGCAATAACCTTACTCTACCTTAAAACTAATATCTTACTTAGAATATATTATATATTTTCCAGCGGTGTTCTCCAGCAATGACTCCAGCGATGAAACTACCCATCTACTCGTCTAATTGCGTTCTATGGCCTCCTCGACCTCTAACAACTACTAAGTAGCTACCTCGACCTCGTTTTATTCATATTGTGTTATAGTAAGTTTGTAGGCTTCTTTATGGGTTTGAAGAAGCCTACAAATCCTGTAACTCCTTAACGTTTAAAGCGTACCCGATCATAGTCTTGTATCGTTTTTGAGTCGTGTTTGAGAAAGATGGGGGCATTCCACTACGTAAGCGACTGAGACTCGTTTGAAATATGTTTTCTGGTCAACTAGTATGCTCATGGCAGTGGCACAGTGTATTTTTGGAAAATAGATTTAAGAAATATATACCATAGCGACTTACTATAAACATTTTAAGTTGTGATTACCTGATTTCATAAAAAAATATAAAGCACTTGTACATTTAATTGAGAGAAAACTATCTTTTATAGATTTACAAAAGCAGAACGCGATCTCCAAGCGGCTCGGCCATTCGGCTATGGACCACGAAAGTTCTACGAATCAACGCAGCTGGTCAAAGGCACAATAGATGAAAAGAAGGACGAGAAGGGTAAAGATGCAGCCATAGAACCCGTGGTCGAGAAACCAGAAGAAAAGGAAGGGGACAAAAAAACTAAGAGGATTTATGTAGCTGTCACTTCAGATAGAGGCCAGTAATCTTTACTTACGTCATAAGTTTAAAGATGATTAAAAACTCATGCAACAAAGAAAATCACTGATATAATTCAATCCTAATTTAAATAAACTTTCATCCTACCATTAAATATAAGCCTTATACATAGAGATTACTTTAGGTCCTAGGTTTTACGTTCCTACTTTTATTTCTCCATTCCACGCGGTCAGATCTCAACGTCAAGTCAGCATTTATTGGGCATACCACTTTTACAGAGACCTCGAAGAAGCGGCTAGACTTGATCTCCTATTACATATGTCGCATTATTAGCAAACATGGTTTGCTAAAAATGTGGCTTATTGAGAAGTAGATAGATAAAGGATGACAATGATTTCTATTGTGGGGTAAGGAAAGGACAGACAATTTATAAGAAGTAATCTATAATCTGCTTTTTCATTAAAATTATATTCAATTATAGTATAAGTTTTATGTTTTGGGCTTAGATATTTAATTCAAAATAATTCCTATTTTAATATCCAACTTTAGGTTTTCTTGAAAGTGACTAAGGCTGGTGTGCGTCGACTTTTCACCGATGATTAAAATAAAATAATCGCGAAAAATGTATGCATAAAGAGTGATTATTTTATTTTAATCGTTGGTTAAATGTCGGTGCACACCAGCATAAGAGATTGAAACATCAGTAAATAGTGAGATTGTTTGTAAAAATCGTATGTGCCTGTACAAAAATGATATTATAAGGTTAAACAATATATAACGCCCCATTATTATTATTGGAAACCAAGTCTCAGATGATCAACAACGTGCTTGCCATGACGTCAACAAGCAGGTGATTCATGTTTAAAAGAGTTTGCTGTAACAGAAGAATCTTATCGAATATATGGTTTACCACTCGCCATTGTTAACTTTATACCAATTTATTATGTCCACATTTTTACTTAATTTAACATTGGTTTTTCCTCCATTTGTTTTTTTACATTAAAAAATCCGAAGTAATTGAGTTGGAGCCTTATTATATGTAAACAACATGGACGCAAATTTGATTTGATTATAGCCGGTGTCTAAATCTTACTGACGGATAATAATTTGACTTACTATCCGTTAAAGCTCCGTGTAAGTCAATGTCAAAATTCAACCCATAGTAAGACATGTAAATAAATATAAAAATATAGGAACCGGCCCTTAGTAGTTTTATTGGCCTAATGTGAATTGTACACATGTCAAGGAAAGCACTGCTATTTTACTGATAAGTGAAAGGCGTCATAGATTGACGGACTTTGGACAGGCGCGGTGGGTATACAAACCATTAATGTGTCCCACCACTGGAACTTTTGTGGGCTAACATTAATTTGATAAGCAATTCACTGTTGCTTACTATCAACAACAATGACGCGCATTTTAAAGTATCTATCTATACTATAACGAAACTGTAAATGATTCCACTTTGCACAATGCGTTTAAAAATATGAAAAAAGCCAGGAGGGATAATTTGGACTTAGAGATTTCGAAAATTGCATTTTTAGACTATTTGTCTTTCTGTTAGAGTTATCTTAAACATATTAAAGTCGGTGCTTAGTAATTTTGAAAATATAGTATTTTATATGTTTTACTTTGCACCGACTTAAAAATGTTTTAGATAATATATATTAAAAATAAGTTATATAATTAAAAATAGCTTTACAAATAAGTTATTTTATACTTTTTAGTTTTTGAAGTCGGTTTTTCTAAACGAAGTTTTTGAAGTAAAACTTCTTTAGGCCCGACTAGGAGGTAACTGGACGACAATGCAACGGAAGTCCGTTACGGCAATATGGCGTCGTAATATGGCGTCACGTTTCTGTACCATCCGGTTTTCAAATATTTTTGATTTTGTCAATAGATAATTCATAAACAAATCAATCAAAAAAAAATTAAATTAGTAGAAAATATTAAATTATTATTATTAAATTGAATAATAATAAAAATTATACAATAGAATTAATTATATATATATAATATTTAATTATACATACAAGTAACTAAGGTCTTTTCAGTATACTAGCTTGTACAGTCGATGTGAGTATATTCCGATGTTTAAGTCGGGAATAACCGAAGTAAGCCTATTTTGGTACTAATATAACCTTAATTTTATAGCATATGTACGTCCACGTGTTATATAAGAGAATATTTTCTAAAAGTGCAAGTGATAAAAAAGAATTTGAAAAAAATCATATTATAAAAATAATAAGTGATTCTTTATTGAATGAAAATGTCTGAATGTCAAGAACATTTTACGCCGTCATCTGTACTTTTACTTCAATCGCGTGTGAACGTTACACGCACTCTTTTTTTTATTTGTTGCTTTTTAGTGTTTAGCTATGGGTAGGCATACGAAACGTGCCGCGCGCCTTAAAAATTATAGGTCCCAAAAAACGGGAACGGAAAAAAATGTTCATAAAATGAAAACTACTGGGCCAAAGTATGTTAAATTTTTAGGGGACCAAATTGCAACTATTCCGCATCGAACTAAAAAAGAATCCCGTAAATTGGATCATAAATCTCAGAGTAATCGGTGTACATACATAAAAAAACATATCGATCCAGTTGAGAACCTCCTCCTTTTGGAAGTCGGTTAATGACACTGCAATCACGTTTTTAATTCACTAACAAATACCTACACCGTCATAAGCAAACGCCAAGCATTTTATTACTAAAAATTCGGTTGGTTTTGACTCGCCTCTATACTTTCCTGGGCAGTTGTGTAAACTATATTGACTTAGTTTCTTTGTTATTATATGTAAAAACCCAATTAAGTTGTTGTGTAAGTAAAATAAAGCTATTGTCTCTAGTGTGTTTATACGTTGTATAAGTTTGTTATCAATATAATTAATATACGTCGTTTGCACTGTTGAAGTAAATATATATATATGTCGGAGGGAAGCTATGACTTCATACGACATGACGATGTATTGTTGACAGGATGTATAACGCACAATATCATTTGTTTACATTATAATCACTTCTAAAATTCTTAATGTAATTTAATTAGATTTGTTAATGTTTGTATAACTTCAAGATCGTTCTAACCTAATAAAAGTTATGAATATTGTAATTAAATAAACGACCAATCAGAGCAGAGCTTATGGCGGAGCGGGGTCGGACGCCCTCTATACTTTGAGTAGTATCTACTTCGGTAGACTGAGGAGTTTTTGTGTGGCACATTGAGTTGATGGCAGCAGGTCGAGTTGGACCTTAGAGTATTTTAAAGAAAGTGTTTTAAGTTAGAAGTATGAGCGGGTGCCCTGAACCCACTGCTCGGTCTAAACTATGTCATAATATTGATCAAATCTAAATTAAAAGTGTATAAACCGTGGCTATTGTGTTTTATGCTCGCATTTCATCCTGATGACGCCCACTAAACCTGAAATAACTAAAGATGATGTCGTGAGAACGAGGCCGTTCTCCGACATATATATATATATATATATATATATATATATATATATATATATATATATCCTACAGAGACACTTTTTACCGTTCGTTACGAGGTTATCGGCAAAATCTTCGCGAAGTCGATCAAAGTCATGGAAACTGGCACAATGTTTATTTTGTATTCTCGTTACAATGTTTATTGCACTCTTGTGACATCGACTGAAGATTCTACATTAAGTTGTAAATTAGATCAAATAGCTCAACTTAAGGATGCAACAGCAGTTATTGTCAGATTTTTCTAGGCTTGTATTTATTTGTGTTTTTTTTAAATAATATTTTATTAATGTATGTATATATTTATAAGATATTGATTCGGTAGTGAGAATAATGTAACATACCTCTGTTCCTATCAAATTTTTGGTCCATCCTAAGATTGAGTGGAAGAAATTGCTAATAGCTATGCAGTATTGTAAAATTTTATTTCTAATAACTGTATTTTTAAAAACGCAATAAAACATATTCATTCGTTCATATTAAGGCTTGTATATAGGCCAACGGGAAATATTAATGGGGTGGGCTAAATGAGTTTTTATTAAAGAGCCTATCAAGTGTTAAACGAAGATATGATTTCTGTTCCACTAGACATTCGAAACCTACTATAAAGACTATTGTAAACCGGCTTCAAAAAAGGTGCAGTTCCCAATTCGTCGTAAAAATATATCTTTTGTTATGTACCTATGTCCGATTTTGATGATTCTTATTGCATTCAATTCAGCACAGCTTCGAAATGGTTCCCATATATATTATTGCTATCGGACTTTGAGTTGCGAAGATATAGCAAAAAATCCTAGAAATCGTCTTGAACTGACTTCAAAAAATGAGGAGGTTGTCAATTCGTCGTGATTTCACTTTGCAATTTTCTTTTATGTATGTTCAGTCATAACTTTGTAAATTTTGCAATATATACAAAATTAATTTAAAAAAGGAGCATGAGATATGTAAATAGAAGAAAAACATTTTTCAGTTAGGCGTGCTGCTGGGGAGTTTCTTGGCGCTTCTTCTCCTTGTCAAGAATAATACGTCGCCAATCAGCGAACATAGAATAGAAAGTAAATTGTAATTTTAACTTACATGTATCACCTTCAAAAAATGATTCCCAGGTGAACTTTTAAATAAAAACTTAAGAATTTGTAAAAGTACCTAATAGCCATACCAATCATTATTGGGATGCCAACAATAGTATAGTTTCTACTATTATACATACATTTTAGTATTCTACGCTCTTTCTAAATACAAACTGTAAATCTGCTAAATTTCACTTGTTTCCGGACACGCAACATGCCTAAAAAGAGGCACAACATATTTTCTATGTATGACAAGGCGATATACTAGCGATGAATTTTCATATTTACCTAATATCTAAATTATAGATTTAAAGACAGACAAACATATTAATGAAAGGAGCATATGTTAAAGATATTATATGTTAATAATAATTGCTTGTTGCTTATTTAAGTCATATAGATAAACTCTCGTCAATAAAGCATTTGAATTAGTTGCGTAGAAAGCATATCTCATATGAACTCCACCTCTTATGTATTCTAATACTTATATATAGTTATTGTTTATTAAACTAGGTTACATTTTAATTAGTGAAACATTTTATGCTTGGACTACTTTGTTTTAAGTTGTGGCCGCACGCACAATGTTACAGTTAAATATTTAGATTGTGTTCGAATGCGGCTTATTTAAGGCGTTAAAAAATAACCTCGTTAAGGCATGTTCATATTAGTGTGTATACGTAAATATTTAACGTCATTATTAATATCGCATCTCAAAGAACAGTCTAAGGCTAGTGGCAATGCCAAAGTCCTTCAGAATCTTTCGGTATTAATTTTTCGGACGATACCAGGGCTTCCATAGGTGTAGACGTTTTTCAGGTGCATTATTAATTTATTGTTAACTAGCTGACCCGGCGAACTTCGTACCGCCATATTTTCTGAATTCCTAAAAGACTTTGTTTCATGACACAAAAACAAAATCACCCGAATCGCTCCCAGTGATTAGGAGGATTCTAGAACCCGATCTCAGCGCCATCTACCGGATCCAATTGTGGATTTAAACCATCCCGGGACCCACTCAAACACACACACAATATTTCATCAAAATCGGTAAAGTCGTTCTCAAGTTATGCGCTTACCAACACATTTTGCGATTCGTTTTTATATATAAGATCAGCTTCTGCCCGTGACTTCGTTCGCGTGGAAAGGAAGTTAAAAAACACCCGCGATTTTGAAACATTCTTCATTGGTGCTCCGCTCCTATTGCTCTTAGCGTGATGGTTTATAGCCTGTAACCTTCATCAATAAATGGGCTAACACTGAAAATTTTTTTCAAATCAGACCAGTAGTTCCTGAGATTAGCGCGTTCAAGCAAACAAACAAAGAAACAAACTTATCTGCTTTATATATGATATATATAAGACAAAACTCTCTCACTGACACCACACCCTATCAAATTATCCGCTTCTATTATGTTACGTTACGTACGTTGCAGAGAAATTACTTTTAGTCTTTTATAAGCTGTTTAAGTAATTAAAGCTTTCTAACTATCCCACGGGAACTCTTTAATTTTTCGGGATCAAAAGTATCCTATATGTTGACCAGGGATATAAGCTGCCACCATACAAAATTTCATTTCAATCGGTCTAGTCGTTTCGAAGATTAGCCGTTACAAACAGACAGACAAACAGAGAAACAAAAAATTAAAAAAAAAACCAAATTAGTTCTATTCCACTTCTTACATCCCCCTGACTCGGTTTTTAGCATTTTTTTTAATTGTACAGAAATTTGACCTCTACAATTTTATTATAGATATAGAAGATATATAGATTACTATGTAGAAATGAAGGTCCTACAGTATTGCATTGCTGTCGATTATTGCTATGATAATTGCTTAAGGCGCTTAGTTTACTTTCATACAAATTGGTATAAAACAACATAAAGAATACGATACCAACAAATTAATATGCTTTAGAACTTGAAATGTATGACATTTGATAAATGTCAAAAGATAATTTATCTTCATGATGATTCGTACTGTGTGAACTTTGGAACTACTATAATAAGCAGCTCCCATTAACTCGCAATATTACTATTAACGACTATCTTACGGATCCAAATAGTGACCCAAATAGTTTAAGAGCCAGTGATCAGCTACCTGTATGTATTTGACCAGACCTGAGGTTTTGTACATTGAGGCCCCTATACCCCTAGGCCCCTACTTTGCGTATACACATCAATAAATAATAAAATCTTAGCTACTACCCAGTCAAATGTATCCGTTCGCTGTTTTACATTAATTTATTTACTTGCGATTTACTTTATCACTATATTTACAGAAATTAATATTTTTATATTTTATATACTAATAGCTTAGGAGCCAGTGATCGGCTACCTGTATGTATTTGACCAGACCTGAGGTTTTGTACATTGAAGCACCTATACCTACCATGCATGGTACGGGGACTCACTAAGCTCTAAGTGGTGGACGCGACGAGCGCTGAGGTAAGACAGTATCGATTTTTGACGAATTTTCAAACCATTTGACCAGGGCTGCCGTTTTGATATTTGAAAATATAGGCTTATTATTATCGGAAAATAAGAATGGCAGACCATTATCACGCGGTTAATTTTGTGGCAGACCATTTTGAAAATGATACAAAAATTTGAAAGTAATTCACCAGATCTGCCATTGATATATTTTGTTTATTATAGTCTTAAAAACGTATATTGATCGCGGCAGACGTCTACTTTGCGTATACACATCAATAAATAATAAAATATTAGCTACTACCCAGTCAGATGTATATGTTTTCCGTTCGCTGTTTTACATCAATATAATTTACTTGCGATTTACTTTATCACTGTATTTACAGAAGTTAATATTGTTTTTTTATTCTAAAGGTGTCCCAAAAAGGACCCAAGATTTGAAATTGATGAAAAACACATTTTTTTTTCGTTGTAATATTTTTGTATATAAAATCTTGAAATTCATAAAATAGGGTTATTTGTGGAATAATACGTCAGGCAAATGTCCTCCTAGGCTTTGCTGGCACATACGCACTCTTTTGTCAAAATTTTCTATGACCATTTTGCATAGATGCGGCTGAAATTCTCCGATGCAGCGTCGAATTTCCTCTTTTAAAGCATGAGTGGTTGTGGGCTTATTGGCATAGACTTTAGACTTTAAATAACCCTATAAAAAGAAGTCTAAAGGCGTTAAATCGCAAGATCTAGGGGGCCAATTCTGATCACCGAATCGAGAGATCACACGACTAGGAAATGTTTCATGCAGTAATTGCATCGTTTCTCTGGCTGTGTGGCAAAAGGCCCCGTCTTGTTGAAACCACATTGCTTCCACATCGATATCCGCTAATTCGGCTAGAAAAAACCTTGTTATCATGTCGCGATATCGAGCTCCATTAACAGTAACTGCTTGGCCGGCCACATTTTGAAAAAAATATGGTCCAATAATGCTTCCAGCCCAAAATCCGCACCAAACAGTGACCCGTTGTGGATGCATTTGTTTTTGAACAATCACATGTGGGTTCTCTGAGCCCCAAATGCGGCAATTCTGACGATTAACAAAGCCATCGAGATTAAAATGTGCTTCGTCGCTAAAGATGATTTTGTTTGAAAAATCTGCATCCCTGTTTTGGTGGTCGATAATCCATTCAACGAACTCTCTTCGCTGTCCATGATCATGAGGCTTCAGTTCTTGTGTTATTTGAACTGTGTAAGCATGGAGATGCAGATCTTTAGTGAGTATACGTTGGAGAGAGCTTCTTGAAATTTGCAATTCTTGCCCACGATGCCTAATGGATGTTCCTATATGTTCACGGACATTCTGACGCACTGATTCGATATTGCCATTTGAACGGCTTGTTTTTGGACGACCAGTGGAATGAACATCATGAATTGATCCACTCTCCCTGAATTTTGCAACCACTCTGCTCACAGTTGATGAAGTTCAAGTCAATATTCCGACCATATTTTGCACGGAATTTCGGAACCGTGCCCGCCAAACTTTCATTACTTTTGAAATATTGTTCAATAATAAAAACGCGTTGATCTTTCGTATAACCCGACATTTTTACAAACCCTAAACATTCAGCTGTCAAATAGATTTTTTAGGGTTGCCAGCACTTAAATACAAAAATGGCGGCAAATTGAAATCTTGCGTCCTTTTTGGGACACCCGATATATACTAAACTTCATTAGATAGATAATAAAGAAGTAGGACAACACATGTGTCTTCAAATAGTTCGAAGGTGACCAACTTCCATCTTGTGTGAGTGACTTAACCACCGATGTCCCTGGTAAGTTGATAAAAATTCTTTCTTGAGAACATGTTCAGATCAATTTAGAAGTAAATTTATGTTTTATTTTTTACTTTACCATTTATGTTTTATTTTTGCAGAACTCGATTCAATGGATGATGAAGATGACTCACCTAACGATAGTGACATGACTCCGATGAAGATGAATGAAGATTTATTTATGTATATTGTAAAAAATATCATGCATGCATGCATGATATATTTTAAACTTATCTAACACTTAAATTTTGTCTTGACGAAATGAAAAGAGTTTTTTTTATCAGCATTATACCATATGATTTATGATACTTCCAAAAAAAATCACTTCTTTATTATCTAACTAATTAAATTTAGCATATAGAATATAAAAAACATTAATTTCTGTAAATACAGTGATAAAGTAAATCGCAAGTAAATTATATTGATGTAAAACAACGAACGGAAAACATATACATCTGACTGGGTAGTAGCTGAGATTTTATTATTTATTGATGTGTATACGCAAAGTAGACGTTTGCCGCGATCAATATACGTTTTTAAGACTATAATAAACAAATATATCAATGGAAGATCTAGTCAATTTCTTTCAAATTTTTTTAGTGTATTCAAAATTATCTGCCATAAAGTAAAACCGCGCGATAATGGTCTGCCATTCTTATTTTCCCATAAAAATAATAAGCCTATAGTTTCAAATATCAAAACGGCAGCTGTGGTCAAATGGATTTAAAATTCGTCAAAAATCGATAGTCTTGCCTCAGCTCTCGCCGCGTCCACCACTTAGAGCTTAGTGAGTCCCCGTACCATGCATGGTAGGTATAGGGGCCTTAATGAACAAAACCTCAGGTCTGGTCAAATACATACAGGTAGCCGATCACTGTCTCTTAAACTAAAATATTTCTTTTTGTAACTCGGACGTGACGTCGAAAGTAGTCGTGGTAGCTTAATGGCTAGCGCACGCGCCCCTAAATCGAAGGGCGAGGGTTCGATCCTGACCGGAACGCATGCACCTCTTGGTCAGTTTTCTGATCTAATGTCCATATTGTAACAATTACCACATACTAACAACGGTGAAGGAAAACATCGTGATACAACCTGCACATCGAGATAACCGATGTGTCAAACCTGCCAAGCCACCTTGGACAAGCGTGGCGGATATACTGTCCGTTTTCCCTATAATGGGAGGCCCGAGCCCAGCAGTGGGACATTTATGGGCTGATATTATAACTCGGACAGAAATTCTTGTAATGCCTATATTTAAAATAATTTAATTTGATTTTTGCCAATGCTTTCAGAGTACTGCACACCATAGTTCAAATAAAACTTGAAAATTTGCTTAACCTTCCTTCGCTTAAATTGTTTTTGGTCCTGTTTCCATCAGGTCTATGCGGAGGCGTACACAGCGGTGTGGCGCGGCGGATAAGGCGTGAGTTCGTGTCCAGGAATGCCGATGGCACCACACACAAGCTCGTCTGCATCGGCGAAAAATCGAGACTGCTCCTAAGAAGCTACTCACAAAGCATGCTTGTATCAGTAAAAGATGTAAGGGTTGTATTTAGTACACTTAACATTTAAAAGTCATTTTCAAGTGGACTAAATGTATTTTCTTTTATTGGACTTTACTCTTTGAGAATCTATTTTCATATAACGCCTCCGGTATGTAAGACGTATGAGGAGTAAAATAATACAAGCGTAATTCAAAAGCATAAGTTGTTTTCAAAACACCCCCGTATAAAAGCGAACAAAACAAAATATTGAAATTGATCAGGCTGTTTTTGTTAAATAATTTAAGTGCTAGCTTGTACTTGGGTAGTCTGAAAGGTTTCCGGTCTCAACTTGAAGATAGCAGCACTCGTAAATAAAAGCTAGTGAATTTCATCGTTCATCTGTTGACACATACTCACCCAAGTTTCAGCCATTTTCAGGGAGCGAAGTCCTGCAGCGCGTGCTAACGTCACTACTCGAGGTCGCCGACCTTCAGCTGGCACCCGGAGAGGCAGGTACGCGCATTACTTCCCTCCCTGAGTTAGGTTCCGTTACGGAGGGCCCTTAGCGAGCTAGGAAAGCAAGGGACCATCGACCCCCGTCTAACGAAGTGGGGTGTGTTCTCCCAGGGCACACTCCAGGCACTTTGTTGCCCTGGATCGGTTGGGCGTAACTACGTTCGAAGTCTCAGCCTTTCCTTCACAAACTAAAGCGCAGGGTCGTCAAGGGAGGAGGGTGTTTTTAGTGGGTATTGGGGTTGCTCGCTCGTGTAGCAACACTCGGAGTCTCCACACTATTCTGTGACGTCGATCGCGGACGGAGCACTGTCAAGAGCATACTATTGCGTACAGTGTTATCGCCCCCGACCGACGCGTGTCGTTCCCTAGCAACGACCCAGTTTGTGCGTAAATCGGTTAAGCATTTTCCCACGCCTCAAAAAAAAAAGTTTCAGCCATTTTGGACGCACAGTTATTATGTAATAGTCGTTATATTTGACAAAGTGAAGGCAGATCTTGCGGTAAAATGGCCACATATGCAGTAAAATAAAATCCTGTTTCACCAAGACATCGTACCACGTCTCACACCTCAGTGGTTGCCATGGCGAAAATCCACGAATTACGGTTTGAACTGCTTGACTATTCGTCTTACTCGCCAGATCTAGCCCCAAGCGACTTCTTTTTGTTCCCTTATCTAAAAATTGCACTCGGAGGACAGAGATTTTCGTCAAATGAAGGGGCAATCACCTTCGTGAATAATTATTTTGCAGAGAAAAACGCTGAATACTATTTGGAAGGGTTACAGAGATGGGAGCATCGCTGGAGAAGTGTGTAGAGTTACAAGATTATGACGAAAAATATAAAAAAACTTTCTGAAATAATGTCTTGTATATTTGTTGGGTCGGAAACTTTTTAGACCACCCACGTATGTAAATGTTGATGGGTTGATGGGTTTTAGCCACACTGCTGTTATATTTCTGTCCGGCGTAATTAAAGATTAAAATTTTTAAGTACCTAATATCAGAGTATTACTTATATAACTTTAGATACTTAGGATGTTTGTGAGTATGTTTAATGTTTATATGTGTGTGTATGTATTTTCTACTGACTAAATAGTTATCTGTCTGTATGTTTTTCTTGTAACCGCGCCCTTATTCGGCCGCATTCGGCCGCTGTCGCCGCGCATGTATATATACATGATGGTTTGGCTAGGGATATAGGACTTACTGGTTGCGTTGAAGAGTCCTGTTGGTTGTTAGTGATGAAAGCGACCGTTGTTGATTGGTGAGAGCTAAAATTTTAACACTGCACCGGGTATATTTGTCTGTAGCAAAAACCGGCGCCACTTCATCGCGGTAATTTTCTTACACACTAACTCGTGGGTGGTGCGGGTGTAGAGATGTGACATTAGGGATGTGCATTTGTCGTCGCGGAGCAAACATATGTATTTTTTTTATGTTTAAGGAGTAAAATTCAGTCGTGCGTCGGTGCAAAAACGGTAATTTACAGCCAATTCTTTTTTCTTCAGATCGGACGTATAGCGCCAGTCTTCGCGGACGCATCCGTGATGGCCGCAGCCATCACGGACTCCGGTTACGGGTTTGACATTGGCGAAATATATTACAACAAATACTTCAGTCCGGTCAAATATGAATTGTCTGTTATACCCTTCTTCGCTAAGTTCAAGATCGAGGTTTGGTCATTGTTCTACTAACCAACCAATATTTTATTAAGTACTATTTACAACATTTCATTAAAAAATTCAATTCACACAAACAAATGTTAACCTTGACATATTTCTCATTAAATTCGTCACTTAATATTCCTTCCCCTTTAGCCGTAGTTATTGTATATATATATATATATATATATATATATATATATATATATATATATATATTAGGTCAGAAAACTGCCCGTCTGCCTTCCAGCCAGGATTCTAACCTTTGAGTTTGGGACGCGAGCATACTTACAACTAATTACTACGACTTACGACGACGACAGGAGACGTTGTCCTACCCTTAAAAAAAAAAGAACCCGATAGTAGCGCTATCTACCGGTTCCAATTGTCAATCAAAACCACCATAAAAATTCATCAAAATCGGTCCCATCCTTTAGGAGAAGTTCAGTGACATACACACGAATAGAAGATTTTAGTGAGTCTAACCGTAATTTAGATGAACCGCTTCTAGCATCCTCTGGAGATAAGAGATAGGGCCTACTTCAAAATTTAATTTTATCAATTTCAATTTTTTTTAATCACTTCTTTTTATTTATTTATTTTACTAATTTTCATGTGCTACTTTTCATTGCATAAGTACAGCAAACGGGCTGATGAAAGGTGGTAAAAGTCGTTTATGATATATTTGCAACACTAAAAGTATCACCGACGTGTTGTCAACCTCGAAGGAAACTTATGACACCTTTAACAAAATCCATATCACAGTGTTATGGGAAATCATCTGCTAAGATTAAGTTGCGTCCCATGCGTAATAGGACCGTTCTTGAGAACCTGTGCATGCATGAGCTCAACGGCTGCCTAAAGGGGGTCCCGATATTAAAATTTTTGTTAAGTGCTTTGGAACTAGTCGTATATTGTACTTACTTTACTTCAGACAGCGCCGAACATAAACGCTTTCGATGACGTTGATGACGATCAGCTCGAGTGTTACGCAGAGTGGACCCTAGCTGCCCTAATCTACTACGCCCTAAAAGAAGGCGCTGCTTCCGAACAGTCTGCCCGTATGTCGGCCATGGACAACGCGACCAAGAATGCAGCTGAGATGATCAGGAAATTAACGCTGCTTTTCAACAGGTGAGTAGAGATACAAAATTATTGTAATATCAATTCAAAATCCGTGGTAGATTAGTGCTTAGTGCATTGGTGTTCCAAATTCCAACGCAACGGTTTGAACTTTGACCAAAATGCATGCACCTTAGGCAGTTTTTTGATTTAAAGTGCATCATGTTACCATTAACACGTGCTGATGATGAGTCAATGGTAGTTGTCCTTGATTACCTAATAAGTATATAGTATAGTATAGTTGAGTATCAAAAAGAAGAAAGCCTCAGAAATCGTATCAGAATTTTTTATATCTCTCAAGGATGTCGATCCTTGAGACGTGTTCAACTTTAATAAAAATACAAGACCAACCCTACTATGGAACGCATGCTCAAAGACTAAGATAGTGAAACTACGCAAATTCTCTTTGTATAATTATTAATTAATATCTGTTCTACAGAACAAGACAGTCTGTGATCACCAGGGAGCTGATCGAAATCATATCAGGTGCTGCAGCATTGAAGT
This sequence comes from Dendrolimus pini, assembly GCA_949752895.1. Classification (NCBI taxonomy): domain Eukaryota; kingdom Metazoa; phylum Arthropoda; class Insecta; order Lepidoptera; family Lasiocampidae; genus Dendrolimus; species Dendrolimus pini. The sequence goes on from OX457125.1 coordinate 25,990,363, forward strand.
AGATTGGTTGTATATTCCATGTAAAAGCGTTTACGGGTCATACCTTTAGTAATAATCTGATGTGATCTCTGCATATTGTGATTTTGTCAAAAATAAACGATTTAAATGATTAAAGGACCGAAGCAAAGTGATCACCATACTGTGGAATAATTTAGCGTATAGTTCACGCCAAAATTTATTTCATATACGTTTTCATATGTATTCATACACGGTCAGTTACTGCGCAGTCTTCGAAATCTAAGCCATAGAGCCAATTGGATGCAGACTATAAATATAACGTCAATAATTGTAATAATAACTGCTGTAAATAACCTTGTTATTATAATTCATAACAAAAACAATGTTTATCATATATAAGGCGTTAAGGTCTGAAATTAATTCTTGAAGTTATTATCGTACCCTAGATGCTATTTTAATAAACTATTGTAATTGGCGTAATATTTTTTTTATTAATAATATTTTTCTTAACCCTATGAAAGGTCGAAATGTATCCAGTTTTTATCTCAAGTACCTCAACTGTGTCTGTGAAACCTTAGTGTTACTTATATTTCTTAAGTTCCCAATTTTATCAACATTTATTCAATTTAGTTCATTCTGCTTCTTATTGTTTCTGGTGTACTCAAATTCCATTACCGTTCCTTCAAAATGAAAATGTATTTATTTGGATAATGGAATCTTAAGCTGACGGTTAGATGGTTCATTTCTGTCTTTTAGTTGCATGAATTTAGTTGAACATAAATTTGAATCATTTAGGGCGCGTTCCTTTAGTATCTCACAACGCCCAAAATTCTCAGTCTGCCGTTCTATATAGGGACAACGGCCGTTATGGTCGTGGCGAAAACGTCGTTTATAAAACATAATCAGCTTGTTTAGATTCCAATTGTTGAGATACTTATAATAAACTAGGCCATGAGTTGGACCACGCTCGACTTGAAATTGGCGCGGGATTCCCGGGGCACAAAGAACCACAGCACTTAAAAAAGAATGTAAGCTATCGTATTAGTGAAAGCTGTGTCGGAATAAACAAATTTTTATACACCCGAACCACTACAAACCGCTCCCGGGTGAATTCCCGCAGGATTACAAGGATAAAAAAATCACATATTTTATTACATTAAATTTGTTATCGATCAGTGCAAAAATCACGTTGGAATAAAATTTTCGACATTTTTAAATTATCGCCCGAAAAATTCCCGCGGGATTCCCAGGATAAAAAGTTGCGCAGATTTTTAGTCTAAGCATTAGCTGTTGATCACTGAAAACCGAATCGAATGCGACTCTGTAGTTTTTATGTGAATCCTGAACAAACAGACAGACAAGAAATCTAAAAAAAACTGCATCGTGTTAGACCAACACACACATTGTACATCCCCATACAAAGCAAAATACTCTGATGTTATAGGTAATATACAACGGGACCGCTCTGAGGCCGATCCCAGACACTCAGACCGTAGTAAATAACAAAAAATAATTTACGAAGTTTACCATGCCATGAATTCAACCCGGAGCTCCCCGTACCAGTAAATTCATCCAAAAAAGGCTTAGCCCATTTGATTACATAGGATATTATAACTGTTGCGAGCTGATATTAATCTTTTACAGGTATTAATTACAATTTTAATTTGAGCGATCTATTGTTCGCGTTCATCTCTTTGTACGCTTAAGTCGTCGTAAATCCTTCTAGTATATTGTTTGCATTTCGTTGCAAATTCTCAGAAGCCATAAAGCTTTTTAATTGAGAACTCCAAGGACTAACGGACATGTTGTTAAGGTTATGACATTTTACAAATATATAAGGTCAGTCAGACGAGAGGTAATTGGTTAAGTTTCAACTGCAATCGCGGCGTTATGAACGAGTATTCTATAACGACGAACTTTACACGATTTATATCGTTACGATTTTCTGTTTGTTGTATTTGTAAGAACGGTAAATTACGTGTGTGTACTTCTAATAAACTTTGTGATAATTCCAACGGCATTTTTAATTCGTATCCCACAAATTCGTAACATTATAAAAGACTGGCGCCCACTTTATTATCTGCTCTCACTATCACTTTAATATCTCCCATCTCTATCTATCATGGATTAACAAACATGAATTCATGTGATATATTGAATTGTTGTAAGCTCGCTATCAGATTTGGGAAAAGGTAGATAAATCTTGTTTATTAATAAAATATAACAATATAACTAACTAATAGTTTAAAACTATATCCTGATGTCAATGGGATTCCTTCAAGTAATTGTCGTATGATTGTTGGTCCATAAGCGTGTTCAACTCTTCGGGTCTGGTTAGCTTAACTCGGAATAACCAACCTTGTCCGTAGCAGGACTTGTTTATCAGTGAGGGAGTTGATTCCACTTTGTCGTTTCTTTCTGTAATCTGTAATGCAACATACAACTCAACGTTAAACTTTTGAGGGTCAGGTGAGGTTAAAACAGCCACTTTCGCATATTCAGAACAGCCCTTTTGCAGATTGAAAACAGCCACTTTCGCAGACTCAAAGCAGCTACTATGGCATATTCAAAGCAACCACTTTCGCAGATTGTAAACAGCCACTTTCGCAGAATCAAAACAGCCACTTACGCATATTCATAACAGCCACTTTCGCACATTGAAAACAGCCACTTTCATAGATTCTTAGAGCGCTTTCTGAGTTGTCAGAGCCTCAACGGTAAGAGATCAGTATGTTCTAAGTAAATGTTACCTGATAAGTTCATAGAAATATATGCGTTGGTGAAATTTGGTACCGCTCATATCGAGCATACCGATTCTACCCCGCTGCTGCACCGACAATTCAGAAAGCAGACTTAATTTGATAACAGTCAAATTAACATGGAACCTTAATGGTTGTTTAGACGACGTCGCTTATACGTCACTACCGCGCTGCTATTTTGTGTATTTCTATGTATATCCTTAGAAGATCATTTTTGTACATTACGAAAAGTATTTTTACAATGAATTACAGTATTTACTGATATTTAAATGCCTTATACAACTCAAGCCACATGTAAAGTTAGATATTAGAGTAGTATAAAACATTTTGTTTTATGTTAATTATCTAAATATACAATTTATCTAAAGCTTGATCTATAAATTAATCTTGTAAGAAAAAACAAGATTACGCCCGCTTGACAGCGAAAGTGTAGCGACTGTGCGGTCGCGTCGAGTCTACACAGCTTGGCAGCGCGGCGGCAACGCGGTAGCGTTGTTTCCAGAAAAGTTCTTTATCCGCGTTCGGCACTTTTTGGTAGGGGAAAAATCTCGTGCGTTCGCGTCACCGACATGCTTATAGCTTTATATTTGTTGCTATACAGCTGTCGTATTGCGCAACATTAGTGCTGTGTCTATCTTATAAGTAAAATTGAATGGATTTAGTGAAAAGTTCAATGTGTATATACTGTGTATTGTTGAAATGGATTGGTAATTCAAATATTCAAATTTTTCAAATTTTAATACTAAAAGTTTTAAGTTTTCATTTCTATTGGCAGTCTCTATAACTGCCATTTTTTTTAAATTTGTGTCATACGTCGTTATATGGAAGTACTTACTGTGCCAGAGACCGGAGTATACACTTCACTGGCGGCCTTAACGCTTTCTAAAGCCCCACATTCGTCTCCAGCGTCAATACTCTTGCCCATCTCTGGAAGCTGAACATATACCACCTCACCAAGAGCATCCTGAAATTATTAACGACCATTATAAAATACTATTTCAAATAGGACATAATATTATAGGCTGGCACGTATATAAAACTTAAATTTCAATTTCACGCATAATTTACATAAATATGAATGAATGAGAACTCTTTATTGTTCTTCATCATAATCTTAAATGTAGACAATTGATATGGATACATTTGCATTAGAACAATGGGCGGCCTTATCGCTTATAGCGATCTCTTCCAGCCAACCCAGTGTCTAAGGAGATTTTAAAGGAAATTTCAAACGATTTTTGGTGGTGTACTAAACTAAAATAAAAGTAATAAAATCATAATTAAATTCTATTAAAAAAAGTAAAATATAAATATACTATTATATATACATATATAATTACATAAAGATGATATTATAAATTTGATATAATTATATACATTCGAACAATAGATGCATTCATGAAATGCTACAATTTTATTTAATAGACCAAGGATTGTGCCAGCATAACCTTAGGAGCAGACGGTAGGAAATTCTTCAACCTCCTGAGCTAAGCGGATGACGCGAAAAGTTTCCTACTGGTTTCAGTTAAATGAGACCGCCAACACAGTTCTCTGTCAACGACGACTCTAGATTCTCCAAAAGCCTTGGAAAAAGTTCCCAAACTACTCGACTAAAAAAATTTGAAAACATTGTTGTAAATTTAATTCTACTCGACGATAAAAAACAGGAGTTCAGTTCTTGGCACAGTAAATGATGGAAATTAAGACCCTTGATCGAACACCTTTGTCTGAAAGCGTTCTTCCTTCTAATATTATAAACGCGAAAGTTTGTAGGGATGTATGGATAGATGTATGTTTGTTAATATTTCACGCAAAAACTACTGTATGGATTTTTATGAAACTTTACAATAATATAGCTTACACATCAGAATAACACATAGGCTATAATTTATAAAGATATAGTGTGAATTATCCAATATTAAACGATTTTCCATCACCACGCGGGTAAAACCGCGGGCGCAGCTAGTGTTAAATAAAATAACTTTTGAGCTTGGTAAAAATAAACTTATAATTAACCTAATACTCATGATACACTATATTTATCTCATTCTCACGTAGGCTACTTTTATGAAGTTTCTCTTCTGTCGTGTGTGAATTGAAGACATGAGTGGATGAAGGTGATAAGTCGCATAATTCCAATTCTGAGTAAATCGTGATAAACGTTTCACTTTTATTTGAAACTGAACTGAACTTAACACCTATAGCAACTTTTTATTTTTTAAATATGCCTTATATCTATGGTCTAAGTTCTGTAGTCATTTGGTATCGACTTATAATATTCATCTACGCAAAAAAAGCAAAAAACCGAATATGCGACATATCACCTTCATCCACTCACGTCTTCAATTGCACTCATTCAATTTTTTATTTTTACTACCATTAACTTGATAATTATGTAGCTTTTGTTCCTTTTTTTCATACACACAGGTTCTGGTGCTATATCAGCGGTATTGCCCATGGTAGAGTAATGGTGTCCAAGGAACGCTTTCCTTTGTTTAGCTTACTTATTGATTACTAAGGAAAATTTCACACATTTCGTGTTAAAGTATTGAGTAGTGAATAAAGAAAAATTATTTTGACCAACATTTAATACAAAATTATTATATAATAAATACAAAAGGCTTTTCTTAAGTGAACGGCATTTCCCCTGTATCCCCTATACTACGAGTAATGTAGTTAATATATTTTTGAAAACTGTAAAGAAGTCGCCTTGACCACTGCTGCTAACAATAACGCAGGTGGAGCAGAGCCGTAACGAAAAATAATGCATTGGAAATTATTTTCGCTCACCTGTGCAAAATTGGAAATGCCCACTGTTCCAATATTATCATTTACTGATACCCACTCATGCTTTTTGGTGTAGAACCGATCTGGAAAGTATGATATAAAGACGTTAGGCTTCTGTAGCCAAATAGCAAAAAGAAAATATATTTTGTCATCACTGTGAAACGAAAAAGGCAAGGAAGTAACTATAAAAAAAATGAAATTTTCCCATACAAATTAAAATCCGCAATAGCCATCTTTGATAATATATTACAATAAGAGAACTTAAGTTCAAAATATTGAAATTAATTAAAACTAAGTTTAACAATTAAGTGCATGATTTAATTTACTTATAAGTCGTGGTAGCGTAATGGCTAGCGCGCGTGTCCCAAACTCAAAGGACGCGGGTTCGATCCTGGCCCCGGAACGCAAGCACCACTTAGGCAGTTTTCTGACCTAATGTACATATTGTTACAATTACCACGTGCTAATAACGGTGAAGGAAAACATCGTGATGCAACCTACACATCGAGATAACCGATGTGTCAATCCTGCCAACCCGTCTTAGGTATGCTGTCCAGTCCCCCCTATAATGGGAGGCCCGAGCCCAGCAGTGGAACGTTTATGGGTTGTTATTACCGATTAATTGAGCATGGTTCGCGTAAATTTTAGTCCCAGTAAACAGCCCCTTTTGTGTGAAGAATGATAAAACGTGTCCCATGTTTGTCGCTGTTATCAATAATAAATACATAGTACAAAACAACATCATAATCAATACGTCCTCAAGGCCGTGAAGAAGGAAAAAATATCAATAAAGTCACTTACACGTGTACATAGAAATTCAGAACCGTCTTATGAATAAAGGGCCATTTACATGGAGAAAGTTTATTGCAATTTTGGGGCGAGATATAGTATACTATTGTTACGTACGAGCGGGGGTACGCACTTATGGATTGGAAGAAAACACCAGTTTTTAATTTAAAAGCTTTTATTGACTTACACAGCCGCACGCAGTACCTTTCTGCAGGGTTGCCCCTATACGCACGATCAACGATGCACAGTCCCGACGATAAGTTGTCACACCATCAATACCGTCGCCAATATTGCGCGGACCACCTCCAATATTATCGCGTGTAGCTCGCTTCTGGTTCCTCTCTCGAACTACGCTGCACACCTCCTTCGCGTATCTGTCCACCAAACTTGTCACTAAATTCACCACTTAGTTCGTCTCTGTCCTCTATTAACCTTCTCTAATAACTATACTAATATCGCACTTGTCGTTTCACCGTCTTGTACTGAACTCAACTTTAAACTCCCCGGTAGGCGCGCCTTACGCTGTTTATATACCCGGAAGAATTTTCTAGAAACCATATATCTATCTTTGTCTTTTCTTTCCCGAACCTTCTGTTCGGGAACTTTCGTTTATACATCTATCCCTTTCTAACATCTATTTATCTCTTTCTTTCGGTCATCGTCTATCCCTTTCTAACATCTATCTATTTCTTTCTTTGGTTTATCGTCTATCTCTTTCTAAATATATCCATCCTTGTCTTTTCCTTACACAAATTTCTAGTTCTTTCTAAAAGTTCTAAAACTGATTTACGCTGCTGGGCAGTTCCACCCTCGGTCGCCACACTATTTTAACAACATGTTTACATTCTACCAAAAAACAAAAACTTACCTACGAGTATGTCATACGATGATTGTAAGGTAATTATCACCAAGAAATTTGTTTACACTACGATACAAATCGCATTGGGATATTCGCCTACGATTTTTCGTTCGACTTGTACTAGAACTCCTATATGGCCTTTGTTTCAAGGACATGCGAGTATGGTGCCAATCAATTTGAACTCATTTGAATACGAGACTTGCTAATCGAACTTGGTGATGAGCACGGTATTTTGTATTATGTTTACACAGAGACATAAATTTTCTTGACCAAACGATTATCGCCCGTCCGCGTACGATATCGTATGTTTAGTTTACATGACAATATTTTTTCTTGCTTTCAACAATCGTATATATTTGTGGCAAGAAACTCTCTGCATGTAAATGCCTCTTTATTCTATTATATAACAATTTAATCAGCCGTTGCTGCCTCAGATGACTAATGCTGGTGTGCACCAACATTTAACCGACGGTTAAAATAAAATAATCACTGTTTATGCTTACATTTTCAGCGATTATTTTATTTTAACCATCGGTTAAAAGTCGGTGCACACCAGCCTAAAAGTACAGACGGCGTGCCTACATGAACAAAAGCGTCAAATGAAGTGATTATTTACAAAGTTAAGTGCGCAAACTTATGTAGTAAACATGTGATTTGCGTCTTCGTGCTGGGGAGTACTAATGTATCTATCGGTTTTTATTCCAAGTTCTCGTAACGCACTGCGGCGCGATCGGGTTCCAATTTCAAAATCTGCTTCCAGGTAAGGTCGTGAGCTCTGCCTTTGTGTTGGCAGAGTCATGTAGCAATCAATTGCAGTATGGAACCTCGAACTGAAGCTCTTTACCCCGGTATTAATGCGGGGGGCACCATCTCCTATAAAGAAGTACGGAAACCGCGTGACGTAGGGGTATCGGCGGCTTGCGTCGGCCAATCTGCGGCGTTGAGGACTATCATGACTTCTCGAATATCGCCCTAATCCTGGTAAACGAGGTCAAGGGAGTAGCCATTGTACCGGGGAGCGATCCCGTGGAGGTAGGTGTGTGTGGCGGCCGACATCGCCACGGATTCCTCCACGCTCGGGATGCTCACGTCACGGGCGATGATGTCGTTTCTGACGTATCTCTATCTTTTTCCTTTGCCGGCTTCAATCTGAGAACTCGGGGCTTTGGTCCTTCGAAGGTGTCACTGCTTGTTCACTCAGTACTTGTAACTTTATGTCCATGTCCTCTATATCAATGGTCTCCAAACTATTTTATCTCGTAGACCCAGTAGACTCAGTTGTAGATGTTATGTAGTAGATGCCCTATCTTTTAAATCGAATTTAAAGAAGGAGGAGGTCTCAATTCGTCGCAGCTACCACAATCGAAAATGTTTGTAAGAGAAAAAGTTGGGCGTCTCATCAAAATGAGGTTACTCACGGAAAATTAGCTTGATAATAATCGTATAGTGTATTTAATTCCATTATCTGAGTTCTATCAAATGTATAATTTTGAATTCATGCTACACATTAGTTGTGGTGAAAAGTAACTAGATGTCGTTACACGTTTTGAAATCGGCATAAAGTCCATTTATTCTCATGCATTTTATTTTATTTTATCCTATCGACTTGACAGTTATATAATATAGACTGTTCTGCCACAGGTGTGTTACGGGTTTTATTTCAAATTATAAATTCTTTGTATAGTTTGCGAACATATAAGTAAATAGTGATAATTAAACCAGCTATTTCGAACAAATATCAAAAAAGGACTAACGCGGGTAGCATTGCTTTAATCTTTTATATACGTACTATGCGTCTCCGGAAATTCCGACTATACCAATAAATAAACTATCCCATCTTGCGGGATAAAAGTATCCCATCTCCCTTGTTGGTCGTTATATATATATATATATATATATATATATATATATATATATATATATATATATATATATATATAACCTAGGTAACATTACATCTACCTCTTTGTCTGCTGCAGGCAATAAAAGGAAACGGTCATCAAAAAATTACTGGTCGAATGATTTCGCAAGAGCAGTTTATTTACTTATAATAAAATAATACTGGTGATAAAGCAAATAAGGCAATATTGCGTAATTTTACATTCATATCAATAGGATTTGTTCCCAATTCAAGAGATAAATTCATTATTCCAAAAATGATAATCGTGTGTCTCTGTGTGGGTGCATGCTCAAGTTTTATTTGACATTGAACATAGTAGTGATTTTAATCAAGCTGATATTATATGGTTAGCTTTTGTATTTTAACGTGGATGATCTGTCTAAATATAAAATCGAGTCGTTGAATGACGTTGAATGTTTTGTATTCCTTCAGTTCTGAGCCTTTTAACCAAAATTTACAAAGTTTGGCTGAACCGTGTAATACAGTCTTAACATTGATTTATTGATTGATAGCTATGTATTGACGTTAATAGAAAAAAACTTAACATTAAAATAAACATTGTATTTTTACGTATAATAACGAATTGTTTAAGAATTAATACATTTAAGTACAACGCACTCAGAGGCGGATGATGGTTTACCTGCGATTCAGGATCTGGTTTTACTTTTTGATCTAAGTTAGCTGCTTATTTAAGTCGTAGTAGGTTAGTGGCAGACATTTTATCGTTTTATTACATTGAGGTGAGTTCCAATACTGGTCGGGGAAAATGTATCATAATAATATAGCACTCATGAAAGTAGGTAATGTGAAATTATTATGTCGAATATTATAATCTATCTATCAATAATATATCTGTAGAGGGTTTGAGTTTGTATAGCGGCGGAATGAAAAAGTTTATAAGTTTTCAAATTGATTCATTTAACGTTCCGCGAGCACATGTTACCCTTTCAAACTAAGTCACAGAACAGACTGTTTCACAGAAAATTGTGTTTAACTGTTATTTTATTTTTAAACCTTTTTATTGGTTTTTATGATAAGTGTAGTGATTATATCTTCTTTGTTTCTTAATATCTGGCATTGCCATTCTGTCACATAAACATAAATAAAATTAAGTGTCTGTTTGTCAGAGTAAAAGCTACATATTAAATGCATCTAAAAATATATACACGGTATCAATAAAAAAAACAATTTTAACATTTTTATTTGTCTGGATGTTCCGGCTAATGTCTGAAACAGCTGGACTGATTTTCACTGGCAGATAGCTGATGTTATAATTACTAACTTAAGCTGGCTGTTTTTAGAATTCCTTATAAAAAAAATACACGCAGACGCAGCTACTATTTTATAAACGTAAATTTTATTAGAATGTTTACAGTAATGTTTCTTGTACTCATGCAAGCAAAAATCGACTTTAAGATGATGAACATTTTAATTCCGTGAGAATACAATGCGTTTAAAAAGACAATAAAATGAGGGGAGCTAATTCGAACTTACTTAAAATTTCATTTGCAAGGAAACTCAGCACGAGACTTAGAAGACTATTCATCCGGATAAATAACCTACTTTCCGCGGCTTAAATGAATAAGTATATTGGAAAAGACGACGCTAAGAGATCCATTTTACCTTAGGTATCGGTAAGCTAAAAATGATATGTACTTGTATGTTCTGTGCTGTACATGGCTCGGCTGCAACACTGCGATCTGATGGTAGTTCTGGTGACCTTCGAGGCAACACGAATCATCCTGTACAGCACCATTGTCCCTGGAAAGTATAGCGGTATATGTATACCTTAGTAAATCATTTTGATACAGTTTCAGCGTTATTGAGCTGGAAGATCATCCAGCAATACTGGTTTTCAGTGCTATCCAACCTAAATCATTAGCTAGACTAGAGCTGTCTTTACCCGGCGGTGTAAGGGGTGCGTGGCATCCGGTCACTAGGGTGCGTAAGCCAACCGCAATATACTTACATAAAATACATAATCAACTAGTTTTAAATACACCATCTGAGTTATTCACAAACATCGGGAAAGTTTCCGTGTTCAACGGCAAGCTCCCGTACATATTCGAGAACGTGTTTCAGACAGGATTTGTTAATAGCGTTTCAGGTTAGTTCGGATTGCAAAATGATTCGTTCGGGAACTTGTCGTTCGGGCACGGAAACACTTTTGACATTTTTGAATAACCATACATATCATTACGAGTTCGCCAATTTAAAAAGCAGAAAATTAATTCCGACACATGAGAATGTAGCAACTTTATTATAAGTAACAAAAGTTTGAAAATTTATGAAATGAAATGAAAACTCATCAAAAATTGAATATGAATACATTTCCATGAGAACAACGGGCGGCCTTATTGCTAATAGCGATCTCTTCCAGGCATCCCGGCATCCAAGGGGACATTAAAATAAAAATTAAATAATGTTTGGTGGTATAACTAAATTAAAACTAATTCAATCGTAATTAAAAATATAATTAAAGAAAAAACAGAAAAATAATAATAATAAACTAACTATAGATATACATAATTAAATATATGAAAGTAATATAAATTACATGTAAGTCGTAGTAGCGTAATGGCTAACGCACGCGTCCCAAACTCAAAGGGGTGCGGCTTCGATCCTGGCCGGAACGCATGCACCACTCAGTCAGTTTTCTGATCTAATGTGCATATTGTTACAATTGCCACGTGCTAATAGCGGTGAAGGAAAACATCGTGATGCAACCTGCACATCGACATAACTGATGAGTCAATTGCCCCCTATAATGGGAGGCCCGAGCCCAGCAGTGGGACATTTATGGGCTGATATATTATAATATAAATTACATATACCTAGATGCAAACAATAATATAATTCCATTTACTACAACAAATTTTATTTAATGGACAAATAATGGTCAGTGATCAAGTGTTTGAATGTAGAAATGGATGTAGATTGTCTGATTTTCAAGGGGTGGGAGATCCACAGGCATACAGCCTGTACGCAAAATACTGGTTCGGACGGACTTTTACACCCCGGAATTCGGTATAACTTCGTAAGGGACATCCTTTATTAAATTTAGTTTTAATTCAACATTGCATTTAAACTTAGGTTATAAATCTACCACAATGCACAAACACCCATTATTCTTTTTTTTCGAATAATTCGAATTGACCTAGCAATTTTAAATATAATACCTTTAAGATTAGAATTGATATACGGTTATTCCTTATCTTAAAGTTCATATGAACCAAAGTTTGGATCTGAATGACTATGAAAAATTGTTCCTAAAAAAGGCAATTGAACATATACCTCAGAATTTAACTCTGAATACTAAATAAATATTGCGTCTTATGAGAATATATTAGTTAATTAAAGTAGAAACTTACCAGTATATAAATTAAGACACGCGTCAGCCGTATGGTACTGCCAGGGGTCAAATGTGGACCCGCGATCTACAAGCCACTCGAATTTTATCATTACCTCGTGCATTGTGCCCTCTCGCCGATATAGATCCAATGTTACTCTAAACTAGTTTTGCTTTTGTGGATTTGTTTCATTTATATTTTGTTGTTGAAGAGCACAGATCATATAGAATAGCCCAGGATGTGGAGGGCTTTCGTAGTGCCGTGACAAAGCTAACATGTAGAGACTATTTTGATCAATCTAAATCATACGTCTTACGGAGAAGATATCTGTATGTATTTTATTACGCAAATATGTATTTTGAAACATAAATATACATTTAATTATATGTTTATAAGCCGTCCTAGAACCGAACCGCCTGTGCCGCGACGATGGCAAGAGACCCGATGGTATGTCATTGGTGCCCTGGAGATGGGTCGCCCCTTAGTATGGGACGCGTCTTGCGTTGATACTTTGGCAGCGACCCATCTTCCAGCTACTAGCATGTCTGCCGGTTCAGCTGCTGCACAACAGGAGGCCCTAGAACGCCGTAAATACTCAGCCATCGAAAATGGCTACATATTTGCGGCTTTTGGGGTCGAGACCCTGGGACCATGGGGGCTTGAGGCGTACAGGCTTTATCGAGACATAGCCAAACGTCTGGTGGAAGTCTCACGTGACCAAAAGACTGGTTTATACCTCGGGCAACGCACCAGCATTGCCATTCAACGTGGCAATGTGGCCAGTCTTTTGGGCACGTTTCCGACTGACAGCGGTCTGGAACTAGATTTTATGGTTTAATTTTAGTTTGTATATATAGTTTGTTTTTAGTTTAAATTATTTATAGTTTAGTTTATTTTTAATTAGGAGTTTAGGGTAAATTTCCTTATTTGTATTAGTTTAACTTTGAAATATTATACCCATAAATTGATTTAAAAAAAATGTTTTATTTGTACCTATTATAAGAATACATTTAAATCAATATTTTGAGTGCCATTTTTCAATTGAGGCATACAACTCTAAAAACGTTTTGTTTAGTCTATTGTATATTTTTTTCTGTGTCGCATTTGGCAAATAAACGTTATCTTTCTTTCTTATCTTCCTAAGCACCTATATACTTAAACAAACTTTAGTGTAGGTACACAACATGGCCCCTCGATCGTCTTCCCTCTTTCGTTGGATGTACAGGTTTGCTGGAAGAAAACTCTTTTCAGGGTTAAGCTCACCTTTTTACATTACCACTATTTTGTAGTTTTACATGTAATTATTTTGTTATATTGGTCCGAATGTTAGGCTACTAAAGTGAGAGACCACAAACCTCTTCTCTCAGCTGAGGTGAGAATGTCGCGATGGATGTGTTGTATTCTAAGAATTGATAAGTTGAGAAATGAGTACATAAGGGGATTTTTGAAAGTTGCACCCGGGACTAAAAAATTGAGAGGAAGTTGACTAAGATTTATATAAGGTAGTAGGGCATGTAATATGAAAGCACGACACTCACGTGACAAAAATAATGTTAAACTGCAAGATCAATGGATAAAAAAGTAAATGTAGGCGAAAAAAGAGATGGATGGAGTGTGTGACGGATGAAATGATGATTTGTAGTATGATAGAGGATCAGAAGACGTATCTCAGACCAGAGGAGCATGGAAGGAAGAGTCTTATTGTGCCCACCCCAAATAATTGGGAGAATGTGAAAGAGGAGATACCTATGTAATTATATTTTTTTTAGGTTGCCTCGAAGAGATCGCTTTCAGCGATAAGGCCGCCTATATATCGCCTAGAAAATATTGTAAATATGGTCTGTTTTTGTAATTGTATGTTTTGGTGTGCAATAAAGAGTTATATCTCTCTCTCTCTAATATTATAAAAAGGTAAAGTTTGTGTGTTTGTGAGTTTGGGACGTTGTAGGGGGTAATCTCTGGATCTACTAAACCGATTTTGAAAATTCTTACACCAGTGAACAGCTACATTATTCCTGAGTGACTTAGGGTATATTTGATTGTGATTAATATTTTTTTCCGATGCCCAGCGAAGTGGGCACGGGTCTGCTAGTTTTGTATAAAATAAAGAATAAACTTAGGTGTTTATATATGAACCATATACATAGAACAGCGCTTGACCAGCATATGCTGAGACTAGGACGAATTTTAGGACTTATTCTGCTTGTATTCCTTTACTGTTTGATAATCTTCTGTATTATTTTGTTCTGAACAAAATATTTATTTCTTTCTTTATGTACATAGTACCATCTTATAAAATATTCAGGTACCAATAAGTCATCAAGATATTTTGCATTAGCAACAATGCAAATAGGTACCGTAAAAAATATTGGAGATGGCGCTAGCTAATAGACTAAGGTTCTAGTTTGTGTAAAAACTCATTTCTTCGTGGAAAACATCAAGCATTGCTTATGTAAATATACATATAGGTATTAAATATGGCGTAGCACTCACTACTCTATGTAGAAATTCAACTAAAAACAAGGACTAATGTGGTAACAAAAATTACTGCGTTTTTTATCCCGATAAGTGACATTGTTTCCATAAAATAATACAGTAGAACCTGTTTAAGTCGAACATCGATAAGTCGAAATCCTCTCAAACTAAAAAAAAAGTGTTTCCTTCCCCTCAAGCCCTAAAACCTCCGTTGCTCGAAATCTGAATAAGTCGAAATAATTAGTGATTCCATAAGCAAATTCAGTACTTATTTTCCCTCTATAACTCGAAAAAACAATGTTTAAAATGGTTATCTGTCTGGATGTTCCGGCTAATCTCTGAAACGGCTAGACCGATTTGGACGGGCAGATAGCTGATGTCATAAAGAGTAACTTAGACTAATTTTTCTTTTTACTTGTTTTTTAGGGTACCACGAAAACAAAATCAACGCGGACGAAGTCTCGTATATAATTAAATCTATGCTACGAAATTCAACAATGTAAAGACAGACATTTTGTAACAACATATTCACAGTAGGTAATTGTTAAAAGCATTATATATCATAAATACTATCTAGCTTTATTTTTACTCATAATGTTGTGAAAATTAATCGATACTAATTTTCACCTTCAAAATCATTTTGATAATGGGAAGGTTTTTCCGAGTCTTTCAATCACCGGAAGTACAAATTCACCGTATTAACTCAATATTGCAAGTAGTTATTAAGTTAAAATTCTTAGCTGAAGGTTCAATTCACCATATTTTTTTGAGTGTCCCAAAATGTTTAGACCCCTTTACAGCATTTTACCTAATAACTTTTCTCACCCTGTCAATGTGAACTTTCTTTTAACCCTAGTTGATAAGACACATGTAAATATTTTATCAACGTTTTTAACACTCTGTCTGTTTTATCCACAGGATCACAGAATTTGAATTTACCGGTCAAATTTTTCTTTTATCTCATACTAGCGGCCCCGGTAGATTTTGTCTTGCTCTGCAAAAAATAAAACCTAGGACCCAATCTCAGCGCCACATACTGGTTCTAATTGCGAATCTAAACCATCCGAGAACCCATTCAAACACACAAAACCAAAATCTCTCCAGGTGATTAGGACGATTGTAGAACCCGATCTCAGCGCCACCTACCGGTTCCAACGGGATAAAAGGTATCCTATGTCCGTCTCCTGTTCCTAAGCTACCTGCACAGCAATTTCCAGCCAAATGGGTACAGCCGTTCTTGAGTTATTAATAGTGTTACTAACACGACTTTCTTTTATATATGATATGTAGATATGTACCTGACATTTTGTCAATTACTGTAACACTGGCAAAATCAATGCTATTGCATTGAAGCCATAATCCTCCAAAAAAAAGAAGAACTTAAAATGAAAGCAGAATCACAAAACAAGTACATGACAGTCATGTGACTCGTTGAGTCGTTGCCGGTAGGCCGAGACGTTACCCACCATGATCAAATTGAATATATTTTGAACAAAGGTCAGATAAAAAGTAGTTCAAATAAGCGTGTAGTTATAAAAAGATTAATGAAAGTTGATGAGGCGAAAAGTGTTTGACAGGGTTGAAGCAGGTGGAGATCCATCGTCTCTGCCTACCCCAATGGGAAACAGGCATGGCAGTATGTATCATATTCGAAATTACATATTATTATCGACATCGACTAATCGGTCTCTCGTTAGCAGTTAACCACGCTTATTGTACTGTTTATCTTTAAACTGATAACTTTATATTGACATAGTCCAGTGGGGGTCGAGCGGTTGTTTGTTTGTCTGTTCTATTAATATTATTAAACATTTACATCACATACAGTGAAAATATCTCCATTTACTTACCGAAATTACGTCCTTTTTATACAACTGACATTTGAAACCGTATATAAAATTTTAATTTAATCCATAGACAAATGGTTGGTAATACAAATGTAGTGGAATACTTATACGTCAATAGACGACTCTGAGCAATAACGTCCAAAGAATAAATACAAATTTCCAACAATAACACGTCGATCTCGGCCTGCGAGGAACAACAATAGCCTCGCTGGAATATCTTCTTTTGAGACGGAGGAGGTTCCGTCTTGCTCCTCCAACCGTTAGGGTCATTCCCTTCACAAATGTGTAAGCCAATTCATAGTCTTGCGAATGAATCGATTGTCATGAAATGTTACTTGCATCTTATGTATATCAAAATAATAACGGTCTTATTCATATTGAGTTAGAGTCAATTTGTACTTGTAGGCTCTTTTAAGAATCTTAAATAAGCCTGTAAGTCTGCAGAGAATTTGAGTTTGTAAAATGAATTTAAACAAGAACAAATCAGGGTTGCTTATTCGGACCAGAATTTAAAAAAATACAAAATTTTGAATTTTTATCTGTCTGATGTCTATTACAGCAAAAAGTGAAAACTACTGAATCGCTGTTTGTAAAGAAGAAAGAAATAAAGAAAAATAATATTTATTTAGGACACGATATAGTCTTACATGACAATATATATAACAATTAAATGTGGTATCCTAAAAAGGCTCTTGCTCAGCATAATGCTAGTTTCGCAACCAGCGCTGATCTTCCGTAAGTACCTCAAAGTGATGCCATGGCTTAGCTCCACTGAGCAAATTAAAAACAATATACATTAGTTATACGTTATGCAATTAGTAGTGTATATGAATATTCTTATAACTACAAATAAAAGATAACGAACAAAAAACAATGGACAGAAATGACGAATAAGACAGAAATAATAATAAATTGGTAATCATTTGTTATAGTGTACTATAGTAGAATTATTTTGACCGTGCAGTTTGGGTTATAAATCAAGCTCGGCCTCAGCCCGGCTAAGGCGGTGAGCATGTTGCGCGGGCGCAACGCCATTATCGATAAAAACTCATTCTTATCAAAGAAAGATTATCAATCTTATAAAAATCATTATTATCTTTTTGGCTGTTAATTTTAAACTTAGATATAAGTATTTATATTTATTTTTAATATAACTTGTTACATTCTATTCTTTTGTACTTATAGTATTTTTTTACATAGATTGTTGTATTTAAAAATTTGGAGTGCTGTTGTATTTAAAGATTTGGAAGTTAGTTTGTTAAACTGGTGTATTTATACTATTGGAAGATATGAAATAAAACCATTCAAAGAGCCAGTTACGTTGTCTTTATTTTGATCTCCCCAATGGCACAACCCCCCCAATCTCTGGAGTATAATATCTCCGTTAAAAAGATTACAAATTAAATAGTTACAATAGTATAACTTAAATAACACCTCCCGGATGACGTTCCAAAACTTTTCTGTCGATAATAATAAATAAAGAGGATCTCAGGGATGGAGTCCGTCTAAGACCATCAACGTATGGATTCGCTTGTGATTACTTTAAGAGACAATACCTTCAGAACTGCTTTTAATTATATGGTTGGTAATTAGATGTTTGAGCGCCACTGGTTGTAGAAAGATAGGCCGGCAACCAGTCCAGCCAGGGTATAACTCGTCTTATCTGGAGACTCGTAGAGGGGTCGCCTACTGTTCGGAGGATCAGCGTAACCTTTGGGCCCCGTACGTTGCTCCCACTATGGGGAACTTAAACGAAGGCGTGAGGATCGCCTAGGTTTCCGAAGAGTGCCCTGCACGCGAACCACGCGTTTCTTAAGATAAGATTCACTGAATTGAAACGATGCTACTATGCACCACTAAAAAAACCAAGTTATGTTCGACCGTCTATTAAGAACTCGAGAGTAGGAATGACACGACGCCGATCGAATTCTCCTGCGTAGTCATTTGCCATTCACTTCGAGTAGCAGCCATTTGTGTCGTCACATCCTCCGCGTTTTGCATTCTAGATGTTCTAAAATGGCGATCAATTCTAACGACTTGTGAACGTCAGATGTCGTGGCTGTACTTCCTTTTCTCCTTAGACCGTACTTGCATTTTTCTAAGGTATCCAACCTGGAACCTCTACACACGTCTGCAAATTGGATACTATTGAAGTATTTATTCGTTGGAGATAGAATTTAATATTGGAGTTTCAAAAGCTTAAAAACAACGACATCTGACGACACACTAATGCAGATGGTAGTTGCATTTCTTATACGACGATATGACTATCGAACGAGAGGTGGCTAGTAATACGCCAACACGCAACAGATGGCAGTACCTGTTTTCAAAACGCTATAGGGTGTGTATTTTATACGTAACAAGATACCTAATTAATAATTTATTATAAGTCATTATTATTCTTATTTTAATAAATACGTTGTTGTATCTATTTTATTTTTTTCATTTTTATAACTAACCCACAAAATGACAAAACTAAATACACTATCGATAACGCTTATCGACGACAATAATGCGCATCACTATGCCCGCACATAAGGCCCGTGAGTGGAAGAGAGAGCGAAATACTCGATTTATTTTATGACCCAAACTGCACGGACAAAATAATTCTACTATAGTCGACATGTTATAGTACTATAAAATACTTGTGTCGTATTTAAGCTCTCTCTCTCTCTCTCTGGCGATTTGGTGGCGAAATAAGATGTGAAAACTTGATAGCTAAGCTAGGTTATATCCCTGCTCGACACGTACTACAATGTTTATCCCATTAAATGACCTCGGTTCTATAAGATACTTAGATAATTTTAGGATACTCTTTGACTGGACATGTGTGCAGTCCACGGGATATACAACTTTGAGCAATTTGTGAGTTTCTTTCACTTCTTGGTATTCGGTGTTTGGCCGAATAGAATGAATACCGAATAACAACCGACCATTAGTGGCATGTCTACTAAAACTACAGTGTAAACTCTATATAACGTTAAAAATTTCGAGATCCGATCAGTCGATTTTATTATGGGCTAGGATTATAAAGCGATAAAGGATTTATTACTTAATTGTTGTCGTTATTGAAAGTGGGTGTAATACTATATAGAGTGTATCATTGTATGAAAGAAAATCTAATCCAACCAAACCATAAATTTGCCGTTTAATCGAGTGATTTTACAGAATTTACACTGTATTTGAAATACAATACATAAACATGTGTAAAAACAAACCTGTAAACATATATTCCTGTAAAGCACGTTTTTAAATAAAATATTCTTATAGATTTAAAAACCATTTATTAAAATATCGAATACATCGTAAAAGTTGCCAGAATATATATTTTTAATGTCTAAACTATTCATATAACCTTGTTTAATAACTAAGAAATGTTTATTAGAAAATATAACTAACTTAAAAATAAATGTTGTTATAATTTTATCATCTTAGGGCCTTACTTATAATCGTTTCTTAAATTTAAAGAAACTGCTCAGCAACTGATTAGTGAAAATCTTACTCATAAACTCCTGTTTAGTCGAATATTTTGGGTACAATAAGTACGTACGTTAATTATTCAAATTTCGTTTATCTGTATTCCGTTTAGGTAAACAACAGGTAATAGAAGTTTATAAGGGAAAAAAAGAGATATTCATTGATTAGGGTCTGATTCGGATTCTCTTACTTAAGAGATGCCTAATCGTTTCTTAACAAGATTATTATAAGTAAGGCCGTTAATGTTTACAAAGTGATTAAACTAATTTCAAGTTTTTAAGTATCCCTTATTATTAACTGTAATTATGACTTACATAATCGACGCCCTCGTGCAATAAACCGGTTATATTTTTAAAACTCAAATTTTAGACATTTCTTTCATTATTATAAAAATATATTGTACTTCAATGAATAATAAGTTTTGTATTTTATAGTTAAAATACCTTGTTTATTTTTGGAGAGTTGGAAAAGTTTCGTGCAATAAAAATGTCATGGGGATATTTTATATAAGTTAAGAAAAAATAAAAACCCATAGATTGATCCTATAATTCACAGGTACTAAATTTGATATAACATTTTTTTTCAGTAATAGTATATTAGTGGTTTATTGCAGGAGGGCATCATAAATTCGTAAATATCATTTTATATATTTATTTATTTTTTATTAAAAAATTGCACTTACTTTTAAAATTATAAAAGAATTTTGTATCAAAGTGCTTTACGTTAGTTCATAGATCTTAAAGTCAAGCCGAGAAGTTTTGCTTGCCCAAGACGTACGCCAATTGGTATTGTCCAAAAAAGCTAACTAAAAGTCTAATTTGATTATTTTCGTATTTAACTAAACTTTAATGTTTTTGACCGACGAAATCTTCACACGACACTTCAGGTGTGTGATTAGAAAACTTAGCTGGTGAATTCCAAGAAATCTTACAAAACTTCCCAGGAAAATGTCTCAAACTCCAATAACATGTCATTTCATAGCTATTTATTAAGTAGGAGCAATGGACAGTACAATTGCAACGCTTGGATTAGTGATTGAGAAGATTTTATCTCAGATAACAGGGCATGGCTTGAGATGTGCTGAATATGGCGCTCATGGCAGCATATGACGCCAGGAGACCCCCCACAACACCAATGGCGATGATTTCGTAGCACACCATTTTTATCCAGCCGGATATTTGGCTGAAAATAATTGAAAAAATTAAGAAGTTGAAGCAGTTAGTTAGAGAGAGAGAGTTAGAGGTTAGTTGGTAACGGTCTGGAGTCTATATTTCAAGAGACCTGGATTTAAATCCTGTTCGGAAAGCATGCACCACTAAGGTGGTCTGAACTCATGTGCATAGTGTTACAATTGCCACGTATTGACGGTCAAGTAAAACATCGGGATGAAACCTGCACATCAAGATAACCAGTGCATTAAACCAGCCAGACAAGATGTCGTGTATACTGTCCGTTTCCTTGAAAACATGAGGAATCCTGAGCCCAGCAGGGGGACGAATGTAAGCTGATATTCAAATTCAAAAGTTTTTATTCAAAATAAGTTCCACTGGAAAACAATTTTTGAAGGTCATACATATAATTTAAAATTAAATTTTACTTCATATTCTATGTACACCGCTTCGCAACGTGTAATTGCTATTAAGGAGAAGAAGCGGCAAGAAACTCCCCAGCAACATGTCTAAGCTAAAAATTGTTTTTCTTTATATTTTTTATTCTATTTGTATCTCAAGTTCTTTTTTTTAAGTTTTATACAGAAATATTTTATAGAATTACCTTCTTTTAAAGAATTAAAGGAGTTGTAGCAAATAGTGCATACCCAATAAGACAAAAACACAATAAAAAATTAGTAAAATATTATAGTTACAATAATGATATGACGAACTAAAATTTTATATATTCGTTACAAGCTTATAAAAAAAATAGTAAGATAAAAAAGTTTTTATTATTTTAATAAGTTCAAAAGTATATTGAATTTATTGTATTGTCCATTCTTTAAGGGCATTTTAAAATTATTTCATAAGTTTTAAGTTAAAATTCAATTGAAAATAGATGTATTATTTTTTAGTCCATAGCCAAATAATAATAATTATTATTTATTTATTTAAAGACAACACAGTCCACTAACACAAAACACGAAAAAAACAGTCCAAGAATTTACACAAAGATACAATCAATAATGTTGTTAGTAATTAGTATTTTTTTTTCTTATGTCTACGTTAGTAATTAATGATTAGCACTGATTTAGTCCTCTTAACGAAGGACCAAAACAGTGGACAGTCAAATTTATCAACTATTCCCTTCAGGAAGCTGTTGCAGCTACCACGCAATCTGCTTAGCAACGACGCAGTTTTTTACGCCACAAGGCATCAAAAGCATCTATGTGTGCTTCGGCGAACATAGCCGACGCACTGCAGAAACGCGGTTGCCGCAACAACACCCTGAGGGAATTATTGTATAAATAACAAATACAGTCCCCTGTGCGGAACTCTTGATTGTGCAGGGTCTTCCCTATTTATTTGTACACTAGCTGATGCCCGGGACTTCGTTCGCGTAGTGCGGTTTTTTAACTATTCCAGGGAAACTCTTTATTTTTTCGGGATCAAAAGTATACTATACGTTGACCAGGAATATGAGCTACTACGATACAAAATTTCATTCATATCGGTCCAGTCGTTTCGCAAATTAGCCCGTACAAACAGAGAAACAAAAAAATTGAAAAAATGTAAATTTGTTCTATTTCACTTCTTACATCCCCCTGACTTGGTTTTTATCATTTTTTTTTCTCCCTACTGTTTTATTATATGTATATATAGATGACTTTTCCGGCCAAGTCGTAGTAGTGTAATGGCCAGCGCACGCGTCAAAATACTTAACTACGCAGTTTTCAGACCTAATATGCATTTTTTTTTATTGCATGAACTCAGCAGACAGGCAGACGGCCCACTTGATGGAAAGCGGTTACCATCGCCTATAGACATTTGCAACACCAAAGGCGCTACAAATGCGCTGCTGCTCTCTTTAGGGAGACTGGAACCTGGTCACTAATGCCGGAACACAACTCAAAGTTGTTATGGCGACATACTCTAGACCAGGGGTGGTAGCCATCCAGTCGGGCAAATGCCCTACCACCTGGCTGGGGGTTGTTTTGTCGCCTCTTACGACAGGCCGCCCGGCCGCAGGATATTGTATTTTTTCTCCGTTCCTGCACGGATAAAATACTATTGTTATATATTGTTACTATTACTACGTGCTAGCAACGGTGAAGGAAAACATCGTGATGACATTGGTATCGGGTATACTGTTCGTTCCCCTATATTGGAAATCCCGATCCCAGCAGTGGGACGTTTATGGGCTGTTATTACATACTTTTTCCTCAGTGTATGTTGCAAAATGAACTTACTAGTATCTGTTAATATATACTCGTATATAATATAACAAAATTAACTTCTACGATTCACCGGATGTCACTGTAATCGCTCCAACCTCTGAGCCAAGCATAATTTGGTTAGTTCAGCTAAACGCAACGTTGATATGCTAGCTTTATTACTTTTAACATAAGTTGTATATATACTTACACGGGTGCCTGGCCTTCTCCTGGAGCCTGGCTGATGAGACTTAAGTAGCAGAACGAGGGCAGAATGAAGGTGAGCAAAGCCACGCTGGTTGCACCCACTAAGGCCAGGATGGTGTAGAAACGTGGGATACTTTCACCAATGAACAGGATTCCGGCCATTATGGAAAGACGGACAGCCATACGCCATCCCACAGAGTCTGGAATACATTTGTCAAGTTGAACGACTCATCGACTCTTCAGGTGATCAAAGGGCTAGTAACTACCTCAGGCAGCGGATCGTAATGTAGCCAGCCTTTAAAACTGAAATTTGTACAATTAATGAAAAACTTCAAAAACTGATGTTTTGAAATTAATATGTCACACTAGGGAGGGAGGGGTCAAAAATCATCAAATTCGTGTGACGTAATTTGTGGATCTCTCCGTAATATTATTCATTTTATTGGTTTTAATGCATTTTATAAAGTTGAACGTAAATAAATAAATTTTAGATTTGTACTGAAACATTTCTAAGTCAAAAAACAAACAAAGGGATGCCCTCTATGGTTAAGTAGGCTAAGCTTTTGCCGACCTACTTCACTGCAATGCAGACTCTGGGTTCGATTCCTGATATAGTAAATTTCATAAACGAATTTTCTATTATTTACGAGATGTGTGTGTGTGTGCATATGATTGTTATTGATATCCCATCACTTGAACTGTGAAAATAATTCTCTAATAAGTAGTTTAGTTTAGGATGATTTATTGCAGTGTTTTCATAATCAATTTTTACAAGCTTTTTTTTATTTAAATTGCAATGGAGGTATGTATGCTATGTAAGTTCGGATGGAATCTTGCAAGTTAAATTTGCCCAACTTCCCGGTTTCCAATGGAACTGAAATTTTGCACGTATATGTATATCGGGTGACAATGCAATAATATGGTACCATGGAGCTGATCTGGTGATGGAGTCCGATGGTGGCCATAGGAACTCCTATACTAAACAAAATAGACGCGTCGTGTTTGGGCTCGTTTTTCTTGTATGCACTCTGCTGCTACATGATATCCAGGATCTCAAAACCTTGTATATAAAAACCTTTTTAAAAAACAAGTTATTAATAGAAAAGATTTGACTTGCTCTTTGAGTTCGTATTTTAGTTTGTATAGATCATTACATAGCTTATTACTTTATATTAATTACTTTGTTTTATATATAAAAACCAAGTAAAACAAACATATTTTGAGCAAATGGTGTTTTAAATGTATCTTTTACAAGTATTTTGTTTAGGACATTGTAATATCGAGTCATAATGATAAGACACGATGTTGATGTCGTATATAAGTGTTAACGAAAACATGTTGACAAAATTCTAAAGTTTTTATTCCAAATAAGTTCTACTGGAGAACATTTTTTCAAGGTCATACATATAAGTTAAAATTTAATTTTGCTTCCTAGTCTATGTACACCGCTTCGCAACGTGTTATTGATTAATTCAAAGTTTTTTTCTCCATAAAATTTTGGACAGAAATATGTTACACAATTACCTTGTACCATACTCAGTAAGACAAAGATACAATAAAAGAAATGAAAAATATTATTATAGTTATAATAACGACATGACGTACTAAAATTGTATACTGTAACATATTATATATAAAAATACATAATTACCTCGTGGTACATTGTACAGCTCCTCCATCTCCTGGCAGACGGGGTTGATGAGGATGATGAAGGCGAACACTAGGTGGATGACCATAAAGATGTTGGCTACCAGAGTAAGAGGAGTCGCAGAGAGCGATCCTGATATGTTCGGCGCAGCTGCCTCCCCGTACACCACGTAGCCTCCAATCGCAATCGGGAGGTACAGGAGGAGGATTGCTGCATTAAACAAAGTACTTTTCAATATAAATTGTAATTAGATGATAAAGATTTATTCATTCATTTTAAGAAGGCTTACAGACTAATGCATATCAGGTATAGTAAAAACTTACTATAAAATATACTATCCTATCAAAGTGGAAACACTACCAATGTGAAATAAACACCTTGCCTCTACCTTCCTTCTGCATACAGGAGAATACAATCCGATGTCTTCAAGTCTCGTGTGAATAGCGAAATATCATCTTTACAGCACCATGGTTACACATTAAGCGTGATTGTGGTCAATGCTAAACCTATTATATGATTTAAAAAATATTCTCATACCGAAAATGATCATAGGATACTTTTAACCCGGAAAATAAGATATGTTTTTGGTCGGACGGATTATAATTTTCCGGTGGCAACTAGCGCCTACATAAAAACTAGTTGCAATGTAACTTCTATGAATGCTTGCTCTCAAGATAACCTACGAATAAAAGTACGTCATTTTATTTTAATTAATTTCATGCCTCTGTCACCGACTCAGTACGGCAGTATGAGATATCGTTGCCTGCCTTCTGGAGCGTTTTCAGATCAAGTAATTTAACTCATGTGGTGTGTTGTCAGCGTAACATATGTCGTGGTGTGCTATAACTGTATCCTGCCACGTTTGTATCATACAAAACGACTTTTAATCTATATTTTCATTCCTGCTACGTAAACTCAATATATGCCTAATCAAATATTTAAATTAAAATACTTTATCTATATTTTCTTATTCCCCTCTTTTATATATATTTTACTTGTCTTTTTGTTTTTAATCATTTCTATTTATCTATTACATTAATTTATATATATTTTATTACATACATGGGTATATATATTCTACAGTTTAGGTGCTACGTCATTAAACACAATTAGTTACTGCTCACCACACCATGTAGGTACCATTATATGGTTTATACCTAATAATTATACGTTATTTATTGCCCAATTTCTATTTATTACCTTTTGTACAATTTGTATGCTGTACCTACCTGAGGAAGTCCTCCGGCAGCTCTTTATCTATATTAGCATTAGGTACATGCAGTTGCCCTATACCAGCAGGAATTCTTAAAAGAAACTTATGAACGGAGAAAGAATACAATTCCCTACGGCCTGTCGTAAGAGTCGCCTCTTAAATAGGCTAAAATAATTCACAGCCAGTGTTAGGGTATTTACCAGTCTGGATTGTTACCGTCCCTGGTCTACAGTATGCCGCCGTAACAGCCTTCAGTTGTGTTGCAATATTAGTAGCCAGGTTCCACTCTCCGTTGAGACAGTAGTAGCGCATTAATAACGCCGTATGTGTGGCAAATGTCTATAGGCGATGGTAACCGCTTTCCATCAGGTGGGCTGTCTGCCTGTCTGCTGAACTCATGCAATAAAAAATGAACCCATTTCAAACTTGTAACCATAAATATCTATTCGAGCTTTTGCGATTAATCATATCCTTGGCTTTGATCTCATAGCAACTTTCCATCACATGTATACGTGTTTGTCGCTATATTGTCTATCCTTTATACTTACAAGCAAAGCTCCAATAGATACTCTTTCCGAACTTGGTCTTGTCTGCCATATCGTTCTGGATGGTGGGAAAGGTGGAAGCAGCTCCAAATGCGAACATGATGGTTCCAAACGACAGGAAAAAGTCCGCGAAGCCGTGAATACCGAAGCGAAAGACAAATGGTCTCAGTTCATTCATCATTTGGATGAAATACAGAACGCAGGCAATCACAGTAGAGCCGAACGCTATGACTCCTGTGAACCTGAAAATCGAGGAATTACTTGGTAATATACTAATATTCTTTAACGTGCTTATTAATAGCTAATCAAGGACGTTAGTAACACCATGGAAAATAATACGCATACATTGCTTTTGAATATAACAATGATCAGGGGCAGGGGCGCCTACCCCATGGGTGCTCGTAGGCTCAAGCACCCACAACAGTTAAATAGTTGGTGCGAAGCATGACCATGACCGTGAACGTCATAATATCTAAAATAGCGCGTTCTAGTGTCACTATCAGCCCCTATTTACATTTTGGTTAAACTTAACTTAAATACAGTATTTACACACACTTACGTGTTTAAATAAACTACCTACCGAAGTGTACCTAATTACACCGAAAGAAAAGAAATACTACTTTAAAATTGATGTATAGGCATAGAGGGAAGCGGGGCACATTGATGCATGGGGTACAATGATACACCATCAATATCTGATTATTGAAAAACGTTACTTCAACCGCGCCATCACTAAAACGTGTCTGTACACGTTTGAACGACGCTTTTGCGGCGACGGGGCGACTCCGTCCGCGTGTTAGCGTTTGGCAAGACCAAGTGTGTTTTTTGCACGGCTAACTAAAAAATCACCTAAAACATAAAAGTGCCTCAACGCTGTTTTACGTCGTTTGCTTGATATCTAAAGATACCAAAGGTAAGTAATTTCAGTCAGTAATTAGGATTACACATGTTTTTTAAATGAATTCAATAGTTCAATTGATAAAAAATTTTATTTTTCGAAAATGTCTATTGGAGTACATTGATACACGGGGATACGGGACGCTAATTGGTTTCCTTTTTATTTCAGAAAATGGTACGAACTTTTGTACCTAAGACTGATAAGAGAAGCATCGACGAAGAGAACGTAAAGAATGCTGTATCGGAAGTTATATCGAAAACGTTGTATACTATACGGAGGGAATTAAACCTAAGTGAATATAATGTGCAATAAAGTTGATATATGTTTGAAGAATAAAACAAACCAATATTGTTTTTATTTTCTGTTATGAAAATTTACTAAAAACTTTAAGTTAGTGTGAACTCTGTTAATTACAATACGATTACAATTGTAATCTAACATTTTATAAGGCTGATTATAATCTCTCACAATTGTACCAAAGTTCCTCATCCAATGTATCTAAGTGCCCCATAGGTGGGGTAGATTACCCATTTTTTTTTAAAAAAACATCATATTAGTTGTATTTTTCAACTCAATGGTTCTATTGTTTGCTGTTATAATGTTGATTAATTATGCTATGCACAAAGCAAAATAAAATATTATTTGACACACTTTTGAGACCCACAACATGAAATTATTTTTTTCTGTATTAATCTGTCCCACTTCCCCCTAGGCATCTAAAGATCAAGAGCCTACAAGGTTCTCTAAAAGCCGGCGCCCATGATCAGTGGCTAATTCTGCTATTATTATCTTGTCAAAATCGCCGGATACTACCGATTTAGACCAAAAAACAGCGAATTTCGTTATAAAATTTAGAAAAACACAACAGAGCACATTCACATACACTATAAGAATAACTATGAAAATATTTAAAATGCGGCCAATAAAGACGAAATTATAAATCGTATGTATAAAATAAATAGATACCTATCAGTTCTGACACTCGGCGGCCGCTAAAGCCACACGCTCACTTCGCTCGCTTGGCTCGTGCTTTTTGGTCTAAAAATAACCTAACCTAACCGACCGTTCGTGTGTGTGAAATAAACAGTAGTACATGGTTCCCAGTCGGTTCGGGCAATCGCGGGCTGCTACCGCAGCAGCTCTCACATCGTGTACTTTGGTCTGAAGCTTAACTAACCTAACCTAAATCAGTGTTCTAGTCACTGGTCGCGATCTTTCACCACCCATCACAATAATATTAGTAAAAAAATAGGTGAGGTTATTTATTATAAACAAAAATAAATATTTCAAGAGCTCCGGACCCTAGGGTTAGCAGAAAGGGTAAGTATACCTTCCCTCCTACCCACTACGCCTATTCACTACTTAAAATTAATGCACCGTATATCTGAGTCGCAGCCATCAGGGAAACTAATTTGGTCCAATATATGCCGAAAGTGCATTTTTTTATCCGACTACCTGAAAAATACTGAACAAATTCAAATGAAATTACACATGCTTGTTGAGTTTCTTAAAAAAATATACAGAGAAATGACTTACGATAAATCCTTTGGTGTTCCCAAGAAAAGCAAAGGAGTCATTGCTCCGGCAACAATCAAGTACCAGGTGCAGATGGTGAGTGTTGGTATCAGGGATAGGAATATCTGCTCGACGATCTGAGCGGCCAGCAGCAGGTATACCACCGAGGCGCCGAACAGGGTGACAATCAACGCCATAGATACCACCACGCTAATATATGGAAACAGAAATTAAATGAAATAGACATACACGGTATTTTTTTAAATTAAAATACGGAGAACAATAATAAAAGGGTCTCGGTCGCCTTTGGAGCATCGATTAGTAAAATTAACACGTTTCTAGATATGCTGGTAGTTGTGAGACATAATATATATGTCCACTTTATGTTAAAACTTGTCATGTTCGGAACGTGCGGAAAATAGGTACTTAAGTGATAAAAATATATAAAAATTTCACATTAATATAAAAAAAGCCGACTAATCGAACCTCCTTGGAAGCTCTTATGTCTCACTTTAAAGAGACACTATAGAGAAAGTGATGAGACTAAAGATTTTGTTGTAATTGTCACGTTTGATGAAAATAAACCAAGTAACCAGACCTACATGCCATTTTACCATGTCAACCAACAACCGCACGTGTCCTATACGTTTATCAACACATTTGCGGTAAAACAGTACAATAGGTAATGAAACATACGTAAATATCAATCAGAAAGCCGCAACAATCTTTACGTTTCTAGTATAAAGTCGGTGCGCAGTTGCAGAAAGCGCCACTTGTGCGTGGTGAAAATTAGAAATACATCTTTAGTCTCATTTTCTCTATATTATCAAAGCATAAATCAAAAAAGCAAAGCAAAGCAAAATCAGGGTATTTACTTTCGTAATGTGAAACACCTTAGTGGAATAGGAAGGAAGTGGAATTCTTATATATTTTTTGAACTGAATCTTCTTTAGAATCGTTGTTATTTGAAACTCGATGAAACGTAAAAGTGACACTAAAAAGAGATAAACACATAAATCTATGGGACTAAATCTGCGAGAGAATGAGTTAGAATACATTATATTTAATAATTTAATCACTATGCTCATACATATAGAGCTGGAAATGTTTTGAAGTTTTTCATTAATACTGCAAATGTCGTGTTTTAAGCTTAAATATTTTACAAGGATATATGAAATGTTACGTGTCACCATATTCAGGACCCCCCCACCCCTTATCACAGTTTGTTTCACTTCTACTGTGTGCGAACTAAACACACATACATTTTTTTACTTAAATACCTATTTTACCGCACGTTCCATTGCATGGTGCATAATTTTTAACTTTCGAACAATGTATGTAGGCTTTGTAAATGTTTTGAGCACATGTGTGAAAATAGTTATTTAAGTTAATATGTGTTGTTAATAACAATGTGCTTGTGTGTGTGTATTTTTGTTTAATAATTGTCCAAATTAACACACCTTGCCACCAAACCTTGCCCAAATAATTGTACAATTAACACACCTCCAAACCTTGCCCATAGTTTGTTCAGCAATAATAGCGTATGGGTTCCTTTTTCTAGTCCTCAAATCTGGGTTTCGCTCCTCTAGGATGGTCCAGCAGTCGCCGAGCCGCTTGCCGTTGAATGCGGCTAAGACGCACATCAGGATGATCAAAGGCACTCCAACCCATCCTGTAAAGATGTGCAGATAAAATAATTAGTGTATTTACTATTACATATACTGACTAGAACTTGTCTTAGGGTGCATTTCTATATGGTGCATGCAGTGATAGTGTTGTAAAACCTCATTAATGCTAATAGACAAAATATAATTATTATATGAAATAAAAGCACTTCAATACAAAATGTCGGACCGAGAGCACAATTTTTTCCTTAAAAGATTTTCCAACAGATAGTCGCCGGTCCGTGTTACGCCTCAAGCCATCCAATAGTCAGGGCTATAGTGACCATAATACCCATTTAGTAATTTGTTAATTCCAATGGCATGCTTACTTATATAATATTTCACATACTTATTTTTTATTTTATTTATTAAGGACAATAAACAGATATACACTACTAAAGTTACATAAGAAAAAAAGGTAAATAGTACAAAGTCAGTGTTTATCCTACTACATTATCCATGAATATCAAGATGGTAGTGTACAATTTCTAGAGGAAAACAGAACAAATACAATTAAAACGCACACACACAGACACACACACACAGACAAACACACACACTGTCTCTCACTCTCTCGCTCTCAATCAAAAGAAACAAATCATCACGCTTATATACATAATTTACATTTAATTGTGTGTGGAGGATAAAAATAACAGAGATACAAATTGACAGAAAAAAAAGACAGACAATTACAGTGTTTGGTCCTTAATGGCGTTAATAACATGTTTTTTAAAAGCACCCAAGGAAAGTGCAAATATGTCGATGTTTTCAAAATATATATTGTAGTTGTTGACGAGTGGGTACATTGGGGCACGAAGTCCTGCGTTAGTACGACAGGAAGTCGTAGAAAAAAAGCCGCCCAATTTTAACCGCGCGTCTAAGCACTGTCCTTGGGACGCAATAACAAATAGTGTTAGTAAGAGGCAAGCAATCTATGTAATTGTGACAAAGTTTATAAAGCAACATAGCACCCAGTAAAACACGTCTATTAGAGAGTGACAGTAGGTTATATTTAAGTAGTAATTCAAAGTATGGGAGATGGCCGCTGCTACACCTATAGTACATTATACGTAGAAATCTTTTTTGAACTCGTTCAATAGCATCTGTATATTTGTTATAAAAAGTATTCCATACTTGAGTGGCGTATTCGACTTGAGGTCTGATAATCGTGTTATAAAGATAAAGATATGTCCGTGGCCTATTAAAGAATTTACTTGTTCTACTAACAAAGCCCATCATTTTATTAGCCTTTCCAATAATCTGTTGTGTGTGAATATCTAAATGAAGTTTACTATCCAATACCACCCCAAGGTCCCTGACGTTTTCAGTTTGAGAAAGAGACATGTTCATAAGCTTGTAAGTATAATTGATTTTGTTAACTTTTTTTGTAAAAGCTATCGAGTTGCACTTATTTATATTTAAAAGTATATGATTGTTCAGACAATATGAAGTGAGGCGATCTAAATCTTTTTGTATTTGAACACAATCATTATGTGTGTATGTTCGACGGAAAACCTTCAAATCATCGGCATAAAGTAGGAACTTAGTATAATGGAAGCAAGACCTAATGTCATTAATAAAGATAATAAATAATAAAGGACCTAGAATTGATCCTTGGGGAACTCCCGAGGTAGTGAAAGAGACTTCAGAAAAATTACCGAGAAGGGTCACCTTTTGAGAGCGATTTGTGATGTATAAAACAAACCATCTTAATAAATTGCCACGTATACCGTTGTAGGCAAGTTTTTCTAATAGTTTCTGGTGGTACACCTTGTCGAAAGCCTTCTTTCAAGAAGGCTTTCGACAATCTTGTTATCTTTCTTATATGTTTATTAATGGATAAAATATAATGTAAGTAACTGCATATATCCTATAATATTTATGTATACCACCTTTGACAATTATATATATCTGTTTTATTCCTGCCACGGGTTGTCTGGGAGAGATCGCTTCTTAGCGATAAGATCGCCCATTGTGCATATTTAGAATATTTTTAGGCTTTAAATTTGTCTATGTTTTCTGTGATGGTGTACAACAATAAAGTGCTATCTCTCACTCTCTCTCTTTATTTATAAATATTAATAAAGGAAAATTCGCGGAATAAATGTTAAAAATTTTGAATTTTGATAGCTTAATATTCATTTCGGATAACGTCATTTCTGCGATAACATAATTTTTTTCTACTACTTTTCTGTTATGACAATATCAATAAGATATTGTGGATTTAGTGGAATACGCATTTTTGACACTATCGCAATGGAATTGTGTTCGCAATAACTTCGCAACGTGGATATTTCGAAATAGCAGAATTAGGTCCCTGGATTTTACCCGCTAGTAGCTAATAAAGATAAAATCGTTACTTCTTATAATATAGTCAAATATTAAATTAAAGCAAATTGTAACATCATTAGTTTATTTCTGCGTTGGAAAAATAACCGAAACCTCGTGGAACTAGTTTGGTCAGTTGTCCGGCGAGTAGGTTGGTCGTTAAAAAAATCGTCAAGTTTAATTCAGTTTAAATCAGCAGGTTCCGTTCAATTCTTTTTATTTACCATACTGGTTAATTGCAATTCATGCGAAGGAGACATTGTTTGATATCCGTCCGTTCATAAATAGGAATTACTTATATATTATATTACATTATCCCTGAGTAACATAGGGGTCCTCCAGCATCAGGGGAGCGGAGGACCGAACCCCTGTTGATAAAGAGAGTTTGCCTCGCCCAGGGTATTCTCAAACACTGATGCGCAAATTCAGCGTGGGCGTAACTACGTTCTAAGTCACACGCTTTTCCTTACCTCTTTAACAGGGGTACCTTCCTGAGTCTCCACTCAGAAAGGTATCCCTATAAAAGAGGTGTGTGTGGAGACACAAGTTGACAATTGACTCTGTTATCTGGGCCATCTTCAGTGGATAACTCCCATTGCTTTGCATCCCTGTAAAGGACCCGATAGTGTACGAAATGTATTTCCCCGC
Organism: Dendrolimus pini; assembly: GCA_949752895.1. Lineage (NCBI taxonomy): Eukaryota > Metazoa > Arthropoda > Insecta > Lepidoptera > Lasiocampidae > Dendrolimus > Dendrolimus pini. The sequence goes on from OX457125.1 coordinate 26,024,594, forward strand.
CTCAAAAAGAAACCCAGAGTAACATAGATTATATATATACGTTGATTCCAAAATGATTAAAAAATAAATGGACGGGCCGCTAGTGTTCAACAAAGAATATCTATATATAGATTTTAATTACCAGCTAGGCTCTTTATATTTCCGTAAGCTGAGTCATTAGAATGAAAATACTTCACGTTAAGAATTAGTTTATTTGTATACTGTACTCAACGTTGCGATGTCTCAAGGGAATACCTTGTCGAAGCGTTAGAACCAATAAGCTGCAAGGCAACAACATACTTTCGATGAAGTTTGAAATCGGGTGCACTTAGGTCTCTCTTCCACCATGCGAGAAATACTCGTAGACATAACGGCATTCTATAATAGTAATGTGAATATACCATTCCACACTGGAAGAGCTAAATATTAAAGATCACCAGATGGTATCAGCAGAATGCTGACAACGGATACTGAAGTACTTTGCCCACATAGCACGCAAGGATCCAGACAACGTACAGAGATTTATGGTCATGGAGAAAGCTGAAGGCAAAGAGATCTCGTGGTCAAATATGTGGATTGGCCATGTCGCTGACCAGCTGGACATATTGTTAAATTCGGTACTCCACCGTGTTCAAACCCAATGTCGGTGGAGGAGAGAACTTATTCGCTGCCATCAAATTCACTATCCTCAATAGTGAAGGGACGACTTAGAAGATATACCACCCATACGAGCGAAAGATTGCGCGTCCATTCTCATCACATGCGCAAAAGAGCGAAACTCTTCACCAAAGTCTGTATGCCCTGATGCCACAACCTACTTAGGCGTTTAAGTTCTGCACGCATATATATTCTAGGTAAGTGTTCTCGTATAGCACATAATACAAACACAAACACAAATATATACTCTATGTATTGATTTAAAATAGGTCTGACTTAAATGAAATTATATATGTGGTGGTTATAATTATTATACTTAATTATGAAATTACAGTCATTTATACAAGAGAATTTTTCAAGTGGGTCTTCAGGGCCAAATCCTAAACCTATCGAAATAGTAAAAACACTCAAAGGGGTAACGAGGCTGATTTTCATGAAAAATAAAGTGATATCATTGGATTTTTGAAATATCAATTGTTCTTGTCTGGAATCGAATTGGCTGATTTTGAAAAATAAATATATTTTGTATTTATAGTGTAGGTTGTCAGGATCAATTTCTTTGAAGGAATGTCAAACGGAAACCAACGGAAAGGATATTTTTTGCACAAAATGCTCTATTTTCTATACATTAATTACACTTCACCTCATTTTATTCAATATGGAATGGATGAAATTTATTCTATTTTTAATATGCATAAATTAATATTCAAAACGCACGTTATTTTACCCCAATCAATCAAACCGTCAATGGGTAAACCTTGATTGTGTTCAAATGAGGTGCAGTCAAATGACCGGTACAATTTGGTGTTTAAATATCACGTCTGTTTCCCGTGGGATTGGCAGAGACTATGGATCTTCACTTGAAACGATCATCAGCTCTTTATACATGCATGTTTATTTGAGATCATTTTTACCAGACCTCTCTTTAACACTTCTGATATTTGATCAAGGTGTGTTCGGCGCGGTCTACCAGCAACAACTATACTATTCACAATACTGTCACTGGCCACTTGAAAAATTTAGTTGTATAGAACATTTTTTGTGAAAAGTGTAGTTTTAAAATCATCAATCAAGAGTAAGTAAAAAAATAGATTTCGATCAATTTTCAAAAAGTAAAACGGAACCCTACATATGAAGGCTAAATTAAAGTTTCGTCAGATTATTTAAATTACCAAAGTTTTATATAATAAGGGCCAAACACATTGAATACAAGGACTTCCTAATACTATAAGGGTCAAATATATCGTATAGGTACTAATACAAAATACAGAAGGAAATAAACAATATTCCGTTAGGAACATTAAAATAATTTAATTCAAGTTAATAATTTTGACCGCACAATATCATAAATAAAATAAAAGATGTTTACATTTTTTAACGTAAAACTTTAAAATAAATTACAGTCTAAAAGTAAATTATTTATACCACTTCCATCCATTTTTTTGTCTACCTTTACATTTGTACCATCCATCTTGTAGTTTAACATTCTCTCGCACACGAGAGGTAAAACATTAAACTGCGAATCGGTGCGTTGCAAATTAGCAACGCGGTAACCCGCGTTGCGAATTGTTGTGGTACCATTTCGTGCGGCAAGGCGTTTCCCTTCAGCTTAGGATTAGTTTGGTTGGTTGGTCTCGGTTAGGGTGAGCATTCGTTCGAAAGTCTTCAACAGTACGAAAAGGATTTAAAAAAATGTATATGTAGGCCTCGACGCACTACTGGTGTTTGTTTCTACATTAAAAAGACATATGCACGTGCGCAACGACGGTGACAAAATAAGGGCGGTTACAAGAAAAGAAAAAACATACAGATAGACAACTATTTAGCCAGTAGAAAATACACATACAAACACACTCAAAACATATTAATAAAGATTAAACTCATATAAGTAATACCAGAGCGCCTGACAGAAATATGATGGTAGTTTCGCTAAAACTCATGTCAGTAAGCAAAGATGGTAAACAATGACATGAAATACAAATTAACACTTAAATTGCTTTATTTTTTAATTTTTATCCGTGCAGGAACGGAGAAAGAATAATAATTCCTGCGGCCGGGTGGCCTGTCGTAAGAGGCGACAAAACAACCCACAGCCAGGTCATAGGGCATTTGCCCGACTGGATGGCCACCACCCCTGGTCTAAAGAATGTCGCCATAACAACCTTGAGTTGTTGTTAGGCATTAGGAACCAGGCTTCAGTTTCCCTTAAGAGTGCAGCAGCGCATTTGTAGCACCTTTGGTATTGCAAATGTCCATAGGCGATGGCAACCGATTTCCATCAAGTGGGCCGTCTGCCTGTCTGCTGAACTCATGCAATAAAAAAATAAGAATTTGTTTTTAACTAAAACGGCTTGTCCTATTTGAATAGTTATTTTTCGTTTTCTTCGTTCTAGTACAGAGATGATTTAAAAGATAAAAAAAAACTATATCATTTTGAATTGCAGTTGTTTAACTTCGCTCCTCATATAATTTCCATATCAATTATGAAATCGATTCTTAAGAAGTGAACTCCAGAACTCGTTGTTCGAGTTGAGCACTTTTGTTATTGATAAGAAAATATACAAAAAGTAAAAAATGAGATTTTGAACGCGCAATACGCATCAATTCGCAAGTTCGTCTTCTTAGATTTCTACGATCGCAGTTTGGTGCTTTGGCCCTTAGGTGTAGGGATGTTGCTACTGAGTCTCTTATCACTTATTTTCTTTAAAATTTAAACTTTTGAAGCTGTGTACAAAAAACTAGGAAGTAATTATATGTATAATCTTTTGACCTTGAAAATGGTCATGATTAGAATTTAATTATTTATATTAATAAACTTGATAATAAATTAGCGTTTTTGTTGTATTTCCGATTGAACTTTAATGGTTAACTTAAACCATTGATATTTTCTAATCTTTACAATATTTATTTTCGTTCTCACCGTAAACCCCTTATTTAAGAAAGGTACGAAATATATCACACAACATATTATCAATTTTAAAATATAATCAAAATCGAAAACATGGAAAACAATATATACATCGTTACATTCGTACAAAATAGGTACATGCTCGGGATATCCCAAAAAATGACTACTCTCCATAGATACAGATATTACAAGTATTACAAAGTATTACTAGAAAACCTATTGTCACTCGAACTTGAAAAGCTTTCCTAATACTATTGTTGAGATTTGTGTAATACAGATTTATCCTATCGTGTCGTGGTAGCGCAATAGCTTAGCTAGCGCACGTCAAAGGGCGCAGGTGTACCACTTAATGGTGAAGCAAAACATCGTGATGTAACCTGCACATCGAGATAACCGATGTGTCAAACCTGTCAAGCCGCCTTGGTCCAGCGTGGCGGGTATACTGTCCGTTCCCCTTATAATGGGAGGCCCGAGCCCGGCAGTGGGACATTTATGGACTGTTATTAATTTTTTTTAAAGATTTATTCTATATATATCCAACCAAATTATATCTTTGAAAAATTGGTAATGCGCCAGCAACTTGGCAAACACCGTTTAGGAAGACAAGATTTAAGAGTACTTGAGGAGAAATGCTTTACTATTCTCGACATTCTAGAGTATTTTTTAAATTCTTTACTTCTCTGTTATCACAAATGAAAATTCAAAACATATAAATTGGTTATTAATTGAGGCGGAATGTCGCGACTACACCACTTAATTACCATATAGAAGTGGCCAAACCCGTCATCCAAATATACTTTTATGTTTTTCAAACCAAACGTTTGTTGCTACATTATAACTATTCATTCATTTATGCACGATTTTAAAGATATTTCGAAATCATCACTGGTTTTGGTTAACATACATGACATGGTTTAGATTACCAAAAAAAAGAGAACTTCAATTAAAAAAGGCAATTTGTATTTTATATTGAAAGGCGCATTGGGTACCATACCATGTACCATAGCAGTAGTATTATTTTCCATGAGTGCACTAAACGTCTTTGGGTGATCTCTCACATAAATAAGGCTCAATTCACACTATAATACCGTACACGGTTCAATCTCGCTCTGGTCTCAGTTCGTTCCCGGACTAATAGTAATCTTATAGCTCTAGGTTGGAGACGATATCGAGCTGGTACCCTAAATAAATTGAACCGTAACCGATATCATAGTGAAAATCGAGCCTAAAGTTATGGACGGAGCCCATGTGAACAGAAGTGTCAAATAAAGTTTTTTTTTATATTTGCTTACTGCCGGACGGGTGGATTTTTCAAGATTGACATTTTTTTTTTTCACCGTAATAAAGTGTGTATAACTACTGTAAAAACGGTTGAGAAAATGATCTAAAAACGCATTCTGTCAGTTATCACCCTGTTAATGGCAAGTGGCTACCGGCGTCCATAGATATTTGCAACATTAAGGGAGCCGATGCATTGCCTTCCCCGTCGAGACTTTACATATCTGTTTATACCCTTTTTGAAGAGACTCATATTGCGCTCTGAGAAAATCGAGGCAGGGAGCTCATTCCACTGCTTGCTCACGTATGGCATAAAGGAGCCACGTACAGTGGATAACTTCCAGGTGTCAAGGAAGTGTGGATGAACTGCCAGTCGCCGGCGGGCATTGCGGTGGTAAAATGTCGACGTTGGTACCAAACCAAATAGCTCCTCAGAACATTTTATACGTGCAGGAACGAAGAAAGAATACAACCTCCTGCAGCCGGGCGGCCAGTCGTAAGAGGCGACAAAAGAACCCACAGCCAGGTGGTAGGGTATTTGGCCGACTGCCCGGCCCACCACCCCTGGTCTAAAGAATGCCGCCATAACAGCCTTGAGTTGTGTTCCGGCATCATGACCAGGTTCCAGTCTCCCTTAAGAGAGCAGCAGCGTATTTGTAGCACCTTTGGTGTTACAAATGTAATGGTATGGTAATATGGCGATGGTAACCGCTTTCCTTCAATTGGGCCGTCTGTCTGCTGAACTCCTACAATAAAAATAAATAAAAAACACTCCCCATTGTACAGACATTAGAACGCGCTTAGAGCGCCAACGTCTACAAGTTGAAGTCAAGAAGTACAACATATGAATAGTATTTTCGTATTCGTCATTCGGCTCAGTACTAGATACAAACCGAAAATTGAATTATGACAAAATATTCGTCGGAACACAACGTAATATTTACATATAAACAGTGTAAGCTCAATGGTTGTACACATTAATTCGCATGAAGATTATAAGTTCGCAAATGCTTTATTATTATCTAAATGAGTACCTTAATAATTTACAAAACGTTAGTGATATTTTAAATATTATGCAATGTAATAAATTAAGAACCTAATGACGTAAGATATTATAAAAACGATTAACGTATTTAGATACCTTTAACGATAATGAATTTACTTACCTTTTCAAAGAATTCTAAAACAATACTAGAAACGATTACAATTTTATTGTTGTTATGCGGATCAATCATCTATCTCATTAGGACTATTCCATTTTTCGAGATCTAAAATTGAAAAACCTCAGATATGAAATTTGCCCCATCGATCGTCCTTAACAAGTGCTGGTTTAATACATAATTTAGAAAGTCAAAGAATTTGTCCACACGAATTTTTCGACAAGATGACAAATCAAACTATCAATCTGTATACTATCATGTAAAATGTAGACACTTAATTTACAAGGAAGAGCCAAGCAGAAAGCTGGTGAAATACGCAAATAAACCTATTTACATATGAAAATCAGGCGTTAAAATAACATTTTATTATATTACTTTTAAAATATGATCACAAAATAATTAATAATGCACTATTTTAATCGTTTTACATGTGTAAAGTTACGATGTTACAACTTTCTATGCTCGTAGAAAATGTATGAGACTGTTATTGCCAGAAGTAGGTTAAAGATGTTTCAAATAGTTTACCTGTCCTGACCAAAGCTCTGGGTAAAGCCAGTACACCACTGCCAGCCATTTCTCCCGCGATCAGCAACGAGGCTTGACCCACGGACAGACCACCGTTGCTTCCGTTGCCTCCGTTTCCACCGCCGCCATCTTTGCCGTCTAATCCCTGTGATCAAACACACATATATTGGAATGAAAACTAATTTAATTCGTCCAAGAACGGAGAAAATGTACTAATAATATAATAATGTAGGTATTTGCTCGTCTGGATAGCAATCTTGAGTTGTATTCCGGCACTAGTGGCTAGGTTTCAGCCTCCCTTTAAAGAGCAGCACATTGGTAGTACCTTCGGTGTTATAAATATGCATAGGCGATAGTAACCACTTTCCATCAGGTGCACTCTCTGCCTGCTGAATCATTATCACTCGATTCTATATTAACCTGTTTTATGTATACAAGACACTATGGTAACTAATAAATGTATCATATTTTCATATGTATAAGGTTTTTATATGATTTTTTCACAAACATCCATACCACCTACATGTTTTTATAGATCGAAGAATTTAAAACTATCTCGAACGAATTATAGTTGATAATTTTATTTATTTACAGTATCCTCGTTTCCTTGCTAGTCCAAAACCAGTTTTTAGGGTTATGTAGCAAAATGACAAAAGCAGTGGATGTTGGTTACCTCTACGAAATCCTTTATTAGTTTAATTGAGGACAGCTGGCAGACGCACTTGGCTAATTTATTATTATTACTTTATTGCCCGAAGGAAAAAAAACCCGATTCTGCTATTACTACCTCGTCAAAATCGCCGGACACTATCGTTTCCGTCGTAGGAAAGCCTGATTTTGGTATTCTCTTATTTACACTTTGTATGTATAAAATTATAGTAGCTTCTCAATATTCACTTCGGCTAATGCCATTTTTGCTAAACATAATAAATACCAATTTTGAAGTGATAACTTCTTATAGAAGGGTAAATCGCTTCGTTTCGTCACGGCGCCAGTCTTATGGTTGAATGGTCTAAGGTGCCAGTATATCTGGCTTCCCTTTCTCTCACGCATACGGCAGCGGTAGGCAAGCTCCTCTTCCACTCTAACCCACAGCGCTAGCCGTATTTAGGTAATATTAAATAATGATACCAATAATGTATATACACCAAATCCTATAATGTATATATTCTAAAATTGTAACTAAGAATAAAATATATTTTATAATCAATAAAAGATTTTATTAATAAATAACCTTTACTTACATTATCATATTAATATACATAAAAAAACATTGTGTTCTCGAGCGTTTATATTGTGTATTCCACTTGTTTTTATTTTAATATAGTTACAATGTTTAGATATAGTATATTTTATAAATAATATTATAGATTAATATCTATTGTAATCAATATTAAACTTCTAAAGTTTTTCAAGATGACCAAGTTAGCCTTTCAAATGTGCTAGAAGATAAAATTATGTTTTCAACATTTTAACTGTTGCTATCAAGGCCGTTATATTTGTCGTTGTTTCTCATGCATTATTTATATATCAAAATATGTGTTTGACCTGTTTGTCTTATATTTTAGATGATAATGCCATTCAGAGGCTCATGGTTAAGCTTGTCGCCAGGTAAGGTTGCTAGCGTTGATAACAGTAAAGAATTATAAATAAGTTGAACTAAATGGTTATAAAGTCAATCGTAAATTCTATGGATGCACTCAAAAGATGTTTGCTTCAAACTATGATCCACAGAAGATAGAATCATCATTCCCTAATAAAACGAAATATTCACAGCTTGAACTAGAACACTTCTCTACTCTGACATACATCTTCTGTCACACCACATATCACCATATCATCCTTCCCAAAATCCAACCGTTTCTTTTTTGGTCTGCCTTTACATTTGTACCCACTATCTTGTAGTTTAACATTATTTTTGTCACGTGACTTTCATCCCTCCTCATTATGTGCCCATACCAACTTAATCTACTTCCTCTCAACTTTTCAGTGACGGGTGCAACTTTCAAAGATCCTCTTATCCATTCTTGTAACAACGCACATCCATCTCAACATTCTCATCTCAGCCGAGTGGAGACGTTTGTGGTTTATCACTTTAGTGGCCCAATTATTATGGTAGCGTTTTGACCTGCTACAATGAAGAAAATAGCCTTAAGTACGTATGTACACAACACTAATATCGTGCCGCCAAACTATGAAGACTAAGCAATATCGCTGAAGAGCGAGCGTCGCCCGTGGGTCAGCGATATGGGAAGGCATACAAAGTTTATGTTACACAGAAATTCACATAATAGCAGCATGATGACATTAGCACTTAGATTATAAACAGAATACTGAACCTAAGTCACGTTCTTCTATGGGTAGCCACGTTTCCGTTACGTTGTCATAGTAATCCGTACCCGAGGTTAAGCACCAGCCCCCTTTCAATAGAGTTGAATTTTAAGTAAACTAGATTTATAACGGAAATGGCTTGGAGACATCGCCTAATATTTCGTGGTAAGTTCATTCAAATATACACGAGACCTACTTACAGCCTTGGGTACCAACGGAGTTGTCTCGGTCGCGTTACTACTAGACTTGTCCTCGAGAGTTTTCTTCGTAGGAACCATTGTTAATTTATCTGAAATTAATAACCAGAATGTAGACATTTGTTATAGAATTACCCCACCTCCGTCAGGTCCGGGAAGAAGGAATAGATCTAAAAAATGTTCGACCTTAGTGCTAAGACACTGAGAATACCAGGCTGCCTTGGAATGTTATATATTATATCCGTGCAGGAACGGAGAAAGAATACAATTTCCTGCGGCCAGGCGGCCTGTCTTAAGAGGCGACAAAATAACCCACAGCCAGGTGGTAAGGTATTTGCCCGTCTGGATGGCTACCGCCCCTGGACTACAGTATGCCGCCATAAGAACCTTGATGTGTTCCGGCATTAGTGACCAAGTTCCTGTCTTCCTTAGGAGAGCACCAGCGCATTTGTAGCACCTTTGGTGTTGCAAATGTCCATAGGCGATGGTTACCGCTTTCCATCAAGTGGGCAGTCTGCCTGTCTGCTGAACTCCTGCAAGAAATAAAACATTAAATATATTCTGTTCTTTAGTCTGACATACTAACAGACAGACAAGGTTTTCTGTACACCAAGAAATAAAGGACCTATTTATGCAAAATGGAACCAACCCACATACTGACAGTTTTGAGAAAAAGCCGTTTTTATTAAAAGTTTGCAAAAAAAATTATTTAGAATATCGTATATTCTAATGTAAAATATTCTAAATATCTTTTTCCAAAATATAGACACATTATTTGTATGCAAATTTTTAATAAAACGGCCTTTTCTCAAAACTGTCAGTATGTGGGTTGGTTCCATTTTGCATAAGTAGGTCCAAATTGTCTTGCTTATACTCTGCTATGTTTAATTTTAATACCGTCCACACAAAAGAACTGTCTTGACGTGTCAGATGAACCAAAAACCACGCTAAATAGAAAAGAAAAAGAGGGATATCCGACTCCATGTTCCAAAATAAACATTAAAGCAAAAGGAATTTCATACTAGGTTAATGATGATATTTAGAATTTCAAACAAACCTTCTCCAATTAAACTAATTGAACTTAAAATAAAATAAAAATATATACAATCCAAAATTAATCTTGAAAATCTACCGCCAGAACACTGTCAGTAGGATATTTATGATCTAAGACTACCGCATTGGCTCGTTGCATGGTAATACGATGCCCGAAGTATAGAGCAGCATTTTGGTCCCGTGAGACATCCACCAGACATTTGGCTAGAAAGCGTATGCGCTTCAGGTCACTTTGGTTTCGAAAAGTAATTACTATATAAAATTAAATGTACCCCAAAATGTAATATACCCAAGGAATATACTTACTACATAAAAATATACTTATAGCCACTTCCAATGGCTGAATATAATATGATGTTCAACAACGACACCATTAAAATAGTCGTGGTAGCGTGATGGCTAGCGCAGGCGTCCCAATCTAAAAGGTTACGGGTTCGAATCCTGGTTGGAACACATGCATCTCCTACGGAGTGTTCTGACCTAATGTGCATGTAGCTACAAGTACCTACCATTTTTTTTTGTCAGGGGAAATCCGTTTGAGGACTAAGCCGCGACAGGCACAGATGCCTGGGGGGATGTTCGCGACCCGTGTGAGTGTGGGATTCGCCAGATCGGGGGTGGCACTAGCGTGCCCAGTCAAAACTGGTGCCACGCTATTGCCACTCCCCAATTAGGGATACCCACTAAAACCCCTGGGTGTTCCGTCCTGCACCTTATGCCAGGGCTACGTGAATGCGGGCTTCCCAACTCCGCGTGCCGTGGCAGGCGTGGGCCCCCCGCACTGGGCCTCTTCCAATGCCAGGGGAAAAGTCCCCTGGCCACAACTAGGTGTATTCCGAGCGTGGGGCGGTCTGTAACGCGCCCCACGGGAAGAGAGATGAGCGCGCGCGGAACACTCGCGCTCTCATCTCGACGGTATGTGCGGGTGAGTGAGAACCCCTATATAGTTACAATTACCATATGCTAACAACAGTGAAGGAAAACATCGTGATGCAACCGGCACATCGAGATAATTGATCTGTCAATCCTGTCAAGCCAAATTGGACAAGAGTTCGAGTCCAGCACTGGGGTGTTTATGGGCTGTGTTATACAGGATGGAATTTTTTAATGCCACCTGGAGGGAAAGTACTCTAAATAATAGAGATAGCAAATTTTACTCCAAAGAAACATTTCTTTATTTTTGAAAAGAAATACAACTGCATTCAAAGATTTTCGAAAATTCTCTTGCTTCACCCGGGAATCGAACCGACTAAAATCTGTAAAAATTACACCCAGTAATTTTATTGCATCGATCGTTAGGGTCAATCACAAGGATCTCATAAAGATAATCCTATGGAAAGATAAAGATCTCATTAAGGTAAAGACAACCCCCAACATGCTGATCCATCGCCCGGATACAATAAAGAACGAGCCCTAATACAAAGAAGACAAGTGAAAATTCAAATTACAAAGTGCATAGCCAAAAACTGGAAATAAGGCGAGATGAGCAAATGAGTGAGTCCGTTCCAATTTATTTCTTAGATTTTTAAAAATACATACGTTACAGTCCATATACATCGAAATATTCATTGATCAGCTAATACATTGTCATATTAATACGTATTATTCGTCATAATACAATTTAACGCAAACGCCGACCGGCGACGGTCATATTCAATCTTACCTACATTCATTAAAAAACGTGCGCTGCGCGGCTGCAATGTTTTATAAAATTGATTACAGACACATATTTTAAACAAATACATTAGTGCAATTATTATCTAATTAAATTAAACATTGAATTAGGTATTTTTTATGACATGATTGGAAATTAATATTAATTACATAGGTACCGACATATTACGATTATCATACACAAGTGTAAACCGGCGGCTACGCCTGCGTAAGCTTCGAATATGTTTCCTGCTGCAATTATTTTGTTTTTAAATATTGCTATTACGTTACGGAGAGACAAGTGAACCAATTTTCATAAAAATCTAATAAATTCTAAGGTGGGGTAACGAAACGGTTTAAAGAATATACAAGCTAAAACAAGTTCATATTCACATTTATACATTAGAAATAAATATAATACATTATTATCAGATTTGATTTATAATTTATTTACTTAGGTTTAGAATTGAATTGTATACAGTATTAATGACACATTTTAATTAGGGATTCAATACATATGACATTTTTTTCTATCATTTAATAATTATATCATCACTTAAGCGGTTTACTTAAGTTTTAAGATGAAACATTTATAAAATAATAAATTGAATTATATGATAATTATAAACAACAGACACATTGATACCAAAGGACAATAATACAATTAAGAGTTATAAATTTAAAGTACCTAATTCATTGACATTTATATACCGCTAATTTTATTGAAACAATTAATTGCAATTATTCATAAATTATACATTATATTCAGATTGTAAGATTGTTCTTCCATTAACGAATACAATGGCAACTGAGCTTAAAGAATTAATTAAGAAACGTGGTGTAATTAAGGGTCGTCTGACAAATTTTGTTACTTATATAGACAAGTTGGATAATTTAACACCAGTCGAAACTATAGAACTTCAAGTTCGTTTAAACAAAATAGATGCACTTTTTTCTCAATTCGAGGAAATTCAAATTTCAATTGAGTGCCTTATAGTGGATGAGAGGGACATAGCGGTACAGGCAGCCGAGCGTACTGATTTTGAAAACCTTTTTTATGCAAACGTTGCGACTGCACAAGAAATATTAAGTATGAATAAGTCCGTGCATAACAATAACGACAACCACTCTTCTGCCAGCTCAAATTATGGCACTGGCGAAGATCCACACAGACATGGGGTTTTGAAGCATACATCGAGGTGCAGTGTTAAACTACCCACAATTCAAATACCAAAATTTAGCGGTCAATATGAGGGTTGGTTGGAGTTTCGCGACACATTCCTTTCATTAATTCACGATTCTTCTTCCATTTCGGACATTCAGAAATTCCATTATTTGAGAGCATCCTTGGAGGGGAGCGCTGCTCAAGTAATACGATCTTTAGAATTTTCTTCTAAAAATTATAAAAATGCCTGGAATTTATTGTGCGGCAGATATGACACACGTTTGCTTATTCAAAATCATATTCAAGAGCTCTTTTCATTAGAACCAATTAAAAAAGAATCCTTTGAATCTATACGTAAATTAATAGACACCTTTACTAAAAACTTAAGAGCCTTAGATAGCTTAGGTGAGCCCACTCATTCTTGGGATACCCTCATCATTTATATAATGAGCACTAAATTAGACCCTCGAACATTACGGGAATGGGAAGAACATAAATGCAATTTAAATCCAATCAAATTGGAAAATTTCACTTCATTTTTAAAAAACAGGGCTGATCAACTCGAGTCCATAGCCATGAGTAACAATGCTCATGGCACTAATACCGCCAGACCTTCAAGATACAAGCCTGGCGAGCACTATAAAGGTTTAGCATCAGTGACTAAAACTTATCCAATACAAAATACATATACAAAACAACATCCTCAGCCAGGATCACAGCCACATACATATCCTTGCCCCTTGTGCAAAGGAAATCATCGGATATACAAATGTAAACAATTTCTAAGTCAATCAGTCATTGGAAGAATGCAAGTAGTAAAGAATTTCAAATTATGTGAAAACTGCTTACGCCCTGGTCATCAGGCGCCTCATCTCTCTAACATACTTAGTAAATTTAATGAAAGCAAAACCATGAAATCTGTACTTATAAATTCAATGGGTCAAGCTAAAGCACTTTTCCTCAAAGATCCATCTGTTTCTGTTTACTAATGTTAGTAATTAATAATTTATCATTGACGTTATTTATCAATTAAAATGTCAAATTAAGTACTATTTAGATAAGGCGATTGCAATAGCATGTGTTTGTATTGCAAACTCCTTTCTTAGATGCGACATGACTGCGTGTATGAGGTAGTTTTAAATAGGGAATGTTACATTAGAAAATATCATTTGTTATTCATATTTGATTGTTTCATAAATCATTTCCACATGGCATGGTGGCATTAAAATAATTGAAGATTTCATGGTTCCTTTCATTAAATTTACCAAGTATGTTAGAGAGATTTTATCCTTGTGATTGGCCCTAACGATCGATGCAATAAAATTACTGGGTGTAATTTTTACAGATTTTAATCGGTTCGATTCCCGGGTGAAGCAAGAGAATTTTCGAAAATCTTTGAATGCAGTTTTATTTCTTTTCAAAAATAAAGAAGTGTTTCTTTGGAGTAAAATTTGCTATCTGTATTATTTAGAGTAGGTACTTTCCCTCCAGGTGGCATTAAAAAAATCCAACCTGTATACCATTAAAATGTTTATATTATATGTATTTTTACTTATTAAAGAATTGAAAAATATTGAGTTAAATAAAGAAATAAGAGTAATAATACCAATAATAATATGAACGCGGATATTCAAGTTTACAAGTTTCTAAGTGCGAAGGCAGCATTCTACCAAGTCAAGATTAAATTACATAAAAACGCAATCAACCGTAACATTTGCAACATGAATGCTAAGCCTCAAATAAAAACAATCAGCCTCACGTGGCAATTCATACAGATTGTACCTAGACGCAGTAAGCCGATCATGACATTTTTTTAAGGCAGGGGGAATTACATTTTGTACTCTACCGAGTCCTTTACTGTTAGAACAAAGCAAAGAGAGTTATCCACTGAAGATAGCGCAGGTAACAGGGTTTATTGCCGGCTTGTGTGAAGACTCAATAAGGTACCCCTATTAAAGAGGTAGCCCATTGTTTAATACTCCACTAAAACCTTCGTCCCATGTGCCCCGCGCTTATGGTAGGAAGAGCGCGACATTGAGAACGTAGTTACGCCCACGCTCATCCTGCGCATCACTCACTTCGTCAACAGGGGTTAGATCCCCGGTTCCCCAGACACTGGAGGACTCATCTGATCAAGTCTATCGCAAGACTGATTTTTGATGCAATTGAACGTACGACAATGTACGACAACATTCAGGGCTCAAATCTGCTATTACTACCACGTAAAAATCGCCGAACATAGTTGTCTCAATCGCAGGTTTGCCTGATTTTGATATTCTTTGAATTCCAATGGCATGCCCTCAAATTTTATAAATATTTATAAGCGAATACTCTCCAAATAAATGTTTAAATTGTGGTACTTTTTGAATATTAATTTCGGCAAAAGCCATTTCTGTTACTTGTAATATCAATTTTATTCTACTATTGTTACGCCACGACGATATTGAGAAGATATAGTGGATTTAGTATAATACGCATTATTGACACTATCGCAATTGAATGTTACTTTGAATATCATCGCAACGCCAAGATATTGATATAGCAGAATTGAGTCCAAGCTAATTAAACTCATAACATATGAAATCTCTGAATGAGAAAATCAGAAGACCAGGATATGTACAGAAAACTTGGAAAGTTCAAACTTCTAACAGTAGACATATTGGCTAACGACGACTATAGTGAAGTGTTTATAGGTAGTTGAAATATATCTAAATATGACTGGAAAGCAAGAAAGTGATGCCGGGAAACAGGACACACAAGCTGCGAATGTAGAAGAAAGGCAGATTTCGACATAAAACTTAGTAATACCAAGTGGAAGTAAAAAGTGTTTTTTTGCAGTCGGGTTTTTGATTTTTTTATTAACCTTTAGGTACCAAAACGCTTATGAATATCACTAAAAGTATATATCTATGTAATATATAAAATTTCTCCATATACTTATGTATATATATAATTTATGTATTTATTATTAAAATGTAAGTATGTAGTTTGTACTATATGTTACGTATACCACCATCGCCATTATCATCTTAATTCATTCCTGGGGTTGTCTGGAAGAGATCGCTTTTTAGCGATAAGACCGCCCTTTGTACATATCTAGATATAATTTAGTCTTAAGTTCATGTTTGTATTGGTGTACAATAAAGAGTTATCTATCTATCTAAAAGGTTAATTAAAATCTAATTCTAAGACGGAAATGCATCTGTATTATTCAGAGTCGATAAGAGGTTTTAACGTATAGCTCCGTAATAGGGTAAACTACACCGTTGTTGGCACCTACCACGTTATTAGCACCCTGTCAGCATCTTCAAGCAATTATTTATGTATTATTTGTAATTATTTATTTCATTTTAAACTAATCATACTTACAAATACAGCATTAAATTAAATACTAAAAAGAAACTATGTATACAAATAAAAATTAATAGATCGCTATCAAATTTTTATTGCTAACATTTTAAGCATTTTCGCTCGTAGCTCGTATAGCCTGTTTCAGTGATACGGGCCCCCAGGCTACAAAGGCCCCAAAAATGTGTAAGCAAATATTCTCAAAATCTTATCCGCAATCTAGATTAATAATAGATTAGTACCATTTCTGAGAATAAGTGCTAGACCAACAGAAACAGCTATTAATCAGACTTGTCATTAATAATAATAATCTAGAAATAATATAGAAAATCTAGAAAAACTGAAGAAATCGTCTTCAGCTGTGGATTATTTGATAAATAAGTCTTTCCAGACCACGGGCCATAAATAAGTTATTATTATTAGCCGAAATAAAGCGGTAAAAGTGTATCTTTGATTTGAACTATTTGTCTAACTTAGCTCCTAAGAGCATTAAGAATCAATATATAATTATTTTAATTCAATTTTTTTTACAAAAACTTTTACCTTTTCCTTGGCCCTCCCAACACATTTTGATACTGGGCCCGTCTAAGGTAAGCTACGCCACTGGACTACATAATAAAATGAAGATTTATTAATTTGTTTGTTTTGTATAAATAAATACGGTACCAATTATTTAGGGGGCTGCCAACAACAGTATAGTTTACCCTATTGACCAGCTCTAGCTGTCTCAATTAATAGATACCAGCATCAAATGTAGACCACCTACTCCAGCGCAGGTGATCTTTAGCTTGCTACACATTCTTTTATCTTAACATTGGTAGAAAACTGCTATTAAATTATACGAAAAATGAGTGCATAACAAGGTGTAGAAGCCCGGCATAAACTGATATTGTACGGGTTCACTCACCGGCTGTGGGTTTCTTCTGGTGGGACTGCACGACTTCTCACAACGAGCACTGCTTCGCTACTGAGTGCTAACTAGTCTTGTATAGTTCATGAATGATGTACCATTGGGAACCGGTTCCCAGCACTGAACTGAATGAAACGTCTCACATTTCCAAACGTTGATCGGTCTAATAATGCTAATTTACACTGGTCCAGCTACTGACCCCAAATTCGTATTCGTAAGTCAGTATTAACTTAATGGCATTGTGTGAATCGATCTGGAGTCAGTACAGAGCTACCAAGTCAGTGCTAACTTTAATATTTTAAATCAGTACGCTCCCTTCGGCACTCGCAGTAATCTCCCCGACGCACAGCGCACGCGCCAACGCTACTCGCCTTACATTGATCTACTTACTTCAAATGTCGCCAGCGCAGGCGCCGAGAACTGACTTTTACCGTTTACATGAAGTCAGTAGCCATTTACACGATGCCCGTTTGAGCAAAACACTGGCTTCCTTCGAATTTGAAGTTAGTAGCTGTTATCAGCAAACGAGGAAGTCAACAATGAGTAAATGTATGATATTGTCATAAATATGGTTTACACGACGCTAGTGCACCGTTGACAGTCCTGCGAAAAGCCACCACTGGCTTGGCTCGTGTTGTTTAAATGAAGGCAAGTCAGCCTGGTCTTTTCTTGTGGTGTGTACACGTTTGACATTAAAAAAATAATGAATTCGCAGTAAACCCGTCTGCTCCCGACCTAGCGACTGGCGTGATGCTTCTAGACGTGTCATTGACATTGGCGTGGGGTAAAGGTTATGCGGGCGGAGTTTACTGGCTTAAAAAATAGATGGGCGCTCTATTCTCGCGAGCGCTGAATTGGCATGAGAAACTGTTTATACAAGGCGAATACCAAGCCAGTGCTGAATTTGTATAAACAAACCTTTATAAAGTGATGTCGTGTCGTATCGGAAATTCAAGCAGCTGAAATTTGAGAAACTGCTTGGTGTTAACAATTGCGATTTTCAATCTTCAAATCTCATTTTTTAATAATAAAGCCGAACAGCCAGTTTTATTTCAATCGTCCATCCATTTTACTACTATTTGATTGCATCAATTTATTCTCTATTTACTTCAATAACGTGGGTGGAACCTAAAAAAACCAAAACCACTGACTACATGTAAACAGTGTAGAGAACTCGGCACCAGCACTGGTGCTAGTTACTGGCTCAATGTAAAGCAGCCTTTAGTGTACTCGGTCAGTTCTCAGCTCGTCATAAATATGAACGATGAACTATTGAGAACCGGATTCGATTGCTAATGTGCCTAATTAATATTAGACAGTTTAAGCACATTGAATCAATTTGGTTGAAAGGCGAAAATCTGAAATAATACGATCACGACATGTAATGTTTTAGTTTATATTTACATGGGCTTCAAAAGTTCGAAAATGAGGCGCGAGAGAAACAACTTCACGTTGGTATTCACTGATCAATTATTTACCAGAAAAATCATAAATTTTGAATCAGGACCATCAAGAGAGAGACCCCGTTCAAACAAACACACATACACAAAATTTCATCAAAATCAGTTAAGGCGTTTTTGAATTTTAGAGAGAATAACGTTATTGAGTTTATATATAAATATATACAACTTTAAGTGTACGAAATATTTCATCTTTAATCTTTTTAGTTAATAAAACTTCCAGTAGGAAAAGATTCTCAATTTGATTCCATGTTTTTTTTAGGTTTGTTACGCGATTTCTCCGCGAATTGTTGACCGATTTACAATTTTATTTCTTTATTCAAAAGACAAGCGGACAAGCTTGGTTCCTCCCTCATCATTTTACCACTGGACAAGAAATAGCTGTTCACGCCACCGATATATGGTGAAAATTCCAACACAGCGGACGAAACGCTATACTTCCACTTTTATCATATGCACCACTGAAGAGTGGAACTCTTTACCGCCGTCTGTTTTTCCTGAAGAATACAATCTAGGTGTCTTCAAGTCTCGCGTGAACAAGTATCTTCTAGGTAAGCGCAATGTCATTCAAACGCGAACCTATTACAAAAATAAATAAAAAAGAGTACAGTTTTTCATTAGACAGTGTCACCAAGTCAGGATTTAATGAGTGGATCCCAGGAACATTGAGAGCAACCCTTGCTGAAGGGCGCTGAGCGCCGACACTCTTAGAAGAGCAATACTTGTGTACGCGCGCCATGAATTCTACAGGCGCGTAAAATGCTATTTCTAAAACTATGCGAGCATTTTGTTTGTAATTGATTTATACTATTTTTGATGCAATACCGAGCAGCCCGTTCGTTCATCATATTCTAGCATCGCCAAGCATGGAAGAATATAAAAAAAAACAACTTCGAACTAAAAAGAGAAAAATAAAATATTTAACTTAATTGACGGAGAAGTCGCGTAACACAGAAGTTGGTTAACAATTTTCGAGTGTTTCTCTCAATTTGCCTGGGATCCACTCATTAAATCCTGTCACGATGACTATGGAACTAATTTGTAAGTATACCCTTTTGATTAAAAGAAAAAAGTCGAAATCGGTCTACAATTGATCTAGTAAAGAGCATACAATAAAAAGGCAACAGACAGAATAATTGCGAACTTCTTCCTTTTTGAATAAAAATACAAAAGTAAGACAATTGCCTCGTTCACTTGCCTTGCCCTAATCATCGGTTTATTTTTGATATTTGTTGCATGGAGTTTATGTCAAATAACCGATAGCAAGGCAAATGAAGGGTCGATAAGATATAGAAACAGGATCTAAGCCATAAACTTGTTAGTTGTCGGTTTTATTCAATCACCACTGGCCAGCTGGCGAGTTCATGGACAACTTTTCCGTGGCTATTTTATTAATAACCGATGTTTCTTTATCGAAATAGCTACCCATTTTTATTTATTCTGTGCTATTATTTAAATGATAGGAGTTTTTGGCGGGAACTGAAAGGAGTTGTTGTGCTGTGCAGTTTTATTTTCTAAAAATGTGTAAAATAACTCTACAATGAACAATAGTTGTAGGATATTGATAGTTTTTGAGGAGTAGTTATGTGTTTTGTGAGAAATGTGAACTATACAGTAAAATGTGGCCTTTTGAGTTGTCACAAGAACTCCGTTGAATAGCACTAGCTGATTATCTACAGTTCACCTGTGCTACACATAAGCTTAAGAAAATGAAGAAACTATAAGATCTGGCTTAAAAGCCTAGCTGCCAAGCCATAAACCTAAATAAATAATTTAAATGACAAGGATGTATGGCTTAAGATCTTTGCCAGTTCTTCAAATAATGAAGAATAAAAATATTACTACTGCTCTGAGTGCTCTGTGCCACTTTATTCATGCGAAATGTCAAAACTTGTAATAGGCATAGGCCTGCGTGATTTGGAAAAGATTGCATTTTGATTAAATACTACTTGATTAAAAAATTTAACTTGATTATTGTGGACATATTTATGATTTATATACTCTATAAATATGTTATAGTGCCAGTAATATTCAATTTTGTTTTATAAAAGGTAAGTATTAGCTAACCAATCTAGGTAGCTTATCTCATCCTTTTGAAAATAACAACTAAAATTGAATTGTTTAGTCATTTACACCGATATCCTAATTAAATGAAGCTACAGTGATATTTAGAACACAAGTTGCATATTTTGTTGTTATGATTTGAACACCATTTTTTGCATAAATCGATGGATGGGCGATTAACTCGTTAAAATGATTCATTTTCATTACCTAGTACTTAAGTTTATTACAAATAGTAACCGTAAGCATTTGTTTTTAAAAATTTTGCTTTCAAGATGATTTGTTTGAAAAATACTTTTTCCTCAGCTTGCAAATTTAAAATAAGAATCAATACTCATCATTAATCTCAAAAACGTTTTTATAACTTTTAATGTTACCTGTTTGTTGTACATTAATATGTTGTAAACATTTGTGATATAATTAAATTTAAAATACAGTATGTTATGTCCACTGACTCCAATATATTTGAAGAAAAAGGCAATTTTACTTATTTGTTAATTTTATTCTAAACTTTTCTAATCTTATTTTTATTTTGTTATAATATTCAAAAGCCTTTAAGTAGGACTGTTGATTTATCATTTTTAAAATCAAATCATGCTTGCGTCATTTTATGTTATTGTAACCAACTTTTACAGAATGGCTAGTTATATAGGGAATTAATCTCTTGCAATTCCATGTACACTAGTTTTTAATAGGAGGGGTATATATAAGAAATGTTAGCTAGGTTTTGTTAGAAATGGATGGCATACACGAATGTCTGACTATGCCATTGTATCCAGAGTTATGCTAAGATAAAGATATTTAACAATATTTCATTGTGATACTTGAAAATCTTATACAAATACTAACAGATTATAACATTAACATTTGCCAGATGGTAGGGTATTTGCTCGACTGGATGGTGACAACCCCTGGTCTAGAGTATGACACCCTAGCAACCTTGATGTGTTCTGGCATTAGTAACCAAGTTCCGAGTTCCCTTAAGAGAATAGCAGCGCATTTGTAGCACCTTTGGCGTTGCAAATGTCAATAGGTGATAGTAACCACTTTCCATCAAGTGGACCGTCTGCCTATCTGCTGAACTCTTGCAATAAAAAAACAAAAATTAAAAGACATTTATTGTTTGTGTGAAGGTTAATATATATTTTTTTTTTAATTTACTTAGACATAAAATAGTATTGTACAGAATGAGCCTTAGACATAAGTGGCTTAATTTAATACAACACCAAGATCATATGCTACATAGAGAATAAATTGAAAATGTACCAGTTGCCATATGTTAAGCAAAAAATAAGAAAAAGATAATTGCTATACATTAATGAACATACATTAAATATGTTTAAAAACTATCTACAGAATTAAATAATAGACAAGCAAGAAAACGAGATCTCACCAGAATAATATAAAAAACAGTGTAAACTCTATAAAAGGACACACATTTTATGGTTTTATAGAGAATTGAGGTTAAATGGAGAGAAGTGTGTTATTTTTGTCAGATGTCTCTTGCTGCACCAGTAATTATGTTCTATTTTTTTACTTATTTTATTCATATCTTGCGATATTGGGGCATCTTGGTGAGAAAGTACTTAGAAATTTTGGTAATTCAGAATTGCTTAGAAATTTTGGTATGCATGATGCCGACAATCGAGTTTATTATGGGCTAGAATAATAAAGTGATATAAGGGCATGCACAGCTGCTCAGTTTTTATTAATTCCAGCAATTTAAAAGGTAATTTTTATTACTTAATTGTTGTCCTTATGGAGAGTGGCTGTAATAGTATATAGAGTGGATTATTGTATGGAAGACAAGCTAAAGCAAGTGATTTTGACCCTTAAGGGACTTTGTCGTTGAAGTGAGTGATGTTATATGGAGTTTACACTGTATGTAGTGTGTTAGTCAATGGTTTTCAAAATAGAAATACAGAGGAAAAAAGGTACATAAATGTACATGTACTGACTAAAATTAGTAGGAAAAAGTTATGCAACCATAAATTATGTATGATATTCATACTTGTTTAAGGGCCAATTTTTTAGTCACCTATATAAATTATCAGTCAAATAAAGTGTAACAAATTATCCAGTGAGGAAACATGTTGACCTTCTGGTCTCCTTACCCTTAAAAGTGTGATCTGGGCTCAGTATTCTACTTATAGTCTTGAAGGGCTATGGGTAGAATACAACATAAACAAGTTAAGTTCTATTGTATCTGAATTATTTATGGTATTGTAATTACAATAATTTATGATATATATATATATATATAAATTTACCTTTATTGTAAGGTATACCTGATTGTAATTGTATACCTGACTAAATTCAAAATTAAAACAATTTTACTGTTTTATAAATGCAAATGTCATTTTTAATTTTGCCATATTGTGATTTATACAATATAACTTTTATGTGGTGATTGATAAACCAGCCTTAAATTGAGTAACATATGTTTCTCATTTTTAATCAAATAGTAATAAATCAATTTATTTCAAGCAACCTACACCTAGCCATCATTTTAATTATTGAATGAATTATATATAGAATATATAATAACAGTCCATAGACATGCCACTGCTGGGCTCGGGCCTCCCCCTATAGGGGAACAAACAGTATAGCCTCCACACTTGTCCATGGCTGCTTGGCAAGTTTGACACATTGGTTATCTCGATGTGCAGGTTCATACCTATGTTTTCCTTCACTGACAACAATAACATGTAGTAATTGTAACAATATGAACATTAGATCAGAAAACTGGATAAGTGGTACATGTATTCTGTCCATGATTGAATCTGCGTCCTTTGAGTTTGGGATGTGTGCACATTACGCTACTATAACTTGATATGTTTAAGTGTCACACTCAAAGTACTATAAGTTTTACTCAATTGCTTACTTCTGAATGTTATGTAGGTGAGTAGGCAGGCCAACTGTTTTCAATCATCCATAATGAAAAATCTAGTTGTCCAATCTGTGTTTGATCTAGACAAAAAGACAAATTTCCACAGTCCATGGAAAACTAGGGGTTTGAATTAAATAGATTGTGATCTAAAGAGTATAGTGGCCTGCTTTTGAAGTGATGTCCCATACACACATGTCCAGCGATATAGTGGTAGTTGTAAAACAGCATAGACTTCAGTTCACTTTATGTTGGTACTTGTCATGTTCATCATATGAATCAGTGAATGAGCTTTAGTCTCTCATAATAAATATTATTATTTTAGATAATACTAAAAGTCTAAAAATTTAGTTTAATGTGTTATAATTTTTTTTAGGAATGAAGATAGAAAATGGAACTGCATTTACTATTTTAGATTAAGGTAAGATTTGAATAATTTTAAGCTTATTTTCTAAAATTATTTAATAAAGTGTTTAAATAGAATAATTTATATATACTTCTTAACTAATAGGATATTAATAAAGAAAGCAAATATTGAACACAATGATTTGAAGATTTCTAATCAATATTTTTTATGTGTCTATAATAATATGGTTAACATTATCTATACCTTATCTTAAATTATACTGACATTTTTGTTAAAGAGTTCTATGTTTTTAGTGGGTAGCATATCTATAAAATCCAAACAACCCTATTTACGTAAACATTCAAAATTATGTTCTCTTCATTCTATAAAAAAATATTAATATAATAATCATAATTCATGTTATGGATATATTAATATTGTGTGTGTTGAGACTGGAAATTATGGGCTCTTGTACAACTGAGAAATCTCACTGTGTTTGCGGTAGGTAGGACCAATTCATCAGGTACACATGTACAATTTAGTCAGATCTAGCCACGAAAATTTGTTATGTCTATGCCAGACAAGATAAATAGGAATATGTAAACGGGCAGTTACTCATAGGGTGCAATAATCAAGTTTTAATTAAATTTCAAACACGTCCATGCATACAAACAGACTCTAATTAACTGAACCACTTTACCTAGTCCACCTCTCCCTTCACCGCAACAACACAGAGCACATCATATGTAGTGCAGACAAGGTTTTTTCTTGTTTAGGGAGGAATGTACATAGTTCCTGTATTTCTATAACACAAATTCTTGCATAGATCCAGCGACTTTTATTAGTACGTACAAAAGCACTAAGAGTTGCAATAATAGCTCTCTGGTTGAATTGTGATAGGTTAAATTGGATTCAAATACTTTCTGTTATTGATTCCAGTCTAGGTGTATGTGATTGGGCTCAGAGTTGTCTGTTGTACCCATAATACAATTATAAATTATTTATCTTGATACTATACAATGTATATTTTGTCAGTTGGTCAATTTACCAATTTATTTGTTTATTCTTCATGTTTTCAGTGAGCAAAGAACTTAGATAGAAAAATATACAAGATGATGACATCAGAGGAATCAGATTCATTGAGTACTGTCCCATCTGATGGTCATCCTGAAGATATGTCAGGTAAAATATTGAATTTGACGTAATTAGCTTATAAACATTGCACTGCAAGGCCAGAAGAGAACAGTAAGTGAGGATTTCACAGGGATACACAATACCTGCGTATACCCGCTATGCTGCTGATGTCTGGATTGACAGTGTTTACACATAGATAACTGTGTTTTATCTGGTTTATTCATGTCTACCTTTACTGTTAGATTATTGTGACAATGTGAACATGGAACTGTGAGACTTAGCAATTTTAGCAAAAGCTATGTTTGATAAATAAGTATATATTTTATATCAAATTAAAAATATGGCAGATTTCTAGTGTTAAAGTTGTCTTGTAATTGATTGCCACATTTTATTTAAATAAGTTCAGTAGGTATATAAGGAAATTGACATGTTAAATTCATTTTCAGTGTTTAACTAATAATCTAACAAACCAAATGTTACAATCCAATGTAATCCTAAGCTGGTAAAATAAAAAAATACACTCAGTTTCAAATTAATCAAATCAAAATATTTAAAATTGAAAATTTCAGTATGTAGGATTGAAGGACAGATAAAATTTTGAGTTTAAGTTTCAAAAGGGTTCATTTTGGGTAATTTTTTTTTTGAGAAAAGTACATAGGCTAAGTTAAGTAGAGCTTCTAAAAATTGTTTTTAAGCAACGTCCATTAAGTAGTTTTTGAGTTTTTTAATAATGCAAACCGTCAACTTTTGTGAAGTCTATGGAACCTTGCTTTGCGTGAGGGCTGCATATACCTATTTGACTGTAGATGTTTCGATTTTTGTATAGGAACATGTGTGGACGAAGCTCCTTCGTCGATGGTGTCGAGCGAGGCTGACTCAGAAGGCAGTGTACTATCGGAAGCGCCGCGGCACGACCACGAGTTGCATTCTGGGCAACCTAACGAAGCGGCTTCTGACGCACATACAGTTCATGACAAGCCCATAGTCACCACCAGCGATTGGAGGGCGCTCAGCACTTCCGTAGCTTCTTTCGTCTCCAGCCGATGTAAGTGCTTCCAGCTTGAAAATCTTATTGAATATCATTTGCTTCTTCGCCTCGTAGCTGTCAATGGAGACATTCATTTGAAAGTATATAGTATATAGTGTAATCGACAACACCTCTTCAGCACACACTCGGCTGTTAAGCCGATACATATTAGCGGCGGTAGTGCAGGACCTTGTAACTACATACTACTAAATAACGTGTCATTATTTAACGGTACATTGGTAAAGTACACCATCACCACTTCAGTTATCAGTTAATGTTCAACGTCATTAATAAAGTTGCATCTCAAATAACGCATTAAATCTTGACTACAGTTGGATACGTCTTAATTAATGCGCTAGTAGTAGAGATACTTATAGTATAAAACAATTAGTTCAGGCCAAAAAATAATAATGAATATTGTTGTGTTTGTTGTATTACACAATTATGTTTTTCTATACAATGTTACAAACGAATTAATTATTATTATGTAATTTTTACGACAAACAAAAATAAATTACTTAATTTTTTTATTTAGTTTCTGGGCCTTATTAATATATGTAATATATTATTTACAATGGCCGGGACAAGGAATAGACACAAGCATTGATTTGTCTGTAAAAGACAGCTAATAAGGAAGCGGACACATGTTACAATAAATTTTAATATCTTTATTTATGATATTATTATATAAAATTCTAAACATGTCGTGCCTACATCGAAACTATTAAAAATAAAAAAACAATTAGAATAGTCTATATAAGCGATGGAGAACATGATGCATTTGTTTTAGATTTCTTGTCTGTTTCTTCGAGACTCACATAAAAGCTACTGGACCAATTTCGATGCGGTTTTCGCTGATCTGTATAATTAATAAATAAAGGTAATACATATCACGCAGGTTACATAAAAGGTACTTAATAAAATAATTAGGAACTAGTTATTTAAATAAAGACGATTAAGATCCTGCTTACTTTCACACCAGTGAAACTGGTAAAATGTACTGAACCGTGTATTTCTAGGAATAACATCTGTATACAGGTTCATTTTTGCAAGAATATATATTTCATTTCATTTCATCTTATAATTGCTTTGATTTAATGCATGAAGTATGTAATTTGAGTATGTGTATTTAAATTATAAAATATGTAGTTTAACATTGTATGTTTAATATCGTCAGATTAGGTTTAACTATTTCTTAAGTTAGGTTGCCTGAAAGAGATTGCTTTAAGTGATAAGGCCGCCTATTGTTTCTACCAATTTGTAATTGTGCATTTTTGAAATTGTATATTCGGTGAACAATAAAGTGTTATTATCTATTCTATTATATTCAATTCGCAATAAATGATAACACTTAATAAATAAACAGAATGAACCACAAATAAAGTCAATTAATTATTTAATTATCAATCTTATCCAAATTGTCAGACCTCACAACATTAGCAATGTAAATAATAATTATTATTTGACTTTCACCATTGACTTTTGATTGTAAATATATTTTCTTTTTCAAAATGTAATGAGCCGCTTTTTGCTGATTGTACAAGGAATTTTAAATCGCATGTTTAGAATTTCTGTGACACATACATACAATACAAATACTAGTATAAACGCAAAACTTCTCGAAGCTAATATACCTAGTATTTTGTTCGTCTGAGATCTATAATATAAATCATTTTGGCTCTTTATAATCATTTTTACTTGTTTATCAAACTCACTATTGTATTATTATATTCTTGTTAAGGTTTTCCTTCTATTTTACCGTAACCTTTTATTGCCAAGAGAGTTAGCGTTAGAAGCACATTGCTTGTTTATTGAATACTAAAAATAATAAACCGAATACATGTTAATTTTCGTTATATTAGTTAAAGTTTTTTTTCCCTCAATATGGAGGAATATCGAGCTGTGCTTAGAAGAAAGCTGTCAAAACCCTATGACATAAAAGTGAAATTAGTCACTAAACACTATTATTTACAGGATTGTAACCTAATTGCAACTGGTAAGCTATTATTTGCTAGCTAACGTAATTTTATTAATTTTTATGGGGACTACTGTTTACTATGAAGATTTTTAGTTTAAAATTAAACCTGTCAATGTTAATATGGATTAATAGGCGTTTTTATAATACTTGCGATGATTTTAAATGCATTAAAGTATGTTATGGCAAAACGACAAACGTTTATAGTTTAAAAAAAATATGTAGTTGCAAGCCATTTATTAGTTGTTCTAAGCAGGAGGAGGTACTAATATTATAAATATGAAAGTTGGTAAGAATGGATTTATGTTTGTTATTATTTCACGCAAAAATTACCGAATGGATTTTGATGAAACTTTACTATAATATAGATTACACATCAGAGTAACACAGGCTATAATTTAAGGATACAGTGCGAATTATCCAAAATATGTCGATTTTCCTTCAGCACCAGGCGGGTGAAACTGCTGGCGCAGCTAGTTGCAATATATAATAGACTATACATAATCGTCCATCAACCACAGCCACTAGTGCGGCGAGTCCATGCAAAATGTATAAAAGAGGCTTGTAAACTCCTTGTCGCTGGCCACCGTTCACTGTGTTCGGTGGCCTGTAAGCGCCCAGCCTTATGGCACGATAGCAAACTCCTAACTCATAAAAACCCTTAAATCTTTTAAATTACATTTTGCTTTATATCTGCAAGTTTTGCTCGTGTATGCTTCTAAAGCCATGCGTGCACGACGATTCATCAATACCGGGCTCATCCTTCCACGGCTGAGTCTGGTATTTGGTAAGTCGTGCGTGCTTAGCCTTGGAGGCTAACGCAAGCCTTCTGCCACTATCTTGAGCTTGTTTACTGAAAGCTCTTGGATGTTTTATGACATTGTAAACTTTATGTTGCTTTTACATGGAGTTTTCTAATTTATTCTTGAGTGGGTTAGTTGTGATTATATTGCGTTTTGTTTCATAGGTTCGATGTTACCTTGGAGCACTCACAAGGGCCCCGTGGTGCCACCGACGGACTTGGACCTCCGTCCCGGCGAGTACGTTATGCGTATGCTCTTCACCGAATTCACTCTTCAGGCGGAGAGGAAGATGGACGCGGTTATGGCCGAGCCATTGGTACGTCATTACCTCTAGGACAAGAAACTATTTATGAGTAAAAGTGAACTAGTGAAGAGTGAACTAGCTAACGGATCCGCTTGATCCCAAGTGGTTTTCTTTATCAACCGACTTCTACAACACTCTTGACGCTCTTTCTGAACATTAACCCATGTTATAATGTTATGGTAAAACCGTGGGGGAATCATTCCACAGCTTGCTCTCATGTATTGCAATAAGAAGCATGCTCCAAGCTCCTTGTTTATTGATATGGAATTGATTTAATGAAGCTCCTTCACAATTGGCCTCAACTGATTATCTGTCTATCTATCCTCTAGACTTCACTGATTGTATTCTTGAATGGGTCAGTGTATCGAACTGATACCGAATACATCACATTTGTATATTAATTTTGTCAGTTCACTACATTTTAAGTCTAATGCCACCACTTCGCCCGCGTTAATGTTTATCACTTTAACCAAATACGACAAACATAACACAAGTAATACTTTCTCCCGATGTTGCTCATGCGCAGTAGACCGATTATATATAGTATGCAACAGTGTATAAAGTGTAATGAATAGCACTCGAGCAACACTATTCCATTTCTGTTTGTGAATAAAGTTCAATATAAATTATTTACATTTCAGAAATCGGTCTGAACTTTTGCAAACGAAATCGCAGTTATAAGTTGTGTAAAACTGTACATGAATTATCTGCCAATGATTAACGTCATTAATAATGATGACACATTCGCTAAACCTTACAGAAAGTAACGGCATAAGAAATTAATTTGTTTATTTAAATATTCAAGATTCTAATATATAACCACATTTCCAATTTACCATAAATCGACGGGTGCAAAGTAAAAAGAGATATCTGCAAAATTGCTACTTTACAGGAGAGCGAAAAGATGATCGTATTAACTTCGTAGTATTTGAAAGAACATACTTAGCTGGCTTTTTTATGTAAGAAAATTTATTGAAATAATGTGATATGTGCAAAACAAATGATGTCATATTGTAAAGAATTGTTTTATTAAAACGATTGTACAATAAACTAAAAATCATCATTTTGTAGATAACTTTATTTACTTTGCACCCGTCGAAATTAAAGCCTCTCATCAAAGGAAAATCTTTTAGAGATTGAAGATGAAAGTAGACCAGTTTGTATCTCAGATAACACAAGATATTCCAAGATCCTTGTAAACATATTTAAGGAAATGACGTAATATATTATTTGTTAACAGGAACGACCCCTCAACAAAACTCTTCAACGCGGAGAAGATGTTCAATTAGATCAGATCCTGTCTGCTTTTGGTACTGTGGCGGAGCATTGCCTGCCGTCGCTGTTGCGCGCCTTCTTCGGCTGGCTCGAGAGGCAGATGGCTGAATCGCCGCAGCTCAGTGAACAAGCGAAGAAACCGCACCAGGACCTTAGAAACAAGAGGTAAGAAGAAAGAAAGAAAACACTTTCTTTGACGAAATAGCCTACCTAATCCCATATCCCATTTCCACTGTCCGATCCTCTTTACTCCAGTCATAAGGCTGCCAAGGCATTATCTGCTCCATTGGTGTTGGCAAACACCTATTTTTGCAGTGTTTTGGTTCTCAGTTTGATAATTTATATTATTATCTGATTGAATTGCTGGCGCTTTTGGAAGATAACGAGCGCTGTGCTTGTACTTTTGTTGTTAGTTGGAATTCATACTTGCCTGCGTCAACTTAACGGCCTCGGAATACCTATTGTAACGTACATATATGTATACTTTTTTTATTATGTGACTTTCATCCCTCATTATAATATGCCCATACCAACTTAATCTTCTTTCTCTCAAGTTTTCAGTCGCGGGCGCACGTTTTCGTGACAAAAAGAATGTTAAACTATAAGGTAGATGGATACGAATGTAGAGGTAGACCAAAAAAAGATGGATGGATTGTGTGAACGATGATATGATGATATGTGGTATGACGGAAGATGAATGGAAGGAAATGACATACTGTGCCGACCCCAAATAATTGGGATATGGTGAAAAAAATGAGAGAGAGTGTATATCTGTTTATTATCGTAAATAAATAAAATAAACAGTATATATACTATAGTATAGCAACAGTGTCTGTTGACTCACTATACAGAGGAGCCATCGATATGATAATATATAAATTTTTATACATGTATATTTTTTTCATTTTACAAGTATATTTTTGTAATTTTTTGTTGTAAATATTGCAGTAAGTATAAGATGTTTGGTGCTTAAAGTATTTTTATTTTTATCTCATGCTGTTATTTAAAGAGAACGCACAAAGGTCATAAGTTTCTTCAGTACGCAAATTAAATTTGAACAACTAGAGTTAAAATAGATACATATTTGTGTTACTCAAACTACTTGTGCTCCAATTTTTTTCCATCAACATTGCTTTGTCTAGGAACTCCTTGCACCCTCTATCTGTTGACACGCGTTTCATTCGATACACTCGCCCTGCTCTCCATCTCCAGGATGTAGGCCCGTTCACAGTGTCGGGACGTCAGTGGGTTGATTTTGTGTAAATCAATTTCTGCAGTATCATCTACATTGTATCGGGCAGTGGGGCTGGCCCAGAAACAGTGGAACGCAGCTGCGAGGAGCTGCAAGCCGAACGGAGGGATTTGGCCGTCGAGTTTGTCTTTTGCTTAGCCTTGATCGAAGTGCTTAAGCAACTGCCCTTCCACCCTGGGCACGAGGATCTCGTTCAGTACATCGAGAACGTGGCCTTCAAGAGGTTCAATTACAAGGAGGGGTGAGTGCTTCTCTTGATCGATATGTATATTGCCAAACCCGAACATTCATATTTATGTACTTGCGGCAACACTTATGCTCGGGCTTCACCTGGGAACATTTTATAGTTATTGACTACGCCCAAATGCGTTTTATTTAGTGTTAAAAGTAACGCCGCTAACAAATAGCCACATTAGTGTATCTATATCTCTATCTATCAATATTTTACATAATATTTTTGCAATTAGTATTCATAATAAAACTAGGTTTTAACGGTTGTAAGCACGGTAATTTCGGCAACTTTTTAGTAGCTATGATCGCGGAAGACAAGATAATATATCAAATGTCAATTTTATTAAATGTTTAACATCGTTAAAAATTAATATTAATATCGCAGTGCCTTTTAGGGCATTTTTTTGGGGCCCTTGCAGGGAGTGGCGAGTCACCATCTGCCCATTTTTCCATGTTCCCCGAACATTGCGACGGGCAGACGCCGTAGTCCCCATATTCCCAGACCCCTAGTACCACTAGCAGTTCATCCCAATAGCCCGGTATATTTTGTTCTCGTTTTACCACAATACCACACCACCACTGGCTGGGGCTGGTCCTTTTGTGCATTATTATATGGTGTAGACAGGGATAATCGCCGGTCAGTTTCACGCCACATTTACATTAAATTTGTCAAGGGGCCTCTGCATGTTGGCCTTCCCTTCGCCTCACGCAAGCCCTCCAAAAGTCCAGGCCACTTTTATGGCCCGTGGTCTTGAAAGACATACAAGAATATCGCAGTACAAATAATGCATTAAACCGATCGCTGCATCTGTGTGAAACAGTTCATAACTATAAAATTATCCCAAATGAAGTAGTAGTATTAAAATAATTAATACCATTACACTATATATAATTATATATTGCGCACTCATATTCTTGCAGGGTCTGGCATGCTATTCTGCAAACTTATTTCTTTGGTGGACTTTTATTTATTTCTAAACTTAACTATGTACAATAGAACCTCTTTAAGACCAACCTCAATGAGACGAAAACCGCCCAAACTCGAAAAAAATGGTGTTCCCTTCGCTTCGACCCCAAAACCTCGGTTGCTCGATATCTGAACCCTCTGTAAGTCGAAATAATTAGTGACACCCTATAAGCAAATTCAGTACTTAATTTCCCTCTATAACTCAAAAAAATAAAATGGACCTCTGTATCTCGAACATAGCAATATCTGATTTTACAACCTCTATGAATATAATCTTAACCTCTATAAGTCGAATGTTTCCTCATAATATTCGCTTGAGTCAAAATCCTCTATAAGTCGAAAACTCTATAACTCGAATTTTTGGCATCTCTCTTTAAGCATTAAATGACCCGCAGAGACATTGCGCGACGGGCAGTTTCTCATGAACATTTACAAGAACAGCGGAGTTGAGACGATACAAATATGTTTCAACTGAGTGCGCTCCACTTGAGTATACTCTCATGCAAGTTTATTTATCAATCCATTCATTTTCAAGTTTATTTTCATGATTAATGATGTCATAGTAGTTGCCTTAATTTTTTTCTATGAAGTCCTCTGACTAGTTATCAGCTGGATCGGACACCGTTGTCTGGTTGGCCGGTTCTTATAATGTTAAAATTCAACCGACGATAAGGGTATGGCCATGAGTGCGTTCGTTTTTTCACTTGGCACAGCACGAGTTGTGTCTGAGAAGCTATTCGACTGTATTTAGACAGTGTGAACGCGGCTTTATGTTGATTATATATATATATTATTATATATTAACATACATGTAGTATTTTATTATAGTGTCTACATGGTAACAACAGACTGTTATATTTTTTTAAATACAGGTTGCAATCAAACCCGAACGCCGCTAACGTGCATATTATTGCCGATTTATATGCGGAGGTTATCGGAGTTCTTGCTCAGTCAAGATTCGCCTCTGTGCGGAAGAGGTTCACCGCGGAGCTGAAGGTCAGAATTATTTGGTTTCTACATTAGGATAACTCTTAAAAGTACCTTATTATCATCACGCCAAGACCAATAGGAACGGAGCCCCAATGAAGAATGTTTCAAAGTCGGGTTTTTCTTTCTTTTTGAGAGCTTACGCTGCGTAAACAATTAAAGTTTCGCAAAAATCATGTATGACAGAAGTAAGTGTTAACCCTAAGTAACTATTCCACGCGGACAGAAGCTAGTAAAGTATAACCATATTGTTATAAATTCCACGTGCATGGTAAGGGAAACAGCGTGAA
This sequence comes from Dendrolimus pini, assembly GCA_949752895.1. Lineage (NCBI taxonomy): Eukaryota > Metazoa > Arthropoda > Insecta > Lepidoptera > Lasiocampidae > Dendrolimus > Dendrolimus pini. The sequence continues at coordinate 26,058,757 of OX457125.1, forward strand.
GATATCTGTACATTCAAAATCGAGTGGCGGGTACACCACTCGTCACCCTGAAACAGGGAGAAGCGTCTCCGATTGTGGGATATTTTATGTATTCGACTCCTTGGATTAACTGAAAATATTACTGAATAGTTGTTATATATTCATAATCATTCATTTGTTTGTTCAATTTACATTAAACTATTTATGCTCCTATATTATAATATTATATATATTATATTATGCTCCTGTCTCATAATGAGACCTGGTATCAGGTTCAGGTGCAAACCCGAAATGACTGCGTTGTAACATTTATCATATATCAAAATAAAGTGAATTTTTTCTTTCATATAAATCCTATATAACAGAGTGAGACAACAAAAATAATAGTTTCATTTTAAATTCGAGTAAGAATTTGTGCTATATGGGTAGTTGCCAAATCGAGAGCGCGACGCTCATTCACAAATAGGACATTTGTGTCCGGAGAGGGTAAATAAACCAATTCCATGTTCTTATACGCGAGTACATAGACATCTCGTAATTGACACAATGAAATGTTGTACACACATTTTAGAAACAGACTACTTGAAGGTCGCACAGCCTCAGTAGTTATTATACAGTGAAAAATGGTTAAGTGAGACATCAAGGGACCTGCAATGTGGTTTCACTTATAGACGTATTCCACTTACCCAGTGTTTCAGATATCCAGGTATAAATAAATATCTGTCTCATTTACATAGGGTTCCATTAATAGATGTCACAATACAGGTTGTTTCAGTTATAGATGTGCGATTATTAAAGAAAATAACGTATTATGTAAACATGAAAAAAAAAATGGTGCCGCGCTTCTTAAAAAATATAGGTCCTAAGAACCCGGAACAAAAAAAAATTCGTAAAATGAAAACTACTGGGCCAAACTATGTCAAATTTTTAGGGGACCACATGGCAGCTATTCCGCGTCGAACAAAAAAAGAATCACGTAAATCGAATCATAAATCTCAGAGTAATTGGTGTACATATGGAACGGAGTGAAAATTATTTCCATGAAAAATGTCCATAAAATGAAAACTACTGGGCCAAACTATGTAAAATTTTTAGGGGACCAATTGGAAGCTATTCCGCGTCGAACAAAAAAAGAATCACGTAAATCGGATCATAAATGACGGAGTAATCGGCGAACATATGGAACGGAGTGAAAATTATTTCCATGAAAAATGTCCATAAAATGAAAACTACTGGGCCAAACTATGTAAAATTTTTAGGGGACCAATTGGAAGCTATTCCGCGTCGAACAAAAAAAGAATCACGTAAATCGGATCATAAATGACGGAGTAATCGGCGAACATACATAAAAAAAAAGGAACAAAAAAAAAAAAAAGATTCCGACGAATTGAGAACCTCCTCCTTTTTTCGAAGTCGGTTAAGAACAATAAAGGTAATCATAAAAATGGAGGTCATTGAGGCTCAAAATTACTTACGTAGTTAAGTGCGGAATTTGCGGATAGAAGAAGTAAGTAAACAAACAAACAAAACGATTATATCTCAGTTACAGTTGCATAGAGCATATAAAATTCACTTGTTGTCTCAGTTATAGAGGTAACTATGATGATAAATCGAAAGAACAAATCCCAGATATAGAGGATTGCTTCGTCCCACTAACAGGGGTAATTCAGTGTCAGTGTTCGGAGCTCAGCATGAGTTCCAGTTATGGGGGTTTTTCACTTATCCAGGTCCCACTTAATCAAGTTTCACTGTGTTTCATATTCCAGGAGCTGAAGAGTCGCGAGCCCTCCCCCCACACCACACAAAGCATAATATCCCTTCTGATGGGTATGAAGTTCTTCCGCGTGAAGATGGTACCCATCGAGGAGTTCGAAGCGTCCTTCCAGTTCCTTCAGGAGTGCGCGCAGTACTTCCTGGAGGTGAAGGATAAAGACATCAGACACGCTCTGGCCGGATTGTTTGTAGAAATACTTGTGCCGGTCGCAGCGGTGAGTTTAGTTTATTCTCTCTTGTGCTTAGTGCTCCAAATGAATTCAAAAAGGCGTCATTGTTTTTTGAGACCGCCACTTTTGGTCCACTTTCCACCAACCTTTCTGCTCTATTCAAATAATCGGAAATCTTGGTTGTTGTAGACGCAGGAATGGAGGATGTCAATAACATTTTCGTAAAATTTGTTTTTTTACAATAATAGTTCCTCTGGTATAACTTTGAGCGTATGTCAGTCTGTATTAGAGATGGGCCGAATGTGGTTTGAACCGAATACGAACTTCGGCCAAACATTCGGTTATTTTTTTTTACACCATAACCTGTCTCTAGTAAATTTTAAGTATGAGTAGGTGGATAAAAAATTATATTTTTGGACCTTTGTTTGAAAAAATCACCATTTCATAATGTTTAATTCGTAATGAAAGTGATTTCAATCAAAATTAAAGTTGTAATTGCTGATGTCCCTTAGACGTGTTTAAAAAAAATTCAAGTTGCGCATTATAATTAATCAGTTGCACTACTTACTGATGCTTCTTAGAGGAATAATAAGTTGATTATTTTTTAAGTTTATTTTGTTTTATTATAATTTGATGTCTGTTTAAAGACTCAATCGAGAACAATTTTTTTATTTATTTTTATCACATTGCACATTAAGGTTTACATGCTCGTAACTAAAATAAATGTAAAAGTTCGGCTCAAGTAGCCGAAATTCGGTCAAACCGAATGTAAAACGAATTTCGGCCCATCCCTAGTCTGGAAGAAATCATTGTTCATTGTACTTATCATTACGTTTGTACGTATGAATTTATTTTATAACGATGTGTGCGAAAAAGCATGTACTATTATTCTATTCTATTAGAGTTTATTGTAGCATGCATTTCCATCCCTACTGAAGATTGATTTGATCGATTTACAGACTGTTAAAAATGAAGTGAATGTACCGTGCCTGAAGAATTTCGTGGAGATGCTGTACAGCCACACCCTGGATGCGAGTACGAAGTCCAAACACAGACTGGCGCTGTTCCCACTCGTCACATGCCTGCTCTGCGTTTCGCAGAAACAGTTCTTTTTGGCCAACTGGCATTGCTTCCTTGCCATGTGCCTGAGCCACCTCAAGAACAGGGATCCTAAGATGTGCAGAGTGGCTTTGGGTAAGTTATTTCAGCATCACCCATACACTTACTTTACTCGTACATTTCTTGTGACGGGTTTGCATACAAGTGACCATTTGTATGCGAACCCGTGGATTTGACCACCATTTGGTAGGATTGATGATGATGATGAATACAAAATCAGAGTATAAATTATATGCTCAGGAGTTGTTATGCTTGCACCATCAATGATATTGATACATATGTATCTTTGTGACTACACTGTGCATAATCGGTGTGACTGTTTGTTTGGTAACTATTTAAGAGAACCTCTTTGTGGTCTTTCACAGAATCTCTGTACCGTCTGCTATGGGTGTACATGATCAGAATCAAATGTGAGAGCAACTCGGCCACTCAGTCCCGATTGCAGAGCATAGTGAACTCCCTGTTCCCGAAGGGATCCAAAGGGGTCGTACCCAGAGATACTCCCCTCAACATATTTGTGAAGATAATCCAATTCATCGCCCAGGAGAGACTGGATTTCGCCATGCGTGAAATAGTTTTCGACCTTCTCATGGTCGGGAGGCCAATCAAGATAATCTATACTCCTGAAAGGATGTCTATTGGTCTCCGAGCGTTTCTTGTGGTCGCCGATAGTTTGCAACAGAAAGAGGGGGAGCCTCCGATGCCCAGGACTTCGGGAACGTTGCCGTCGGGCAACACTCTACGAGTCAAGAAGACCTTTCTTAACAAGATGCTGACGGACGAAACTGCGAGGTCGATTGGCATGAGCGCCTATTTCCCGTTCGTGAGGAGGGTCCTGGTGGAAATCCTGAGGGCTCTGGACGCCCATTACGGCAGGCCTCTGATGCTGACCAATACGCAGAACGTCACCAAAGAACAAGAGATTAACACCGGTGAAAGGAAACCGAGGATTGATTTGTTCAGGACTTGTGTCGCTGCTATACCCAGGTTAGTGACCATCCATGCTTAAACTAAGTTAAAATGACTAGCTGACCCGTACAAATGCATCCGCTTATACATGCATATCAAGGTTTAATTATATGCTTTGTAATCTTTCATTAATTCATAAACGCAGAAAGCACTGGCTGTGCCTCTTAGAAGGATGTGCTCAATTCTCGCGTGGAACATTATTGCTGTAACATATTTGACAGGAGCTCCCGTGCCCAGTTTGCTGGGCGTAAATAACTTATTTTTTATATTTATATATATATATTATTTATTCATCAAAATCAACAATCAAATATAGCCTATGTTTCTCGGGTGTAATGTAGTTTCCTACTGGTGGAATTTTATAAACAGTAGTACTGGAGATTACCCTGAACATCCAAACTCACAAACTACCTCTTTTAATATAGATTATACAATTTTAATAGAATTTGGACTTATGTTCTATCATATATTGTATGATTAAAGCCAAAAAAATGTTTATAGAAGCAATACATTGTAAAATAAGATTACAATAACACAAAAGAAGCGGAAAACATACACATAGTATATCCCCAAGCTAAGCGAGTTACGCTTGTGTTATAGATAATAGCGGACCATTTTGGGGCTAGATCTCAGACACCCAGACCACAGTAAATAATGGTAAATTCTTTTACGAAATTATCATGTCAAGTGTCAAACCCTGAATAAGATTTACTTTGTTTTTTTAATTTCACTTATTAAACTCAGATGAACAAAATAAGTAGATGGAGCCCCAAACTCTCAGTGATGTCAGCTTAAGGAAGCCGATTACTTTGCACAAAGAGATTAAACACATAAATCTATAGGACTAAGCCTGCGAGCTGTTACGGGGGACCGGGTTTAACCCTTTTCTTAAAAAAGTTATTATATTTAAGAGACGACAGTCTTGGTTGAGAGCTGGATGAAGACTGATGTGTGATGGATGGGCAAATGGGAAGCTAATATATAAATGTGACGACTAAACTGAATAGGTGTGAGATCAGCCGAATGGGGTGCATACAATATCTATAAGAGAGCGAATGAAATAGAATACTTTATATTTAATAATCTAAACACTATGCACATACAGGTAGAGTTGGAAATCTTTTCAAGTTTTTCGTTAGTACTTCAAATTTCGTGTTTTAAAGGTTAAACATATTACAATGATATAATATATGAAATGTAACGTCAAAAAATGTAGAATCCCTCCCATACCTTGTCACACTTTGTTTCACTTGTACTGCGGGCGAACTGCATACACTCAATTTTTTTCAGGCTAATCCCAGAAGGCATGAGCTCCAACGAGCTCGTGGAACTTCTTTGCCGTCTGACGGTTCACATGGACGAAGAATTGCGCGGCCTATCCTTCCAGAGCCTTCAGACCCTGATAGTAGATTTCCCGGAATGGCGACAGGATGTCCTCGCTGGGTTCACTCAATTCTTGGCAAAGGAGGTTCAAGTGAGTAATTGTTCGAATCATACTGTTTGTAGTAGTAGTGTAGTTCAAATCGTTTTGCTATCGAATAATAATTAACCCCAATTTTCAGCTTTTTACGTAAGTATTTTTCAGTTTATTTTTCGGTTCCTTTTTCAATACAAATTAAGTCCTGGCGAATTTTTTATAATGCATGCAAAAGAAATAAAAAACTGTTTTTTAAATACCCGGATGAAAAGCCGATTAAAAAAATAATAATACTAAAATGTTTTTTGTCTCAAGTTTTTGAAAATTCTCTATCACCAATTTTTTACAGGATATATGTTTCACAATCTATTTTAGTCGTGATTTTTTTCCAATTTACCACTTGCCATCAGGTGTGCCGTTAGCATGACTTGTATATTCCATAACTAATCAAATGTTCTACTTCAGGACACGTCGCCACAACTAGTGGAGAATGGCCTTCGTATGCTCCTCCAGTTGATCACGAGCTGGAAGAACGGGGAGCCCACCGCTACTTCAGCACCGACCAAGTTGGAGCCCTTGAGCTCGGTCATCAGGGCCGCAGAAGCCCTCGCTCTCGTCATGCTGTGCCAGTGTAAAGCTTACCCGAGACGGTTAGCCGTACACGTTTTAAGGTGAGTATCATTTATGGCCGCCGAAACTGGCTGAGAACGAAACACTATCGCGACTCGACTCCGGGGGCCAAGGCAAGCCCCCCACCACCGTACTTGCCTTAGCCAGCCAGCACGGAGTGGAGATCCCTAGAGCTGAGACTCAAGCTCCAGGAGTGGTCTGGTCTGGAGTGTCTGCTATGGCATTTTTGGGGCCTATGCAAGGAGTTGCGAGTCACCGTCTGCCCGTTTTTCCATGTTCCCCGAAAATTGCGACTGGCACACGACGACTTAGCGTTGCCATCCAACTTGCAAATGCGGCTAGTATTTTGGGCACGCTCCCCGCTCACAGCGATTTGGACTCCATTTTTTATTTATACATTTACTAGAGTTTACCCCTAGTACCCCTAGGGTTAAACTCTAGTGCGTGTCTCTTGTTTATAGAGCAAGTGCTACAGGTTATAAATTATATTACATTTTTATGTATTTGCCCACGGAAGATTCACTTCATTTTATATCGCTAATTATACCATCCCCCGTCTATCTGTAAACAACATAAATGACAAAACTTGACCAAAAAGGCCAAAATGACCAAAAAGGAAAAATGACCAAATAGGCCAAAATGACCAAATAGGCCAAAATAACCAAAAAGGCCAAAATGACCAAATAGGCCAAAATGACCAAACATGAAAAATTACCAAATAGGCCAAAATAACCAAAAAGGCCAAAATGACCAAATAGGCCAAAATGACCAAATAGGCCAAACTGACCAAATAGGCCAAAATGACCAAAAAGGCCAAAATGACCAAATAGGCCAAAATTACCAAAAAGGCCAAAATGAAAATTATCCTTTGTCCATCCTCAGTATTTAATTTACATACGTACCGAATTTCAGCCAAATCGGCCCATTAGTTCTTCCATAAAAGCATAACAAACAGAAAGACAAATATATTTTTATCCCGGAAACTATCCCACTTTTCGGGATAAAAAGTATCCTATGTTCATTCTCGGTATCGAAAACATATATATACTGAGTTTCAGCCAAATCGGTCCAGTAGTTTTTACGTGAAAACGGAACAGACAGACAGACAGAGTTACTTTCGCATTTATAATATTAATAAGGATGTTATTTTATAAGTATAGCTTTATTAGTTGTATAGTTTAGTTTAGTTTAGTGTAGTAGCTGTATAGTTTAATTTATTTATTTTTAAAATTAACTCTTTATTAGTCATAAACAAAATCTGTCATAATTGTTAAAAAAACCCTAAATAAATTATATTTTGAAATGTGACGTCGCGAAATTTAGGATGCTTACACACATACCCACACCGACGCGCACTACCACCGCATTGCATTACATGCACTTTTCACAAACAAACCAAAACACACAAAGAGCCTAAAAATTAATAACCTATTATAGGCACAAAAAAGAAAAAAACACACATGGCACTATTTAGGTTAATATATGGACCGTTTATTTTGAAAGTGGTGTAAGTCCATTTTCTTTTGTTTCGAGAAAATTAAAGGTTAGTATATTTGTTGATTTAAAAATACAGGCAAATCATATGAGGTCTGGCATTGTTTCTATTGTTTTATCAACATTTAATTTGTTTATATAAATTTGTTTTTGGCTAATTAGACTACGATAACACATATTTATGTGCTGTAAATGGACTTACACAACTTTCAAAATTAGACAATTGTAAAAATCGTTTATTTCAATTTTGAAAAATCAAATATCGCTTAAAATATAATTTTGTTTACAAATACGCATAACACATAAAATTTTATTTTAGACGGCAATTACATTGTCATTACAAGAATTTACTTATTCTCTGCATGTGGTAGTGTTTCAAAATATGCATGATGCACCGGAGGTATATAGGGTAGTAGCTGCTTCATGTGTTTATATTTTTCGTACGTAATAGGTCTGGCATTTTGGTACAAAGGCTCCAGGGCGATTTTTTCAAATTTTAACAGTCTACCAGGACGTAGAGATAATAAATTGATAATTTTAAATTCTGCGTCCGTCATCGTTGTTTTATAAAAAAATGGTATATGGTGCAATTTTGAGGAACCTCAACCAACATATTTGCAACCAATTGACCTGTTCGCCATTAGTATTTTTTTTTATCTGTTTTTTAATTGCCTTTTTTAGATTTTTTGTTGAAATGAAATTCTACCGTTTCATTTCATATAAAATGAATTTATCCTGTTTTCTACATTGCGCTATTACATTATAGTAATGATCGGCATCCATCTGCTATGCCACCTACCTCTGTCAATTGGACTTACACCACTTTCATAATCGATGATTATGCAATATCATTTACCGACCGATTTTGAGTTGTACAAAACATGGGATTTTTTTGAGAAATTAAACACGGACTACTTATATATATAAAAATTACATTAAATTATGCATGAATTACGTGATAGCTCATTTTTCTCAAAAATGGACTTACACCACTTTCAAAATAAACGGTCCATATATAGGTATAGACATAAGGCAAACAATGCACATGCACTTCCTCCCAACACCAGCATATACACTCAGATACACTCTACATTAGTATAAGTTTAGTATTAATATTAGAAGAAATTAATATAATATGTTATTCATAAGGCACACCAGAACACAAACATACATTCATTAAATGGCACACACAATAACAAAGTAACATAACGAGTGCAACTTCTTAAATTTAATTGTAAAGAAAGGGAATCGGATTAGAGTCCGTAGAGTTGTTAATAAAAAAATTAGGAAATATTGATAATTTCCAAATGCAGGGAAATAAAATACTTGTTGGAGAAGTTGCTCCTCACCCGCGAGGAGCCGGCGTTGATTGACGCCGCCGATGTCCACGTTCCTCACTTCGCCGAGAGGTGCGTTCCGCTGCTGCCGCCGGCTGAGAAGCAGGCGGTCCTCGCCGCCGGCCAACCGGACCTCGTCTGGATGGCGGAGAGGAGCCACGCCGTCTGGACTGTCGGTGAGAATTTCGGCTTCACAGCTGACCGAATGAGTGAATGAATGAATGAATGGAAACTCAACATTGTTCAGCATCAACTTTTATCTCGACAATATGGGACCTTATTTATTGCTCATAGCAATCACTTCCAAGCAACTCCAATAAAATAGTAATATTCTCAAGCGCCTTGTTTTTAATTTTAGCGTTACTGCCAAACGGTTGTTACACTTCATTAATTCAATTTGAGTCAGTAAAAAAATTACATCTTCTATATATTCTTCTATATATATATAATGAAAATGGTGTTCGTTTGAGGCTCAATCACGCTTAAACCACTGATCGTATCGACATGAAACTACCACCATTCGATGCGAAATTTTTCCTAGATGGTTTATGGCTATTTATCTATATATATAGATATATCTATATATATATAAGCAAAGTTTGTTTTCTTTGTCCGAGGTAAACTCGAAAACTACTGGACCGATCATCATGAAACCACAACCAGTCGACGCGGAATTAATCGTAGATGGTTATAGGCTATATATTTTTCAAATTCTATGAGCCCTTTCCCATGTTTTCTCAATTTGTTTGTTTATTAATTTATTTGAATAAGGCGGTACGAAGTTCGCCGGGTCAGCTAGTATACATATATAACCTTAGATTGTTTGTGTATTTAATAAGGGTGATATATTATGACTGTTAAAAGTAACATAAATGGTTGGACAGAAGATAATCCACTTCATTTTTCAAGTAAGCGAGGTAAAATATATTTATATAATGAGAGTCAAAGTTAGCAACGGGGGAGATAATATTAGAGAAACATACCCAAAAGTTTTTCTGTCTTTGTCTCTCGGCAGATTATGCCAAGAACTGTAGCTGGAAATAAACGGGGATTGCAAGAGTTCTACTGGAGTTGAACCGAAGTATGTGTGAAAGCGCCCCCCCCCTCTCCCCCTCCGAATGAAAATTTTATGAGGACTGAAATAATACAAATTAACCCTTTTGTGGGACCAATGTTAATATTATTTTTTCCGAAAGCTGCCATCCAAATTGCCGCGCCACACCAAGAGAATTATATCGTCTCTTTTATTCTAATACAAATTATATCTAGTTAGAGGGAGAAAGCTTCAGTTCAAAGTTCATTTTGATTATCAGTATTTGACCTCCGATTTGTGGTGGTTCCCAATAGCCGTGTGTGACAGTTCAGGCAACAAATGCTTTTTAAAGGTTATCTCATATTTCGAACTTTAATGCAATGAAATAAACTGTATCAGAATATCCATCATAATAAGATTCGCCTTTCTGAAATTAGGTCTTAATCGCCCTTATTCGGCCGCAGCGTTGCATATACGATGGCAATCGAACTTAATAAGTAAACTGCATGCGTCGGAGTTCACACGGTGTTTTTTTTTTCAATTTGGCCTATATACAATTTTCAGGACTTCAACATGACGAGACCTCGACTAAGAACAGCTGGAGTGCAAGTGCGTCTAACGGCGCTGACCCGTGGGCGGTGAGTTCAATCTGTAGACTGGTTTCTGGTCTATGAATTAATGACAAAAAAATACTGACCTTTTTTTTATTCGCCTTCTCCATTATGAGTCAAGATAGAGGTTCTTTATTTTCTTATCTTTTTTTCCTTTGTTTTCTTATTTTTCTTGTCAATAACTTATCAACTATTACATTTTTACTTAACTAGTTTTAAGTACACTTTTCTTATTATTAATACATTTAAAAATAGTGACTTACCTTAAGATAACTCATGTCAATGTGTGGAAAGTACTATAGAATAGCCCTCTGCCAGTTGTTTAGAGTACGATTTTGAAAACGTTTAAATGAAAATTCTATATCCACTAAAGTTCATAAGCAATTAATTAACATGTATCTTTGTTGTGAATCATTATTTTACTGATCGCTCATACATTATTGTCTTATTGTAGTTCTGTCTATAATTTTGCGGATATTTATCTATGTGTATTGAAATTTTCCACCAGGTGGTGCTTTTCGGTCTACTGGAGCGCAGCCGGGTGCCGGCACGATGCCCGGCTACCATACAACAGGCTTGGCCCATATTACACGCCAGGATCCATGCGTTGTTCACTATAATCGAACCAGCGTGAGTATAGTTTGTAATTATATGATATTATGCCACTGTTTGTGTAGGTATACGAATATTCATACCTTCTGAACCAATCAATATAATATCGAAATGGAGTGTATACGAAAATTTATGATACAATTTATATTTTATACTCTGTCCAACGATTATTTTGTTTTTGACGTTTTCACGCCCATCAGGTTGCACATTTTTGACAGTAAATGTCACATGTCACAATTGTCATACTTCATCGTTACATGCGATATATACAGCACGTTCCATTAGTAGCTCACAAAATGCTCCGTTAGCCATTCCACTAGGCGACCGCGGTCATTGTGGTCACTAACAATGACCCATGTCAACAGGTGGGTCGAATAGCCGTTCCACTTGGGTTTTCGATTCTAACGCCGGCAAGTAAGTGGAACGGGAAAAATCGCGGTCGCGAACGTGATTGAGTCCCTAATTGAACGTAGCCAAAGTAGTGACATTCGTCCAATGTATAGACTGTTGTCACCATATCTAGATTTATTCACAGTTGACCGCTGTGAAAATAAATTAATTAAAAACAAACAACAACGAGGTATTTATGTACATTTAAAAAGTCATACTCTTGCTTATATACACTTTTAAGTATAAACATATGGGTTGTACACGCCTTATGTATTACGCAACACGGTATTTTTAGTTAAATCTTATAGAAACTATCTTATACTATTTTTGTTTGTTTGCTTGAACGCGCTGATCTCAGGAACTAGTGGTGTGATTTGAAAATTGTTTTGAGTGTTAGATAGCCCATTTATTGAGGAAGGATATTACTATTCCACGCGGACGAACTTGCGGGAAGAAGCTAGTTTTTATATAAAATGGAAGGGCATCACGAATTGGTCATTGATCGACCTGTCAAAATTAAAATAAATCGTTGGACAGGTTATACTCCTAAATTTTTTATCGCAACCCTCTGAGTTGTTACGTTACACGCCACGTGTTGTAATTATTTTATAGATTGTAGCATATTTTTCCATGTGATAACTGAAGCGTGTCTCCGGTTTCAGGCCTGTGAGCGATAATAGGGCGTCCCTCCTCTCTCGTGGGCCAGCTTTACCCAGGAAGCCCGAGAAAGAAAGGGATGGCTATATGCAAGTGAGTTTTGTAAAAAAAAATAGTCTGAAATATTTTGTATTATGTTTCAAAACTAATAATAATAACTAAACTAGGATTGGTAGTAGCAACTCTTTCTAGACATATATAAAATTATTTTGATAACTTATTTAAAAATGTTTCTGAGTTTGTTTAGTTTCATCATCATTAAGTTGTTGTAGAAAGAAGGCGGTTAAATATTTATTTTTTACTATTTAGCTTGAGAAATGTGTTTTACTTCTCTTATCCGCTATCACTTCTTCCAGGTCTGGAAATATTATATGACAATGGCTTACCTCGTGGTTCCGGCTGTGCCTAGCCCGGTGATAAGGTGCGCGAGCCCAGACCTCAGCCTAAGGTACGTCAGCAAACACACAAACACACCTACAGACGCCAACTCAAACATATATTTAGTCTTGAACTGGGACATGATGTTTTCTGTTTTTTTCTTAGTTTTACGTTTTATTCGATCAATACTTTTTTAAAATTTAGTTCTTCGAAAATGTATTCTGTCTTTATCGTTCTTGTGTTTTGAATAGAGCATAAAATATTGAATCGTCAGACCTGTTCCTAAGACAAGACGGGTACGAAATTATACTTGATCCTATTAAGAAGTAATTTCGGATGGTGAAGGCGTCACAGAGCTGGAATATTTAAAAAAATGTCATTACAATTTTCTGTTCTAGAAAGCGTACCTGCTTCTATGTACGCTAGGAATAACAATTGCTCATTAAAATAACGATGCCACAAGTATCTTCTCTCATGTGTTGTGATATAGGAAGACATCACTAAACTTTCTATTAGTATTTTACTATAAAAAACATTTTAGATTGTCCCAATCGAAATCGCAAGTATCAGAGCGGACAGTGGAATCAACTGGATTACTTTTCATAAACTTTAATATTACCTGGTTCACTGAAGAAACTAATCTAAAATGGCGGCGTATAATCATGCTCTCTCGGTCACATACTAGTGCCGTCCATACATGTCGAGTGTAACGTAAGCAAAAAAATAATCAGTCTCATTTTTTAAATATTAATATTTTTAACCAACGTCCATGGTATGGGTAGAATATAATAGATATTAGTAAAGTTTTGTTTTATTGTGTAGGGGTTGACTTATATTGTGTGGTGTGTCTATGATGGTTACCCAATTGGATAGGGTAACGCACCACTAGGCGAGAGCCCATGTGTCCATCGCTGCGGGAGCTAGGCGGATGAGTGTTGTACTCTAGATGTAATTATAGCTAATCAATTTAACATTAAACTTAAGACTATATATACAGAAATCTTAACTGCTACATGAAAGAGCTATCTATGTTCTGCTAGAATTTCGATGGAGCTTATAAGTCTTGCAGTCTAATTGGACGCTTTTAAACCAAGTTAAATATGTCCTCATGATGCGAATTTTACGATTTAGACCGCTATTGTAATCTAAATATAAAAAAACGACCCAGTTTCGCTTCTTCATATTATTTGAAAAAAGTTAAACCAGACATTTTTTGCTGACTGTACTGTTTGTTAACGCAAGTATAAGCCGCCATTTTAGATTATTTTATTGAATCGGCTTATACGAGCTTTCCAACTTATGACGTCATTAAGTAGGTACAAGTAGTCAAATGGTGCATTAATTATTGTTGGAAAAGCACTTAGAATTTATTATTACAAGTGTCCGCGTCCCTAGTCTCTTTACAAATTAATGCTTTGATAGATTTAATCCCAAAGTTTGGTTTTAAATTATAATCTGTCAGTTGAAAATGTAGCGGAATTTTGCTGTGTCAAAATGCTAGAGACAAAAAATTGTTGACAATTTCTGCTGATTGAGACCTTTTAGAGCAATTTTTAGTCCGTTACCGTCCGTCGCAGTCCGTATCGAGTTAGTCATTTCAGTTTTCAACACATTTCTGACGGAATTAGAATGCATGGATAATATGAAAGAAAGTATTATTTGTTTAAGAAATTAGAAGTGTTGCCCAGTTCGACTCTAAAATCATCGTGCACATCAAAATGATATTTGATTAAACAATAGAACGGGTGTAGTGAATTGGCTTTTTAACGTTTTACAATTTTATTCCTATTTTCATATCTATTGATTGGCAGAAAATTTAATACGCAACATCAAATATGTCTGTGCTGGTTATAACTAGGGGCCCCTTTTTTGATATAACAAGTATATTTACTTATAAATAGTTTGTGTATAATTATGGTTATTGGACCATACAATTACGAACTTATAAGTATTTAAGCAATCTTTAAATGTACATAAAATTTGTTTCTTTTAATCCCATGCTATTGAATATGTTTCGTTGTCTAAATCACGTTTCTATGATTTGATTCGTTTACATAATAATGGAACTGGAGATAATGTTTATAAGTAAATATAAAGGCAGCAGCAAATGTTTATTCTTCTACTTCTTTTGAGCCCTTATTTGCGTGTTTCTATTTAGTGTGATTGTCAGCTTCCTATAGACAATACTTACCTCCCACTGTGTAACGCATGTATTATGTGATTATGTATAATACCCCCCTATTAGTCTCACTTATTATGAAAATTCTCAACACCCACTACACGCAGATGATATGATTGCACTTAATGATATATGGAATTTTATTAAAGTTTCTTATGGTCTTGTGAAAATTAGTTTGATGTTGTCGATGAGAACAAAATTTATTAATTGTATTTAAATGTCTAATTTGCATCTAATTATTTTCTGTTTGAAAACGTTTTGTGTTGGTTTATTTTATTGTATTTTTAAGTTACATTCCTTTATTGAACGGACAAATATGAGTCAAAAATTATACACCCGAAATAGTGCTTCGTTCATACACGGAAATACTCGTGTTAATTTATACGATAAATAATATGTCTGCACAAAGTGGATTAAGCCTGGTTCTGTATGTAATCATTCATTATTTTACTTTACCATTAGTAGAAAATTGATTTTATGTGGTTTATGTCAAATAAATCAATACAGTGGAGCCGTTTTAATAGGCCACATTTGTCATCTATCAAACTGATTTTAGTGGTTTCGTGACCTATTAATAACCATGCGATTAAAAATTAGAAACGATATACAAAGCCGCAAATTTTCTTGACAGTTCAAATTCACTCGACTTATTGTTTTAAAGAAGGAAAAGAAACACATTATAAAGCTACTTTCAGGCATCCTTGCAAATCTATCTTGTAAAAGTATAGTTATTTTTCTGAATTCCTTGCCTCCTTTCTCTTTGAAATGTAGAAAACATCTATAACTTAAGTAAGACTTATGTTTAAACTTTTCGTTTATATACAAATCTCTAAGGACGACACTTTAAGAAACATAGTGTTGACAAACATAACATTGTCATGTGATGTTTCTATATTAATAAAAACTCATATATATCTAAAGCTAATTGGCGGTATTTTGCAATAGTTTGATATCGTTGAAAATATAAAAAAATATTTGGTAAATATGCATAAACGCGGAACATCAAAATTACGCATTTTTTGTTTTCAAAGACTTTACATATGGTTTATTATGGTATAATAACGACATCACATCGACATCGGTAGGCCATCATTAAGGCAAAAAAATAATAAACAATACTATTAATTACGAAATACGTGCATTATAGCTATAGAAATAGTGCTCAATTTTAGCGTGACGACTACTACTAATTATAATAAAAACACAAATACTTTAATTTGGGAGTTAGTCTGCAAATGTAACAAATGATTGAAATAATTAATAATTATAAAATCAACTATTACGGCATTGCTAAAAAAACCACGACATTTTGTAATCTGTAAGTAAAACCTCAGATTAATAATATTAAGAGACAAAGATTTTACTTCACTTTGCTAAATGTCAGGCAAAGGAACTAAATCCATACAGCACGAATATGAAGATTATTCAATCAAACTGAACATCTTTGAATGACATGAAAATACGGAATTTTAGATTTTTCACATTATTGTGATTAAGTTTATTATTATATTTTTGTAGTTTGTAAATATAGTTACCGATAACATGCAATACCAAAGTTTGACAAACAAAATATAAGTGTGAGGGGTATTAGAAAGTCATGACAAAGACAGTGGGTTAGGTTATTTTATCTGCCGAGCAAGCGAAGCGAGCGTGCCGCGGCGGCGGCCGGCGGTTGGTAGAATCGACTTTAACTTTTGTTTAAATTATCAACGAATAAAGTGAAACCAGTCGTTTCTTCCGCGTTTTTGCACTTTTACAAATAATTTATTAAGGCAAGGGTAATATTTTTTTATATTATCGTTTAATTGATCAATAACAGTAATAATTATTTCGATACTGTTACAAAGTTAGGTCGTCGGTATTTATATGAAATTTCAAATGTGGCTTAAAACGGCTCAATGGTAAATCAAAACGAATGGATAGTATGATACAAGAACCGTTAATTAAGTGGAAAAAATTGTGGTATAGGAAATTGTGTGGTGAATCATTTTAGTCGCGGCCGTGTTACCAACATACAAATGACATATGCACACCCCGATTAGATGCATATTACACTTTCGTGCAAATACTTGCAAATCGATCTAGTTAAGTATATATACAACAGCATATACCTCCACTCTTTTATACTATTGATTTAGAATAATATTTGAAGATGTTCTGGACTGACAAATGAGAATATTTCTATATGCTACCACTATAATAATAAATAAGGGTTGATATCGAAGAAGCGATGCTAATGGTAAAGGCCTCGTCTTGCACATATATATCGGCCTTGACAGCCGCTCGTGTACTGAAGTGGTGTCTTCAGTACTCGTATACTTGCAAATGTGTGTCGGCGTTGAAAGGCTAGTGTGTACTGCAAATGAGTGTAGACGTTGACAGCCGAGCGTGTAATGAAGTGGTGTGTCTAGTACTCGTATACTTGCATATGTGTGTCGGCGTTGACAGCCGAGCGTGTACTGAAGTGGTCTGTCCAGTGGCCACGAGGCGGAGGGGTGGTCTGGCTTGGCGGTGTTCAGCTCGTCAAGTGAGAGCCTCAACGCGCCTGGCGGCTTCTTCACGCTGCCCTTGAGCTATGCGCGCGCGCACAGGCAACACAAACGAACGAGGTGGCCTCTTGTCGCTCGCTATGTGCACGTGCCGCATCGCAGTATCGTTCTCCCACATCGTCCCCATATTGTCGATACTCTTTCATATACCCTCTTCCACAAGACGCTCTTCATTCATTTCGGCTTCGTCTTAAATTATCAATTGTGTTTGTGAAACATTTTTTTTAGTATGCAGAAAGCATAAGCAAAGCACATATATCAGACTACATTTTTTCGCTATAAGCAAAGTTATATCAATTTCAAAAGAAATGTTTCAACACGTAATATATACCCGAGTGCCAGAGACACTATGGTGTGAGATCACTATGATGAGAGATTATTACGGTAGATGTCACACGCGCGCTCCGCTTGTTTTCGGCACTCGGCTACTTGAGATTCAAAAAATTTATTTATTGATATATGTTTTTGATTCAAGCGAAACTTAAAATTAGTTTATTATAAGACTCGTGATATGTGGTATTACCATTTATTAAAAGAAAAAATATTCAAAAACACAATTTACCCCGTTCGAGTTTCGAAAGTAGCATTTTCTTAACATGCTTTCTTTGTTTCCACAATTAAATGTTTGCTCGATGTGCATATTAAGTCGGTGAGGTATGAAATAAAATCGACAATAGACTTATCACGGGTAAAATACAGGGGCCTTGCAAAATTCAACTCTGTTCATAAGTAAACGAAGGTCACTGTAATTCGCTCTCACCGTTCATGCAATCACGCATAGGTATGTGCACAGCTAGCGTTCGTTACAAACACTCGAATAGAATACGGGTTCCGTACAGTAATTTATTCCCCAACCATGCTATGATTAATGTATACATATCTCGTCGTCAGTAAATGTAATTGATAAATAAATATAAATTATTTTCAGTAAATTATCTCTTTCACTTGTGGGTTAGCGGTGAAGTAAATTGATTATTTCTTAAGAATTTTGTTTACCTAGTTTAACAGTAACATGTGAAATTTAAGCACATAGAGTACGGAATCCACAAGTAAACAAATCACCCCATCCGCTGTGTTAAGTTTTTAGACAACAAAATGAATGACAGGCACTTAAAACACACCACATGTCCACTCCCATACATACAAACATAAATTTTGTATTTAACATAGTAGTGTTTTTTTAAACTTTAGTTTAGATGATATTATGAAGCATGTCTTTTCAATTTAATTATTTATTTAATTATATTTTTTTTATAATAATCATATTTGAAACGAATATTCGTTAAAGCTGTGTCCAAATGTCACGAAGAAATTAAAGTAGTTATGACGTAATTGAAATTAATAGACACATGTAAGTTAAGTTTCCTATAATAAATATACTTTACTGCATAACAGTTCCTAACACTTAAAAGCAATTTCTTCCAGATAACCTTAGGAGGGATTTAAAACAAGTTTGTGAAACATATGGGTTTTGCAATTTAACTAACTTATAGAAGTAGTACAGAATATTTTTGAAGTTAGTAGTTAGTTTAAAATAGCGTAACTATGGCATCTGTCAGGCGACCTAGGTAAAAATAAGTATTTCTTTTGCCCGGACAGCGCACTCTTCTTACCTGCGTGTCCGGAAACACTGTGGGGGTAATATATGCACAATAATTCGTTTGTACGACGTGTGCGTGCGAAGAGTGTACGCAGTTTGCGTTCCTTACCGAGCAAGTTGTTTGTATTATCGAAGTTTGAGTAGAGATGCAGGGGACGAAACGAAGGAGTGTAACTAGCGGTGAACAAAGTCATTTATCAAGGTTTCAGAATGGTTTCTATAATATAGCAATATCATTTACTGCTAAGCGAGTAAATCTTGTTGTCAGTATTTCGGCCATTCAGTCAACTTGGGCCGGTGTTTATATCGCTAGTTCGAACCTATTATTTAAAAAAAATATTAGTTGTCTTTATTTTAAATATCTTATACTAAACTAACTAATATATAAAGCTGAAGAGTTTGATTGTTTGTTTGCTTGAACGCGCTAATCTCAGGAACTACACTACACTACACTACTAATCTCAGGGTATGATTTGAAAAATTCTATCAGTGTTTGATAGTCCATTTGTCGAGGAAGGCTATAAGGCTATATATAATTACGCAAAGACCAATAGGAGCGGAGAACCAACCTCACAGACAGACAATATTGATTTGAATATCCTCTGATTCTTATAAATTTAATATAGTACATAGTTGTTAATTCGGCTTAAATATACTTCGTATATTTTACTAGAATTATAATAATAGATTTTTCTCTTAAATTGTTCTTTTTAGAAATAAACGATTTAAAATTTTAAACATTAAGACATTTATTAATCATGAATAGTTTACTGCTTCCAGTTCTTGGCTAATGACTGATGATCTCTACTCATAACTTCGGTCTTGTGTCAGTATATTCTTTTTTCCATGGTTTACTATTGAAAGTATATTATTAGTACATTTATGTAAATGATTTTATTTCGCACTGGCAATTTTACTTAATCACTATTCCCGAAGTACATTCAGACATTTTTGACTTATTTAGGCACCTTGGGCACTTTTGAAATGAGGAAACGGCATTAAACTCTTGTGACCGTCACGCTTAGATACAAACTTTTCACTTCTAACGTGCAGTCCTTCGAACTGACATTTTAGGGAATTTATTAATGTTTCTGTTATTCTTAACAAAAATATATATTCAATAAAACTACGTTTTAACCGTTTTAAGCGCGGTAATTTATTTGATTTCTTTTTATTTTTCCTCCCACCTATTTGAATATTACATAAAATTATTAGGTCTATGCATGTTTGCTGAAGAGTTTGTTGCGCCGCTTCTTCTCTTCAAGCCACAACATGTGTCGAAGCGGTGGTAAATTAGACTAGAGTCCCATAGAGTAAATAATAACCATAAAAAAATTAAATAAATTAAATTGACTAATTAGGAGTAGGCTAAATGAACAAAGCTTTAACAATACTAATTGACATATTTGTCTTCCGTGATCACGGCTACTGAAAAGTGGCCGAAGCGTCGGAAGAATAATAATCAAATAAATTTCCTCGCTGAAAACCGTTAAAACGTGTTATGTATACTAGTCGTGAAAACTTAAGAAAATATTAAAAGTATATTTAATTAATTGAAACGAAATAATTCGTAGCCATGTTGATGTAAAGTTTATTTGGAATATTAGTGTTACATTATATTTGACTATTGCTCATGTGAGAACGTAAACTGTGTATACTCGAACGATGGTAGTCGTTGGATGCGTTTAGTTCTCTAACTAGGTAATCGTAGATTGTGTGTAAAAATAGTGTTTACCCTATAGAAGACATAAAAAATGACTGTTTCTAATCTTTATAGTACAAGTGTATATAAAAAGACAATATTCTTTTTGTTCGTGATATTAGTTCAAATCAAATTTATTTTGCATTAGACACCGTAACAACAGATGTTATAATACATTAAAATGTTGATAGTTTTGTGATAGCCATATTGGCGTGCAAAATAATTCTTGCAGTAATTTTTTGTAACATTTTTTATTATTATTATTATATTATATTTATTATTCGATATAGCCTGTCGAAAACGAAAATATATTTTTGAAACTTTTACCAAATAAGGCGACATAAGACATGCGTACAGGTTAAACATGCATGTAACATACGAGAAATCATTATTAACATGACCTAACAGGTTAAACTCGAAAACAAATTTCAGCGTACGTATTGTGTAATATTTTGTGACAGAAAATATTTCAAAAGTTAAATAAACTATCGTAATAAAACGAGGTAATTGAGAGATTGATATAAATACTCTAAATGGTAGCAATAACACATTAAGACTCGCCACGCACTTTAAAACGCGAAACGATCCAAACTTTCCTATGGTTAAAATAAACTGCAAAAAATTACTATACTCCGTCCAACCGTTCCTTTTACTTTTGACAGATTACCACTCATCAATGGGTGATACCCTAAAGAGTCACCGATTCCATTGTATATAAAAATCGAGTTTATTTTTGAATAAATTTCACTAAATCACCTAACCGCATATAGCGTGAACTCTATATAACGACACTGAAGGAACTGTGCATTTTATGGCGTTATAGAGAGCTGTCGATAAATGGTGAGAAGTCTGTTATTTTCGTCTGCTGTCTTTTGATGCACCAGTAATTTTGTTGTATTTTTTTATTCATATCTTGCGATATTTAAGCATCTTGGTGATAAAGGAAGTACCTAGAAATTTCAGTATGCATAATGCCGACTGTCCAATTCATTACAGGCTAGGATAGTAAAGCGTTAAAAGAACGTACACAGCTGCGCAGCTTTTACTAATTTTGGCAACTTAAAAGGTACTTTTTATTACTTAATTGTTATCGTTATTGAGAGTGGGTGTAATGCTATATAGAGTGTATCGTTGTATGGAAGATAAGCTAAAGCAACCAAAGCCAAGTGATTTCGACGCTTAAGGGAGATTTTAGTTAAACCGAGTGACGTTACATAGAGTTTACACTGTATATCATTTACTAAAAATACTTTGTTCGGTTATAAATAATTACTCGTATGACCGACATATAATACTTGAAAGTGAAATGAAATCAAAATTGCGCCTATTAAATTTTCTTTACATTAAAACATTGTCATTTCAAAAGGAGTAATTAAGATTATATTAGGTATGAAGAAGCTAGTTTATAGTAAGTGCATTAGATGACTCAGAAACGTCATCATTAGGTTCCCTGCTCTAATCGGCGCGTTCCATTAGTAGCTCACAACGTCCAAAATGCTCCTTTAGCCGTTCCACAAGGCGACCGCGGCCGTTGTGGTCGTGGCGAAAAGTCATTAATGACGTCATCATTTTTGATCACACAACCCTCACAACGGCCCACATCAAGACCACAAGACCCACCTGGTCGTATAACCGTTCTACTTGAGCTTACGATTGTAACGCCGGCAAGCAAGTGGAACGGGATAAATCGCGGTCGTGAATGTGGTCGTTGTGAGTCTCTAATGGAACGTAGCCTATGAGATATGACGATTGTGACATTTATAGCATATTAGGTGACAAAAAACCGGTGCGCAAACGTCGAAAGTAAAGTGAATGGTTGGATGCAGTATAGATACGATAAATAAAGGAGTTGAAAAAATACAGCTAAATTAGAAATTTCCTTGTATCGGCATGAGAGTTAGTTTGTAGTTCGTTGTACATATGAATGTTCAGTTTTAAACCATGGAGTTCATACCTTTGTTTTGTTAACATTTGCAAAGCTTGTTATCTATGTGTAAAATTTGTTAGTGGTTAATGCCTTTTTGAGCGACTATCTTTGTTTCGCAGTGTTTTATAGGCAGCTTGACGTGTTGCATTCTTAAATGTTTACTGCTGATTTATTGCTGGCGGATTGTCGGACAACTTTATTTCTATTTCTTTCTTCTAAATAGTATTAACGGTCGAAATAACAGAATATTTTTAAAGTATAATAAATTTGTTACATTTACCTACATACTGTCACGCCTATTTACCATTGGGGTAGATCTCCACTTGCTACGATCCTGACAAACACGTTTCGCTCCATCAACTTTCATTAATCTCTCCATACATACACGCTTATTTAAAGTACTTTTTACCTGACCTTTTTTCAGAATATCTTCAATTTGATCATGGTGAGTATTTCGCGTTCTGGCGGTACCGACTCTACCAGTCACATTGCTGTTATATACTTGTTTTGTGATTCCGCATTCATTCAGTCTCTCTACATGCCCAAACCACCTGAACATTCCTTTTTCAACTTGTCAATACATCCTCTACATTGTTACATTGAAACCATTATTATTAATGTTGATCAATATACTAACTTCAGAATTGATAAAGAAATAAGAGTAATATAATTTGAAGACTTGGTATTTAATTAATGTTGTCTTATAGGCGAAATATACAAAGAATAATTTATATCCTCGTTCACATTATGCCCACAAATAAGGCAGCAAGTAGGAAAATGACGACGGGATTGAACCGTTCAAGGAACAAATGTTCAAATAGGTTACGACACTTTTCTGTTTTTTTTTTTAAAGTAATTTCTCGTCATTTTTATTTTTGATGAAACGAGACATAATTACTTAACTTTTCTGCTCTGTTATTTATAGGATCTGTTAGCACATAGAAATAAAATGACGCAATCCGCTAGCAAAAGTGAGATTGAAGAAGAATATAGGAACGATGAACTGTCCAGTAAATATATATATAACTTCCAAATCCTAAATTACTAGAGGGTGTCACCAGTCGTATTTCTTTTGCGTTAAGATACATCAATACACCGTTACACTATCAATCTACATTTTATTATTAATAACTAGTATATATCTGCGACTTCGTCTACGCTTGACTTGAAATTTCTTCTCGATTCCCGGGTCAAAAAGTAGCCGAGCATTTTAAAAAAACTTGTACGTCTCGGGACGCCCGACAGAAGTGATAGCTTGCGAGAGAGAAAGGGAAGCTAGACAGACTGGTGCCGTAACGTTACGCTCACTCCAGAAAGAAACTAAGCTATCGTTTTATTGGTAACTGTGTCGGAGTGGGGTTATTTTTATGCACCGGAACAACTACAATCTGCTCCAGGAAAAATTCCCGCGGAATTCCTGGAATAAAAAGTATCCCACATTTTATAAGATAAAATTCGCTATCGATCAATGAAAATAACATTGGAATTAGTTTTTATTTATTTTGTCGTTTGTAATGAATCTCAGAAATATTCCCGCGGGATTCTCGGGATAAAAAGCAGCGCAGATTTTAAAAGATCGGCCCAGTAGTTTTTACTTGAATCCCGAACAATCAGAGAAACTACCAGACAAGAAATCTAAAAACAATTGCATCATGTTCATATAGTATAGCGTATTCCGGTTGTTTTATTTTTTTAACTAGCTTCAATGCACATACACGGAATTTTTAGAATTTTATAATA
This sequence comes from Dendrolimus pini, assembly GCA_949752895.1. Classification (NCBI taxonomy): domain Eukaryota; kingdom Metazoa; phylum Arthropoda; class Insecta; order Lepidoptera; family Lasiocampidae; genus Dendrolimus; species Dendrolimus pini. The sequence continues at coordinate 26,083,023 of OX457125.1, forward strand.
TTATAGATACATTTTTTTAAACCGTCTCATTCAAATATTGTTATTTTAATGAAACACGACATCTAGCGGTGTTTTGCTGAATCAAAGCCCAAGAGTGGAACTACTTGTAGCGCCATCTGGAAATGTATGATCTAGTGAGTCGATTTATATTTTGGTTCAACTACGGCACACCCAAAAGGATATATTGTTTTCTTTTATTTTGTTTTACTGATTTAGTTTATAAACAGATGTTTATACTACAAGATGGGATTTTGATATTTATTATGTACGTTATTACATTTTACCGTAGTTAAGTTAGTTTCCTGTACTCTTTTTACTGGACCATTCATTTCTAGCATTCTTCTTCCATGTTTTTTTGGTAATAGTGTAAACCTTCGTTTACATTATGTCCACATATACGGCAGCAAGCGGAATAGTAGCGAGGTAAGCGAGGTATGCGCAGTGTCGCTTTCCGCTGTCCTAACCACTTTCCCGCGTGTTGCCGTGGAAGTACCGCTAGCCCACTTACTTTGCTCCTATCTCATCACGTCTATTGTATCCCTTATATGCCCTGTGTCGCATCCTAAAGGCTGACAAACTCTTGTAAATCTTTCTTATAATGTTAAAGACGAAATATTATATTGTATATAATTCAAAGTTAAATCCATTATTTCAAACAGAAAAGTGTTTAAGACCACAAGACAAGTGAAAACTTCGTCAACGCGAGTAACGCTCGCCGAGCGAGTTTTCACTTGACTCTTGAGTCGACTCGAGCCGACTTGACCCGAACGAGCATTACATAGCCGAGTGTAACACGTGACGGCTCAGCCTCATTCAATACCCACAAATTTAAGTAATTTGAAAAATCTTGGTAAATCTTTTAATGAAAAGATTGTAGCTTGCGGTTCGATTTTTTTTTTAAATTGAAGTAATGAATTTATGTTTGAACTCTATACAATATAACATTTGGCTGTGACATTATAAGAAGGTTTTACAATACAGTGTTGTATGTGTTGTAAACGTTCATGGGCCACGGTAACCACGTGGCATCAGGTGGGCCGCCTATCAGATAGTCCGTTTGAGGCAATATATATATATATATATGAGGGTAAACGATTGAAGTGGCAGTGAACTCGTCAGCTCGTCGCCGGACTCGCTCAGCGAGAGGAGCGGCGGCGAGGCGCGCGGCGGGCACGCCTCGCCCGCCTCCCTGCACAAGCTGGCCGTGCCGCTCGCCAGGTGCGAGGTGCCCGAAGTCAGGGACGCGGCCATCGCCGCCTGCGGGAACATCAACCCGGACGCACTCAAGTGAGTACCTCCAATCGATTCGATTCCTATGTCGAAACGCGAAAAGGTTTACTATACAAATACTAAGTTTCATATATCAAATTCGGAACTCACGTAGAAAGAAACCTGTGCCACATTCTGTTATTAGAATAGTGTTAGAATGATCGTAGTGAGGTCATAAAGGCACCATAACGCAGTAGGGTCTCGATAATCCGGACAGGCAAACACAAGGCCCTGTGCAGATTATCAAGGCGCCCAGATTGTGGTCAACCAATTTTCTTTCATTAATTATAGAAAAATGAATTAAGACTAACAACACAGAAATGTGTACATTGTTCCTTCATACAAATGTACATGTTGGGAATTATACACATACATATGATCTCTAAACTTGACATGAAGTCAAAAAAACCACAGTAATTTAATCCTTCTTGAGAAAGTTTGTAGTAAATACTCGATCTCTATCTTCGTGGCTAAGAAATTAATTATTTTCCGCCCATTTGAAAGCAGCGTTGAGGCTGCCTCCCGTCTAGGTTGCAGCAGTGGTCGGGGGAGTAGCACTTGGTCCCCACGTATTCCACCCGTGCGCAAGCCACTGTATTATGTAAAAAACTTTATTCAAAAGAAATAGCTACCTAATTACATTCTTTATACATTATTATACACAGAGCATAATTTGATAATTTGTACGCCGCATTTTCAGCAGACGAGGTTTGCACTCAGCACATTCCTGTGCCGGAATTGTATCTAACATAACGCTGATTTTCAGTGGAAACCTTCTTTTTGGCGTAAGACCAAAACGACCCAATCTGGTTAAATAAATAATAACAATAATTAATTAAAAACTAATTCTACTTATATTATATTTAATTAGCAAAACAAATAAATAAATTTTAATAAAATCAAAAATTAAATAATTTGTTATGTATCGAATCATTTAAGTAGAAATATTGATCAGTGGTAATCCGCATTTATTCAATTTAATATGGACATTGGTACATTTGTAAGAAGGCTGTTTTATTGCTTGATAGCCATTACAAGTGTTATGCCTTTCTAGGGATTTAATGGAAGAATTGGTCCCGCTGCTCCGTGAAGCGGTCGACCGTAAACAGGAAAACATGAGACGCAGAAGACGCCGCGACGCCCTGCGGCTGAACCTCAATAAGATGCTTCTACTCATCGCTCAGAAGAAGACATTCGCTAATAGGTAAACATAGCTGTCTGATTATAGTTAAATTATGTCCCACCTTAAGGGGGAGGAGGGGGTCGACGAAGTGTGACAAGGGGTGGGAAGAGTCCTATATTTCGTGACGTCACAATTCAAAATATGTTTAAGCTTTAATCAACGAAATCATTCAACATATTTCTAACTGTATCCGAAATAAAAAATAATTACGAAACTGCTGTTTTAATTTAATATGACACACTGGGGAGGGAGGAGTCTCACGAATGTGATCAGGACAAGGGAGGGCTCAAAAAATTATGAAATTGGTGTGACGTCATTTGTGAAGGGCCCTGTACCGTATACGGCTGGATCGGTGCGACTCATGTCTGAACTTTTTAACAAACAATGTAAATTATTTAATTTACATAAATTTGAGATAAATATTTACTATTATCAGCGACAAAAATACTGGTTTGTAGTATGGACACAGGAAAAGAAATTTGCTTGACGTTTCATATGTGACGTACTTGATGACGTTTTATGAGATTTGAATTGAACGCCTAATTTTATTAGTGTTAGAAGTGTTTGTTTAACTAAATCAGTTTTTATTTAATTTCCTCATATTCGAAAGGAAAGGCCCATTTAGGCACTCGAACTGTCCCATGCGTAAATAAGTCACTTTTACCCCTCGTGTAACAATATAGTAATAAAACGAGTGTGTAGCCCGTTCGCGCTGGAGGGCGGTGGCCTGCACCCGACCCTCGCCGAGTACCTGGACGGGGTGCGGCAGTGCCTCGAAGTGGAGGCCGAGAAGGACGCGCCCGCCGCCAGGGAGCAGCGGCTCACCTTCGCCGACTTCGTCACGGAGCTCATCAGGAGCTTCCCACGTAAGATCCCATCTGTAATAATATTCTAAAGACATTGAGCTACATTATTCCCGAGTGACATGGGCTATTTTTGATTGTGATTAATTTTAATATAAAATATTTTTTTACGCCCAGCGAAGTGGGCACGGGAACGCCTGTCAAATATATAACAGCAATAACGTTCTACTCAAGAATTGCGCATGCGCACTTCCTCCGAAAGAAAGGAAAAATGGTTTTAATTGGGACAAATACACACTTCATAAAAGTACGTTTTAACGGTATTTTATTTGATTTTTATACTGACGTTTCGGCCACTTCAGCAGCCGTGATCACGGAAGGCAAAGATGTCAAGTGTCAATGAGTAATGTTAAAGTTTTTATTGATCCTACCGCCAACTTGTTCTTTATTTTATTAAGTTTTAGTTTTTGCTTATGGTTATTATTTACTCTATGGTGACCTACATTAATTTGTCACAGTCGCAACAAATGTGGCTTGAAGAAAAGAAACTGTGCAAGAATATAACAAGAGTTTGCCAAGCAAGTTGTTTTCTATTCCATTGCAACCAAAACTGTCACAGTATCTTGAAGGCTGACAGTAGTTTTTGTCGGGTCTTAATAATAGATTTGATGTTGATGATTAAGAGGCAGAAAAACACACATATTGTATAAACAATAAAATAAAAGAAACAATATAAAAAAAAAATCTATTTTTCACCTGGAGTCGGCTACAAAAAGACGGCTCAATTGGTGGAGAGATTTATATTTACAATACAATGGGATAGAAAAGATAATATAAAGCAGAGTTTCTAGTCATCGTGGTGGCATTACAACGAAATTTCTTAGAATTCTTAATCAATTTTTGTCTGTGCAGGAGCGGAGAAAGAATACAATTTCCTGCTGCCGGGCGGCCTGTCGTAAGAGGCGACAAATCAACCCACAGCCGGGTGGTAGGGCATTGGCCCGACTGGATGGCTACCACCCCTGGCCTAGAGTATGCCGCTATAACAACCTTGATTTGTGTTCCGCCATTAGTGACCAGGTTCCAGTCTCCCTTAAGAGGTGTTGCAAATGTCCATAGGCGATGGTAACCGCTTTCCATCAAGTGGGCCGTCTGCTGAACTCCTGCAATAAAAAAAAACAATAATCATCATAAAAGCTGATTTACATTGATCCAGCATCAGAGACAGTGCTGACTTCATATTGGAGTCGTGTAAATTGATTGAATACTTTGAAGTCAGTAGCTGGATCAATGTTGGGAAGCTTAATAAAATGCGCATTCTATATATTTGTGCACATGATGATTGCCTCCAATTTATCACAATGATGTTTTTTGTTTTGTTTGCAGTGGAAATGTACGGTTCCCTGATGAGAAAGGAGTTATGCCGCAGCTTGTTCTCATTGTTCAGCGGCTGGTGTGGGCCCCTCGCCAGGCACCTGGGCTCGCTCGTGCCGCAGCCGACCTCCTCGGAGATCGACGATCGGCTCAACTTGTCTGCTTTACGGGTAACAATAACTTTACTTCTTAATGTATTATCTTTATAGGGAATTCGGTCCACGTTGCCGGGCGGATATATTGCATTTGTGCGGTATATAAAACAATGGCCCGATCGAGAGAGGTGGCAGTCGAGCGAGAGCCACGATCGAAGCGAGTGTACTACAATCGGTAATCTATTAGTGACGGAATTTGCGCGTTTTATTGAATTACGACACTCTTCATTGCGTTTGGATTTGTTGTGTTCGACTATATTTGTATCTGTGTTATACGTGTTTGTGTAGTTCTAATAAACTATAATAATTACAACGGCATTTTAATTCGAGTACCGCTAAATTTGTAACAGTAGGTATTATAAGACATGCGGTTTTTTTTACCCCTTTTTGCCTATTACGTATTCAAAGACAATCGTACTTAAGAGGCCGTCCACGAACTTCCCGATTTTCGACCCCTCCCCCGTCCTTGTCGCAGCTGGCCATATCCGTGAGACTCTTCCCTACTTAGTGTGTCATCACATATTTTGCTATTTTTTGCAATCCGTTTTATCTATTTTTTTTTTTAAATAATTTGAACACTGATCATACATAGTTGGAAATATTTGGAACTTTTTCGTTAATAGTTCAAATATTCGTGTTTTTATATTTTGACTAGCTGACCCGGCGAACTTCGTACCGCCATATTTTTTGAATACCTAAAAGACTTTGTTACATGACACAAAAACAAAATCACCATAATCGGTCCAGGTGATTAGGAGGATTCTAGAACCCGATCTCAGCGCCACCTACCGGTTGTAATTGCGAATCCAAATCATCCGGGAACCTACTCAAACACACAAAAACAAAATCACCAAAATCGCTCCCGGTGATTAGGAGGATTCTAGAACTCGATCTACCGGTTCCAATTGTGGATTTAAACCATCCCGGGACCCACTCAAACACACACACAATATTTCATCAAAATCGGTAAAGTCGTTCTCAAGTTATGCGCTTACCAACACATTTTGCGTTTCGTTTTTATATATAAGATTAGCTTCTGCCCGTGACTTGGTACGCGTGGAAAAGAAGTTAAAAAACACCCGCGATTTTGAAACATTCTTCATTGGTGCTCCGCTCCTATTGCTCTTAGCGTGATGGTTTATAGCCTGTAACCTTCATCAATAAATGGGCTATCTAACACTGAAAAAAATTTTCAAATCAGACCAGTAGTTCCTGAGATTAGCGCGTTCAAGCAAACAAACAAAGAAAAAAACTTATCTGCTTTATATATTATATATATAAGATAAAACTCTCTCACTGACACCACACCCTGTCAAATTATCCGCTTCTATTATGTTACGTTGCAGAGAAGTTACATTCAGTCTGTTATAAGCTGGTTAAGTAATTAAAGCTTTATAACTATCCCACGGGAACTATTTAATTTTTCGGGATCAAAATATCCTATATGTTGACCAGGGATATAAGCTATCACCACACAAAATTTCATGTAAATCGGTCCAGTCGTTTCTGAGATTAGCCGGTACAAACAGACAGACAAACAGAGAAACAAAAAATTCCATATAAATCTAAATTAGTTCTATTTCACTTCTTACATCCCCGTGACTCGGTTTTTAGCTTTTTTTTTAATTGTACAGAAATTCGACCTCTACAATTTTATTATAAGTATAGATATGTGAAATAAGGAAATTTGGGGCCTTTCTCACCCCTTGTTACACATTGTCACGCTTAGTCGTCGTCTACACGTGTATCGTGATCTATGGACGGCCGCGAAGGAGTGTAAACTGCAGTTGTGCGTCGAAACACATTTAATATTTTGTTGCAGGCAATGAGCGCTGTGGTGTGTTGCGGAGCCTGCTTCGCCCCGAGCGCCCTCGCTGAAGACGGCTCCCTCTACCCATGGCTGAGCGAAATGCTCTCCTCCACCGATGATAAGGTGGTTTTTTTTTACTGTCTGAAAGCATTATAGGCATACGGGCTGACGGCCCACTTGATAGAAGGTGGTTGCCGACGCCTATTGACGTTTGCAATACCGAGGCGTTGCCGCCCTCATGACTCCCTCTCTAAACGAACCCGTGTCGTAGGGCAGAGGGAAAACCTCGGCGGGAAGTTCCCTCTAGACTATTGTTGTACGCGGTTCCAGAGAACCATACCCTATTAAGTAGTACGCTTGGAGTTGCCTAATTGCAGGGATGAAAACAGCTCTTTTCGTCCCTGGGAAACGATTCTCCCTGCTGTCAACAAATTTAGAAAACTATGCGAGCCTTGGATAGTACATGCGACTCATGTCCCAACTTTGAAGACGCAGCGATTGTAATAAAAAAGACAATCATTTCGTAACATCGTTTTATACTTATAGAGTTTTCCCGCGTGAAAAACCCTAATTAGTAACTCTATATTACTCACATAAGAAAATAATCAGATGTTTTTTGTTACTAAGTTGACGACAGTAACAAAGAAACTAACTCCACATAGCCTGCACAACTGCGCAGCGAAACAGCTGATTTCAAGTATTACAACGAATGAGATGTCGTTTACAACAACGTAGGTAGTTGTCAGTGAAATGAAAAACCGCGAAAGCAGCCACCATCTATTTCGGTAATCCATTTATTCCATAAAAACGACATTATGTATCGGGATGAAAGTATCCTAAGTGTTGTTCGGGTTATAAGCTAGCACTATGTCGAGTTTTATTCATATACATTCCAAAATGACGCGATCGTGGCGCCGTCTTTTTCACTATTTTCATCTATTCCACAGAAGCAACGTCATTAAACGGGATAAAGTATCCTAAGTTACGCCCCGGGATATGAGCTAGTTATATGTAGAGTTTCATTTAAATCCGTTCAGTAGTTTTATATATATATACATATATAGAATGGAATATATTTTATTGTACAATAAAATTTATGAAATAATACACAAGAATGGCTTAGAATTAGGTACAAATGGCGGTCTTATCGCTAACAGCGATCTCTTCCAAACAACCTTGGGATGGAGAGAGAAATATGGCACAAAGCTAGGGTAGGGTTTATATATATACACATACATACATAACTTCACGCCAGGTCCCTTGCGAGTTAGGCACGAACAACAGAGCGCCATTTAGGCTTATTCTTACATTCTATATATATATATATATATATATATATATATATATATATGTCACAGAACGGCCTCGTTCTCACGGCATCATCTTTAGTTATTGCAGGTTTAGTGGGCGTCATCAGGATAAAATGCGAGCATAAAACACAATAGCCACGGTTTATACACTTTTAATTTAGATTTGATCAACATTATGACATAGTTTAGACCGAGCAGCGGGTTCAGGGCACCCCCGCTCATACTTTCAACTTCAATACTTTCTTTAAAACTCTCAAAGGTCCAACTCGACCTGTAGCCACCAACCAAATGTGCCACAAAAACTCCTCCGTCTAACAAAGTAGATACTACCAAAGTATAGAGGGCGTCTGACCCCGCTCAAGACATGCTCTGCTCTGATTGGTCGTTTATTAAATTACAATATTCATAACTTTTATTAGGTTAGAACGATCTTTAAGTTATAGAAACATTAAACAAATCAAATTAAATTACATTAAGAATTTTAGAAGTAATTAAAATGTAAACAAATGATATTGTGCGTTATACATCCAGTCAACGATACGTCCAATTAAAGCTTCCCTCCGACATGTAGTGATATAAAACGAGAGGAGTGTGATTGGGGCGCAGATATACGAGTTGGCTCGCGAGACGATTGTCCTGTTGCTGGAGTGCAACCCGGACATCGGGCCGCTGCTGGACTGGGCCGTGGACAAGTGCTACACGGGCGCGCCGCGGGTGGCCGACGGCTGCTTCATGGCGCTGGCGACCGTCTTCAGCGCACGGTGAGTCCCTATTTTAATGTCTCAAGCTATGGAGGCGTATATACACGTTTCAAATAGGGATGCGGTACATAGATCACCCTTTATTGTACACCAATACAAAAATAAACTTACACACTAAAACTATACCTGATTGCCTGCACACAAGGCGTACCTCATACATCTAGTACGAGCGTACATACTTGTGACGTCATTAGTAGATAGACATGTATAACGAGTCAAATAGCGTAATTATTGTTTGAGCAATACATACATATTATAACGCCTGTTTGTCATGGGGGTAGGCAGAAACTAAGGACCCCACTTGCGACGATCCCGACAAACAACTGTCGCTTCATCTACTTTCCTTAACCACTTAATACATGCAAGTTTATTTATAAAAATTATTCCTATCGTGATATTTTAGAAGTAAGATGATTAGGTGTTATTTAATATGTACAACAATAGAATTTATGGTTACATGTGTCCGCATCCCTATTATATTACTTATATTTCTATTGTTAATACTTTGAACCTAACTGAAACGGTAAAACTTGCTTGTATCGACTGTCAGAAGTACATATCATGAATGCATAATGTTTAGTGGCCAATATAATTAGGTTTTAATATTTTTAAAGTGAAACTTTAGAATCTTTGTGATTTGAAACTCGATGAAATGAAAAAGTTACACTAAAAATAAATAAACACATAAATCTATAGAAGTTAGCCTGCGAGATAATAAGATACCAGTTTTACATTGTGCAACACAGATTAAATCAGAGTTCCCCAAACTTTTTTGTGTCGTAGACCCCTTGCCATGTTTTTCCGTGTTGGGTAGACCCCCTACTTACCTGATATTGATTTCCTGTAAATTTCTAACTGTAGTGAAGTTAGTGTTAAAAACTTGAAGTAAAAACACATGTTAATTTATACATTTATTAATTGAATTTAAATTAAAACTACTCAAAATAACATTTTGTATCTGTTATGTAAAATATACGTAACATTAAATAAACATAAAATAAACTATAAATAAAATAACATAAGCAATAAGTCAATATTTTTAGTGAGAAGGATGAACCTGATGCTTTAATTATAAATTATCAACAATTGGCGTCAATTTTGTAAGGATTAATCTTAAATCTCCTCGGCTAATGATGTCCAGTCTGTTTCTTTTTGTCGTTAGGAGATTGGTAACAGCGCTGAACCCCCATTCCACTAGGTATGACGATGGAAAGGAAATTAAAAATTTCCTCGCTATATTCCATAATACGGGATAAGTAACGGGTATGTTGTTTTGCAGCCAGAATTGCTGATATCCGTTTTTAAACTGAACCTTAAGTTTTTCGTTTGTACTTAGTTCAGTCAGTTCCTCTTGTATTATGACATTCGTTTCTTCTATGTCACCATATGGATTAACTTACACAATTTTATAAACATATATAATAATTTTTTTGGGTACTTTTATAAATAATGTATATGTTTTGATATTATAAGATAGTATGATGTAAGTAAATAGGTACTATCAGTGTGTGTTGAGATCCACTATCGTGGACCCCCATTTTCATTTCATGGACCCCCAAATTTTTTTTTCGCTGACGTAGACCCCTTGCAGGTTGTCATAGACCCCTAGGGGTCGATATAGACCACTTTGGGAATCACTGGATTAAATAGTGAATAAAATCGATCATTAAACACAGGTCCAATTCGGACCGATATAAAACTGATAATAATATTGTTTAGACTAAAACAGTGAAATATTGAAAGTGATACTTAGAAGTTTATTTTGAATTATAATATACGACGGATTGACGGATTGATTGATTGACGGTTGACGGATGTAGCCTAATGGAATAATATTTATATTAATAAAAGTTACAGAAGAATTATCTGTTTTTCTCTGTTTTTTATGCACTCTATTCATATATTTATTAGGTTGGGAAAAAAGTTTCTTCACATTTTATATAAAAATTCAAAAGGTTTTTTTATAAAGTTTATTTACATTTGACTAAAGTATGTAGGTGCCATTTTGTTGCATAACTTTTTGCCATCTTGTAGGTAGGGACGTGATCCCATTGCTATAAAAATTTTGGGGCTTCTGATCAAAAAACTGCGACAAGTGGTTTTGGCAGTCCTCTCGTGATGTTAACCTGATACTGCCTAAGGAATTCTGCAGAGACCGAAACAGGTGAAAATCTGAAAGTGCAAGGTCAGGACTATACGGCGGATGCATTAACACCTCCCAGCCATACTCTCGTAATTTTTGCTGAGTGGCTAAAGATGTGTGAGGTCTAGCGTTACCATGGTGAAAAACCACACCCCTTCTGTTGATTAATTCCGGTCGCTTTCTCTCAATTTTTTGCATTAATCTCATCTCAAGTTGTTCGCAGTACAGTTCAGAATCGATGGTCCTGCCTGGCGGTAACAGCTCATAATGATGCATGAATGCCCTTCCAATCCCACCATACACACAGCATCACCTTGTTGTGAGTTAACCCGGGTTTCGCCACAGTCTGTGAAACCTGACCGGCCTTTGACCACGATATTTTTCGCATGTTCTTGTCGTACGTGATCCAATTTTCATCTCCAGTTATCAGCTTCTTCAAAAATGGTTCGGTTTCATTACGTCGTAATAAAGAATCACAAATGAGTACACGGTTCGTTAGGTTTCTTTCTGTGAGCTCGTGAGGCACCCAAATATCGAGCTTTTTTGTGTACCCAGCTTTTTTCAAATGCGCCAAAACTGTTTTGTGGTCAATTCCCAGTTCTTCAGCTACATGGTAACTACTAATATGCCGATCTTGCTCCACTTTTTCAAAAATGGCATCAATTTTGTCCGTAACAGGGCGACCAGAGCGACGTGCATATTTGATATCAAAATTATCGGATTGAAAACGCTTAAACCACATTTGCACTACTCTCACAGATACTGCATTAGGTCCATAAACATCACAAATTATTTTCGCGGCTTGTGTTGTATTTTCAACTTTTTTTGTAGTAAAATTTTAAAATGTATCGAATCTCTTCATTAGATTCGCTCATTTTAACATTAAGAAAAACAAATGAAAATCACACATTTTCCTAATTTGAATTTGGAATTATCTTCTTTAAAATTAAAACTTTTTAATGATACCAAAATCAGCCAGACAGAAATGGTATAGCCAAAGAGATCTTATTACAAGTTCATACATACTATATACGAAAAGACTTTTTCCCCAACCTATTATTTCAATAAGACATGCCCTTAACGTTACTCTAAATAGGGAATTCAAATCATGTGTCGTCTAGTGCTGCTTCTGGCGGACCTTATTTACATCTTCATAAGAAACAATCTAGTACAGAAATCAAAACACGTGTACAGCCCACTGGTGCACCATTTTTTAAATTGCACAGCCATACATCGCCCTGCAAGTTCACACCAATAACTCAGAAGCAGAAGGTTCTGTATATCACATGTATCGCACGAGCATCACGGAACCACCGCTACGAGTCCACGCCGTAACAATTGCACAGATGGCGCTGGGGTCTTGTTTCTATATTTTAGGCTCTCTGGACCTACTGGCGTATGTGCTCTGTTGGAACCAATAGATGGTGCTGTACACAACGATATCATTAAACAAAATTTCAAAACCATCTAATAGCGTTCAATTTTAATATAGTATCTATCTAAGATTTTTAAAATTGGGTCATTTATTAATTGCTTCAGAAGCAAACGTGTTTTGGACGGCTCTATAGGTACAATAAGGAGTAACAACCTTTTTTTAACTAGATCGCAATGCTTTCTTTCAAAACGGATCAATATGTTAACTTAGTGATTGTGCCCGAAGAACATGCGTACTTTTATTACACGTTAAATGACATGCGTCGACCTGTCGTTTTTACAGTCTGGGTATCGAGGCTATGGGCTACTCAGGCCTTAGTGTTGTTAGTAAAATTTCCGTCATGAACATTAAATTGGTGGCGCTACTGTAGCTAGAGGGTAAACTCTAATGAAAGTTTTATAACCACAGACACTATAGAATCGCTTAAAAATGACGTCCAAATGGTTTCTGTGGTTGAGCTGGCTAAGCCTTAACCGGTCGAGCTCACAGGAATGCAGAGGCTCCGGGTTCGATTCCAGGCATGACAAATTTCACAAATGAATTTCTTGTGTGAACTACTTGTGAGACAAACCCTAGAGTGGTCCGTTGTATATCACGTACAAACATAACTTGCTTAGCTTGGGCATATACAATGTGTATTTGTCTGACGCTTACTAAATTAATTTCAGCGTTTAGTTTAGTTTTCAGGCGTTTATTTTACTTTTGACGTTCGAACGTCTATCAATTTACATATTTGAAAGCAGTAAAGCCCACACGAAACAAATGACATTGTCGTATTTAATTGTTGTGGGAGACATAATAGTGTTGTTTTGTGAGTCAAGTTACGCACAGACTATAAAACCTTCGACATTTTACGTACATGATCGGTTTGAAAATAAAAAAAGGTTGTATAGAAAAATAATACCGCAATTATTATAACTGCCGATAAATTGATTAAAACTTATTTATAAAAATGAAGGCGATTTTTATAACAAATCGAGTCGGTAACGCATTAGGACATTACTAATTGATCCGTCATCGAGCTTGCAAAAGAAAATAAATGCTTGGAAAGGGCATAAATAACAAATGATTAAATATTACAATTATGGACACTTGTTCACTTCGTCTTTGCCTACACTAGCGCCGTTATTGTCGGTTTGTGAACGTTTAAGTTTCAACGCTGGACACTTTCTCTTTGACGCCCATATTTATCTCTACCCTCCATAGCTGGAACAGAAGACGTGTACTGAAACAAACTTACTAAACGGCGGTGCTGCTGCCTTTTCTAGTCACGTGTGCGTGTATAGATGGCGTTAGCTGTTTCATCAAATGTTTTGCACTCTTCAGAAGAAATGTATTATCATTACAGACAGTATTTTTGCAATGAATTACACTGCTTAGTAATGTTTGAATATCTTACACTATTTAACATACATACATACATAATATCACGCCTATTTCCCCCATGGGGGTACGCAGACTATGGATCTCCACTTGCGACGATCCTGACAAACAACTTTCGCTTCACATACTTTTATTAATCTCTAATACATGCACGTTTATTTGAAATGCTTTTTACTTCTACCGAGACGAACACACCGTGACCAAGAATTGTTAAAACTCTTGGTCACGGTGTGTTCGTCTCGGTCTACCGGCAACAACTCTACCAGTCATACACCTGTTTTGTGATTCCACTTTTATCCATTCGCTCTACATGTCCAAACCACCTTAACATTCCTTTTTCAACACTATTTAAACCACGTCCAAGTTAGATATTATAGTTGAACATTATTTTTTTTATTGCATGAGTGCAGGAGACGGGCAGACCAACCGACATCTGTAACACCAAAGGTGCTGCAACCAATGTCCTGCCGGTCTCCAAAGTCTCTCCACTGATGCCTGGATGTGTCCCGCTCAAGGTTGTTATGGCGACATACTCTACTCAGACGGGCAAATACCACCTGGCTGTATGTTGTTTTGTCACCTCTTACGACAGGCCGCTCGGCCTCAGGAACTCGTATTCTTTCTCCGTTCCTGCACGGATAGATGTTTAATAGTAATCATCAAAAATTTTGAAATTTGCTAAGTAACATACAAGTCGTATGTATATTCAGACACAAGCCAGTCGTATACGATAAAAGCGCTGTAAGCATGACAATGAGGATATTCGAGTACAATAACTTTACAAGCAACATAATTGAGGAAGTAAATTTTAATTTATTCAAGAATGGTTAATAGGTAAAGCGTTTTCAAGGATAAAACCCTAAATTATATTTATCCAAAAACAATGTATGAATACGTGAAGCAAAAACACAGCAAAGTCTTTGTACCCCTATTTACGAAAATTGCGCGGACGGACGAGTATGAAATTTCGATAATTTATATAGAGAACGAGTGCAGAATGCAAATTTATTTTTTTAAGTTATCCATAAAAATACATTAAATACGTTTTTCTATGTTAAGTCAAACTACCAACGAGTTGTACAAATAAATCTCTGTAAATATAGACACTGTTACGTGCGAGCGGGGGGATTGTAAGAAAACACCACTTCTTTCCAATTAAACGCTTTTATTGATTTACACAGCCGTACGTGATACTTCCCTGCAGGGTTCATATAAGATGTCTCGCTCGCAGTACCGTCGCCGATATTGCGTAGACCAGCTCCTCCCGCTGCGGTGCTCACCTCCGAATTTACCGCGGGTAGCTCGCTTCTGGATCTCCGTTCAAACTATGCTAAACTACTCCTTCACTCAACTGCCCACTAAACTCGTCACTGTCTTCTACTTAACTCTTCTTCCAACTCTCTAAACTTGTCACTATCTTCTATTAAACTTCTCTTCCAACTCTCTCGTATTCGCACTTCGCTGTCTTCAACTGAACTACCCGGTAGGCGCGCCTTACGCTGCTTATACACTTGGAAGAATCTTCTGGAAGCCATAATTTCAATTTTCTTTTCGTTATTCTTTTACTCACTGTCTGTCCCATTCTAAACATCTGTCTATCTCTGTCTTTTCCTTCCTTCCGCGTTCCGCGTCCATGAAAACTTTCTATTTGCTAAACAAACGATGCGCTCCAGTTTGTCTAGAATATTTTCCGGGTATTACGCGATCAGTGTCAACATTGCTCAAATGCTTTAAAAGCTTTGTAACGAAACTACGCGATATATATGTACCTACGCTGTAGTGCCACGTAGTGTAGAATTTATTTTTTATTGCCAAACTGGCAACCAGACAGACTGCTCAGTTGATGGAAACTGGTTACCGTCGCCTATAGATAGACATTTTCAACGCCAGGAGCACAGCCAACGCGTCGTCGACATATGTGGTTAGGATAGGGCCAGGGGCAAGTGCGTCTTCAGAACTCATCTATCACACGAAACACGATTAGCTCTAGGCTTACCGTTTCACACCGATATTCTGCGAGAGCGTGGTATCACACCGATCGAGCCGGCCCTTAGAGCATGTAAACAAGATAATGATTAATCTGGTAAAGACCAGTCTAATTTACTCGTATAAGGTTATGAAAAAAAAATGGTGATAGATAATATTATAAATAATATTAAAAATAATATAAATTTCAAAAACTCGAGGTAAAAAATATTTTAGTTTTATTTTATTTTTAAAAATCTGCTTTCAATCTGGGAATTACAACAAAAATATTCTTTCATGCCTTTTGCACCCCAGTATTGGTAAAAAATAGCTATGAGTTAATTTGTAATTTTACTATTGAAAAACTAACAGAAAAGTAGGTTTTTCAAAATAACTCGAAAAATACCTAAATAAAATGAAATTTTGGGTGAATTATTTATATTTGATAACAAAACGATTCCCATAATAAAATTAGAAAACGCTGCGGGGGCAGTTTTCACTTATAACCCTGCTATATTATTTAAGTCAATTCAATATTATTTATATTATAATATATATATTTAAATATTTATATTTAAATTGTATAAATATTCACGCGTTAACTCTAACGCGTCTCACTTGTACTTATCCAATGCTCTCGCGATTCCTCACACGGCGGAACTCTTAACGGGTCTGGGAAGATGTTTGGCCCGTCACATTTGTCTAACTCGTTGGATATTTTTTTTAAATATTATACTTGATAATAATATGTATATAAAATTCAACCTTCCTAAAACGACTTAAGCTCCCACATTTTTTTTAAAGTGTCTGTTAAAGTTATGGCCCACAGGAAGAGTCTGTTATAACAATATCATATATGACATATGTAAAGTTAGCATGTTTCGTCACCTTTGATACTTGCTACCTGAACAACGGCCCCGCTCTCAGCTTCGCGAGTGTCCATTCCTTTCAAAGTTTATGTTAAAGTACCGATCTTAAAAACGACATCTTTCCTAAAATCACGTAAGTCTGGCGTGACTGGGATCTCAGTCTATTGGGATTTACCGTACTTGGGGCTTTTACAATAATATGTACATTCAATACAAATCTTAGTTTAATAAATCGATCTAAAAGCGTGTCAAAGCTGCGCATCGCAGATGGAGGTGGTGGCATACTTCCGTAAACTACGATGATATTTACCTACCCAAAAGGGCTTGATGTTTGCAAGGCGTGGTCCCCAATCTGCTAAGTGTTAACAGATTTTGATGTATCGGTATGTGTCCACGTGTTCTATAATTTCCACAAAATAGTCGTGTGTCCAGCACGCGCCGATATTGTGTACCTCAAACAAATATGTTTAGTGGCTGAAGTGGAGACAGGTAAATGATGCGACACGCGACAAACATATGCCACTCAAACTAAAAGGTCAGATGTATAAACATCAAGGACTTCATAACATATAGGCGTATACGCAAAATTGCCATTTTGTTGTTGTTTAATAAAAACGATGCGTATTACAATTTCGAAAGTCTTACCAGTGTGCAAGTGTATCTAAAAAAGGGCATTCCAAATTTCAGCCTTACACAATCAACTAGTTTTGTTTTATTCGCAATTTTGTCCCTTGTGTAAAACTGCACTTTTGTCTGTAGCCCATTTGTTATGAAGCCCTCGATATGTAACAATACGGGTCTGCATGTTGGGCCACTAATGTTACAGACCAGAAACGCCTCGACTCAGCTCAGATGAGAATGTTGGGCTGGACGTGTGGTATGTGGTGTAACCAAAATGGGTAACGTGAGAAATGCTGAAATTGAGGGAATGAAGTCTAAGGTGGTATGGCCTTGTAATGATGATAAATGAGTGTTGTTAAACTGGAAGATTGAGATGAAAGGGTAGATAAAAAAAGATGGATGTATTGTATGAAGGTTGACATGGTGATCTGTGGTATGCTAGATGACATATACCAGAATAGAAGAATATGAAAGTAAAAGACATATTATGCCCGACCCCAAATAATTGGGAGCTTCTCTTTTGTTTAGCATGTAAGTGTTTTTTTAACCGACTTCCAAGAGGAGGAGGTTCTCAATTCGTCTGTATGCTTGTTTTGTGTGTTACTCGAGAGCATATACACCGAAGAGCGAGATGGAAACATTGTGCGCGTACGCGTGTGAGTTGTACAATTTCTACAGGTGCTTAATATATTATTTCTTAAGCTATTGAAGTAGTTGCACAACTGAAAAGTATATTTTTAATAAAAACAAAACCGACTCTCACTTAAAACTAAAAAATGAATACATAGATAAAAAATTCCATGTTTTGTGAATTTGTTGTTGTTCTTTTATGTTCTACTTGGCGCCGACTTCAAGGTGTTGTAGAAAGAAGTCTTAAATATTTATTTTTTGGTTTTTAGTGTGTTGTCGGTTTTATTTTTGTTCATTTTTTTTAATGCTCCGTGGTCAATCATCATCGTAAATACGGCCGTCGTGTGTGTTTGTCAGCTCGATTTTATATGTTACCAGTCATTTTTCTCAGAAACTATTGGTCCGTATAGTACAGTGATATTTGACAAGGAAGTGACGCTTTCTTTTTGCCTGAAGCAAGCAAACGGCCCACCTATACCGTCCACTATGCACGTTTGCAACACCAAGGGTGTCGCCAACACGTTGCCGACCTCGAATAAATTTTATAACGCCCTTCATAAAAAAAAGACCGCGGCGGGAAGCTCCCTCCAGATCACTGTTGTACGCGGAATTAATGTTCTAGACAACCGTTGCGTAGTTGAGCGTGGGAGCTGAAGGAAATGGGAGCGAACGTCCCGTCGCTGGCGAGCGGTGCGGTTGTAAAAGTGAGGCGTTGGTACCAGATCGAGCAATTCCTCGGAACACTCCCCGTTGTATGGAAGGCGCGCTACGTAATGGTGTAGTAAAAGCGCAAAACAACTAAATGTAAGGAGTGGCCGTCCTACATTAAATTGAGTGTAGAAACTTTGAGACTGAACACACCCACGAGGTGTTTGGGCCGTAGTCAAATATTTATGTTATATACGTATAACATGTAAGCATGTTGGAAAATTTTATAAGTCGTATGTAATATTGTTAGATGGTGAACATTTTGCCAATGTTTTTAATTGACCTTTGTGTTTAATATTTTCTTGAGTTTTCGCGATTAGTGTATATATAATAAAACTTCGTTTTAACGTGTTTGAGCGTGGTGATTTATTATGTTTTTATAGCTCCTTCGTTTCGCCCACTTCTCAACAGCCGTTATCATGGAATACAAATATATCAGGGGTCAATGAGTATTTATTTAAGGTTTTATTTACTTTAACAATACTCATTGACACTATTGCCGAGTCCCATACGGTAAATAATAACCATAAACAAAATGAAAATTAAGTAATTAAAATGGACAAGTTGACGGTAGGCTAAATAAAACTTTAATAATATTCATTGATACTTGACATCTTTGTCTCCCGTGATCACGGCTGCTGAAAAGTGGCCGAAACGTCGGAACAATAAATATCGAATTGACTACTGCGCTTTAAACGTATTTTATAATGTTTTTAATTAAATCAATGCCAGATGCATTGGTTTTGAATGTATGCGATTATCATTCTTCAGGATTTTTATTTATTGATTTTGAGGCGGTACGAAGTATGGCGGAGTCAGCTAGTAAATAATAAAAAACAGTGACAATTGCAGGAACTTCTCACTAAGAATTATTAAGAAAGTTAATGTCGGTATTTGTGTCCGTATCCGTCCATATCCGTCCGTATACATTTTGAACCATCCGGCACATTTCTAGTGAATATACATGAAATTTCAACAAACTGCCAACATTCAACATCGGATGTTCTTGAAACTATTATGAATAATTGTGTCGTATCGAGCGTATTGTAGGTTTAAAATTCGTTTTAAGTAATTGTACGGTTCAACGGAGAGCGTTTAGGTGACGCTGCGGCCTACTAGAGGCTACTTTGATATTATAACATTGGTATAAATAAGGCATTGACAGCAAGTCGACCTCAAAGTATTTGTGAACTTTGTCGTACATACATACAACATACGACTTGAACTACCACTAAGCTAAATAGTACGAAAATAAATCCCTGATAGCAACAAGGTGTATTTTCTTCATCCTACTACAAGAAAGCACCAGCACTCCACCAACAGCTGCCAGCATCGACCACTACAAGCAAAAGCAAGCAAACTTACATTACTGTTTTTGTATTTCCTTCTTCCTATTGATAATTTTTGTATAGAAATAAAACCGAGACGCGGGTAATTGTTAAGACGCCGTGATTTTAACCCGGAAGATGGAATCATACCCGCGGGATATCTGTCTCTGTGCGATGTCAACAAACCTATTAACTTTTTCAACTAATTAGTTCAAGATAATTGGATAGAGCGGTGTTATTCAACACGGTCCGAGTTGAAACGAGTTGCCTTTTTACCCGACTCGTGGACGGTATAAGACATCTTGTTGTAAAGTGATTTATTTGTCCTAAAGATTTATCTTTCATTGCCCAGATTGAATATAGATAAATATAAGAGATATACTGTAAAATCAATACATATACGAAAACTTTTGGCAATAATGTAATAAAAAAAAGTAAAATATGTTTTTAAAATAATAAATAAATATAAGACATACCCCCACCTCTCCGTCCCCTAATATCTAATCAGCAATCAGGATCAGCGTGGGCATAACTACAAGGTTCATGCTCTTCCTACCACAAGTGCGGGCACATGGGAGGCAGGTAGGTTTAGTGGAGTAATGGCTTATAGGGAACGACTTTCCCTTGCCGAGCTCCACACATGCCGGCGGACGATTCTGTTATTCCACATTTCTCTCCGCTTTGATCTAGCCCCCACAAAGGATCCAGTAGTGTACCAAAACTATTATCTTTGCTCGAACAAAAAAAAGGTTATATAATTAAGATAATGCCGTGTGTTGGATTCGCCAGATCGGGGTTTGGGCCGTTGGTTGATGATGCCGTGCGTTGGATCGGGGGCTTTAACACTCCTAGACAGAACTAGAGACGCCATTGCCACTCCCCAGTTAAGAAAACCCACTTAAACCTGGTGTTCCGTCCTGCGTCTTATGTTTGGGCTACGGAAAAGCCGAAACTATCCCCACCCGCATGTCCTGGCATTTAATACTTGGCGCTGGAATGGTTCTAAGATTTTCATGAAATGTTATGCGTGGTTGAGTGGGTGAATTAGATTCGGTAGGTAGCGCTGGAATCGGGGTCTAGATTTTTAGTTCTATATTTATACCGCTAGTAATATAAAACTGGTCGATACAACAAGAGACCGGAAGGCTGGAGCTTACCTCGCTCAAAATATTAGCCTCTGTATCCGGGGAGGTAATGCTGCCAGCCTTCTAGGTACAATGCCCATTCACAGTGGGCTGGACGGGCTATAGGTTATATAGGTTTTTTATTTTTAAGTTACGTTTATTACTTAGTTTATTTTCGTATTTAATCTTATTTTTAAGTTAGTTTAGCTTTTTGCTTATTGTACTGCAATTAAACATATAAAACCACCCAAAATAATATTCTAATACTTACGCATATACATATCGTCGGGCTTGTTTTCCATATAAGTAGTAAGAAACGATCCATCGATCTGATAACCGCTCTTCGCGTTACCTACGTTCATTAATCTCTTCGTACGCACACTTTTATTCGGGGTGCTTTTTACCTGAGCTTTCTTCAAATTTATATTCTAATAATTATTGTAACTAAAGAGATCGGTTTCCGACATGTACATAATCTTATATTTAAACTAATTAGCAAGGGCGTAAGGCAGAGTATTGATTGCTATGCATTTTTAGTTCTGTCCCGCTTACAGGGCTCGTACACAATCGGGTTTATTAATATTGGTCTACTGTCAAGGTATATCGGGAAAAATTATCAGTCGTATAAAACTATATCACATAATTATATTTGGTTGAAATTTGACGAAAATGTGTAGTCTGTATAAGGCTTTAAACTTATAGGTTTGGGGTATAATTCTGAGAACAAAGTGCTTTAATCGAAAATTAATTGATCTTAAGAATATTAATTCAGCATATTAGTTTTAAGGTATGGGGTGTTTAAAAATAAAATTTTTTTTTGGTTCTGTAGTGATATTATATACGTAAACACTAAACAGTTTATGTTTGTCACCTCTACGGAATCCTTCTGTTCGTAAAATGCCACGTGTCTATCAGATTGATTAGATTTTTATATTTCATTGATGGCGTTAACTCGCATTGCGTTGATCTATATTCATTGTTATTTACGTGTATACGTTAATAATAAAAACAAGAGCGATGGTATAATATTGACAGTTTTTATAATTTATTTTTATTTCATGACATGTTATTAGGAATCCTATAATAATAACTGATTCTTTGAAAATAAAGTAAATTGTCAACTTTCCCATTCAATCTGGTAAAAACAGTTTACTGTAGTTATATGATTACCGTAACACCTTAAATTAATGTGAATTTATTTGTGCAAAACAATTCAGTTTTATGCTTTTGAAATCAATGTTTGAAATGTTATGAATGTATCATGATATAAAAATTAGTAGGTATAAAAATCTGCTTGCCTAGAAACTGACAATACGTATGTAACTTTTAGTTTGTCTTCAATCAGGGAGTACCCGTGCGACCATTACACAGCCATTATCAACGTGACCCTCATGTGCACCGGCTGCCCCCGGTCTCCTGTCCACGAAAGCGCTTTGCAGTTGCTTCAACTCCTAGACAAGAGGTTCTTCGGTGCCGTAGGTCCGCTGCCAGCTGATGACGACGCTGGTGAGTCTTCTTCTTTAAGCTTTTCTCAAAGTTCTGTTTTGGATACTTCGAAGTATAGTTCGTTTGAACAGTTCGAAATTACGGGGAGCTTTACGGACAGTTCAAGTGATTCGGTACTAGTAATCCGAACTCCAAGTGTACCCTCGGAAAAATTTGATACACTAGTAGCAAATAATATACCTAAGGTGTTAATCAAATCTGAGATAATAACTTCATCTACAAGTTCTGATATGAGTTCGGACCTTCGAAGGCAATTTTCAGAGGAATTTAAGCAACGTATTGATGCTTGTATAACACCGAGGACAATAAGTCAGTCTCATCTATCAGATTTTGATATAGATTCTAACGATCAATTTGATAGATATATATACGAGGGACCTAGCAAACCCACTCGAAGTGGTACGCCTTATAAGCTGAGCAGGCACTTGATAAATCCGCAAAATATGGTGGTGGTAGACCGCAGTGACACAGATGATGATGATGATGAGTTCATTGAGATTCATGTGCCTCATCCAGATGACGTAGATGGCAAGATAGAGATTCGTCTATTAGATAATCCATATACGAAGGGGCGCCATGTACCTAAAAGAGCGTCCCGCGCATATGTATCGGATGACAAACCAGTCAAGAAAATGACAGGTAATAAATGTGGCTGTTGTATTATGTAATTGAAAAAAAATCACAAACTACAGGTTAAACAGTGATTTTATTATCTGTTTAGTTTGATCGGGATTACTAGAATCAGATGGATTTGACCACTTCGCGTTTTTGTCACCACATTTAGACGTAGTTAGTTAACCGAAAATATAATTACATCGGTATGATAAGCGAGTTTTACGAGCTACTAGTCGTGGAATTCAAAACCGGGCGACTCAGCTAGTGCGATAGTGACGATGACATACACATCCTTCCACTCGCTTAATATGCCATGCCATAATAACAAATGCAAATATAGGGTTTTTCAACAAGAACATTGTTTTTTTTTAATAGAGGCAAATCGGAACTTCATGGCAGGATTGACATCAAGGCTGGTGTGCACCGACTTTTAAACGTCGGTTGAAATAATATAATCGCTAAAAATGTATGGAAAAACAGTGATTATATTTGATTAACCGTCGGTCAAATTTCGGTGGACACCAGCCTTAGTGTATTGACGTGTCAGTAGTAGAAGCTTCGGCAATTGTTACAATGAATTAATTTTTCTCGAAAATCGTATTAAAATAATCCACTATGAAAATGCTGCTGGATCTGTGAAATTCGTTATATTTTTAGTCAACATAATTGTCCTCCTGAGACCGTTATTTAAAAAAATTTCCCCATTCGGGCTTCGGAAGATCGAATAACGATTGTTGAGAAGCATTTACATGCTTAAGGTGTCACTGTATGGTGATTCGCTTTTTCTCTCGAAACTTCCGCGGAAAATGCTGCTGCGGCTAATTGATTACGACAAAGAGAGATGTTAGCTACTCAATTTTGGCCTTTTATTGATGATATGGATATCATTGACATATGGTTTCAACAGGACTATGCCACGAGTCACCCAGCCACCGAAACAATGAATTTATTGAAAACCAAATTTTGGGTTCGCATAATTTCACGAAATTTAACTGTTAAGTGGCCGGCCCGGTCATGTGATTTAACACCACTGGTTTTTTGTGGGGCTGTGCTAAAGGCAGAGTCTAAACGGAGCATTAGATCAATCGCAGCCTTAAAACTCTAAATCCGTGACGTGGTTAACGAAATAAACCAATCATTTTACGAAAAAGTGATTGAAAATTTTAAAGAAAGAGTCGACATCAGTAATCGTGGTAGTGGTGGACATTTGTCCGATATTATTTTTTATTTATAATTGCCAAACCTTACTCTTTGTAATACAATAAAAACATTATTATTTGTTTTCTATAGTTTTAAAAAACAAAGTTCTTGTTGAAAATCTCTACTAAAACATATTCCGCGAATATACTTTACCTGAATCAAATTATTTGGACGCCACATTAGCCCCACATACAATATTTCAAAGAGTATCCCACAGGTTTTTCGTAAATTAGGTTCTGCCCGCGAAAGTACGAAGTTTACTTACAATCGTTTCTTAAATTTAAAGAAACTGCTCACCAGCTGACTAGTGAAAATCTTACCCATAAACTCTCTCGTAAGGATAAGAGGTGGTAAAGTAACTCATAATATAACTGTTAAAAATATCCAACATCGAGAGGTAGTTTAAATGACGGCTAAGAGGCAAGATGGCGATTTTTATTTGAAACATCTATAGGAGTTACTTTACGAAATATGGGAATATGAACAAGGAAACAAAAGTATGTATTATTCCGATTTAGAATCTCTATTAAACGCGCATACTTTTTAAATAGTTGGCCACTTAGAGTTTCATACATATTTTTTTCTCCAAGTACGGTTAAACTTTAAAAATAAAGAAAAAATACAAAATTTCGTGATTCAAATTTAAGTTCAGATTAACTTATATAAAAAATTACACTAGCTACTCATACGATTTCCTGCATATTCCTTAGTATAGTTCATGTAGAATATTATAACACCAAAAAGCATATAGATTTCATTTATTTGTAGCTGTTGTATATTCCAGAAACGCACAGCAGTATGGAAAATATCAACTTAAAAAAAAAACGTTATTTGGGTACTACCAAAGAAATATTTTTTTTATTTTGAGTCCCCGATAAGCTCTACTATGAGGTGTTTCAGGATTATCCATTCTTTCTGGGACACCCTGTACATAAACTTTCAATGATAGTAAAAACCGCTTAAATATCCGTTGTGTGGTATAGGAGGAATTAGCGGATATACAGACAGACAGATGCTGAAAGCGACTTTGTTTTATACTATGTAAAGAAAGATGTATAAGCTCAAACAACTTTCGCCGCCCTATATTAACTCTGGACCGATAAATAAAATTACTCCTACTTGAGTTGATCAGTTTTTATTTAGTCACAGGACCATCTCTAGTTAAAATCATCATTGATTTTTTGTTAAACTTAGATATGTATACATCAGCGTTGAGGACCCTAGAAATCCTAATTAAGTTCCTGTTTCATTTGCAACCTAACTTCTAAACTTTTATAATATTGAAATGAAACAATCCCGCTATTTTTGTATTGAAATTCATTGAACACCTTTTGTAGCTTTTCAACACAAATCTTGAAACAGATTGACACAACAATTTTAAAAACTATCTTTTATGATTGGACATCGTATCGCAATTCTTACCTAAATTTTGAAATTTATTCTCAGATCACATTTGTTTGAGCTTTATTTGTATAGATATGGAATTTGTCATATGGTGAGCTTACTACTTTAAATGAATCATGTACGTACAATAATTACCTCGTCTAGTATAGACTAGTCACATACAGTGTCCTGTTTTGCTTATTTCAGTCTATGTTTAAGAGTTCATTACCATACAGAGTAAAGTTGTGTTTTCACTATGCGCTAATTTAGTTACGTCCGTCGGTTTTTACTCATAATACAAGTAGTTAGAGAGTTTACAATGCGTGTTTACATACTGTGTTTTAATAATAATGTACAAAGCGAGTTTAATTGATGACAATTATTTTAGACGTAACTTGTTGTGGGCAAATATTTGATTCAGGTACTTCGGCTTCATTTTATCAGTTTTTTTTATTTAATACTCTTGCAATTTGTTATACTCCAATCATATCCTATGGCTACCACAATGGTTCGAGCCATTCACCCGTTGTGAATGGCACATATCGAGCAGATCAAAGGTAATTAAGGAGTAATGAATACATCGAGACTTGGATTTTTGAAATGTATCGGGTGTCCCTAAAAGGATGCAAGATTTCAATTTGCCGCCATTTTTGTATTTTAGTGCTGGGAACCCTAAAAAAAATCTATTTGACAGCTGAATGTTTATGGTTTGTAAAAATGGCGGGTTATGAAAGATCAACGCGTTTTTATTATTGAACAATATTTCAAAAGTTATGAAAGTTTGGCGGGCACGGTTCGAAAATTCCGTGCAAAATATGGTCAGAATATTGACATGACTTCATCAACTGTGAGCAGAGTGGTTGCAAAATTCAGGGAGAGTGGATCAATTTATGATGTTCATTCCACTGGTCGTCCAAACACAAGCCGTTCAAATGGCAATATCGAATCAGTGCGTCAGAATGTCCGTGAACATTCAGGAACATCCATTAGGCATCGTGGACAAGAATTACAAATTTCAAGAAGCTCTCTCCAAAGTATACTCACTAAAGATCTGCATCTCCATGCTTACAAAGTTCAAATAACACAAGAACTGAAGCCTAATGATCATGGACAGCGAAGAGAGTTCGTTGAATGGATTATCGACCACCAAAACAGGGATGCAGATTTTTCAAACGAAATCATCTTTAGCGACGAAGCACATTTTCATCTCGATGGCTTTGTTAATCGTCAGAATTGCCGCATTTGGGGCTCAGAGAACGCACATGTGATTGTTCAAAAACAAATGCATCTACAACGGGTCACTGTTTGGTGCGGATTTTGGGCTGGAGGCATTAATGGACCATATTTTTTCCAAAATGAGGCCGGCCAAGCAGTTACTGTTAATGGAGCTCGATATCGCGACATGATAACAAGGTTTTTTCTAGCCGAATTAGCGGATATCGATGTGGAAGCAATGTGGTTTCAACAAGACGGGGCCACTCGCCACACAGCCAGAGAAACGATGCAATTACTGCATGAAACATTTCCTAGTTGTGTGATCTCTCGATTCGGTGATCAGAATTGGCCCCCTAAATCTTGCGATTTAACGCCTTTAGACTTTTTTTATGGGGTTATTTAAAGTCTAAAGTCTATGCCAATGAGCCCACAACCACTCATGCTTTAAAAGAGCTATGCTTTTCGACGCTGCATCGGATAAATTCAGCCGCATCTATGCAAAATGGTTATAGAAAATTTTGACAAAAGAGTGCGTATGTGCCAGCAAAGTCTAGGAGGACATTTGCCTGACGTATTATTCCACAAATAACCCTATTTTATGTATTTCAAGATTTTATATACATGTAACGAAAAAAAATATATGTTTTTCATCAATTTCAAATCTTGCGTCCTTTTTGGGACACCCTTTAATTGCCCACGTCTTTATTTACATGAATTTTTGTATTTAATATCACCATAGAATTTATCACGATGTATGATGTCGCATGCTTACAATCAAACGGTAACTAAATGAAATTTTGAATGTATTGTGGGTGGAGCGCTTAGTATTTTCAAACAAAAGCCTATTGCAAAATACATAAATAAAATCGTTTTATTTTGTACTCAGTACGCTGGTCCAGCTTTAATTTGAACTCAATTTTTTTTTAAATAATAAACTGGCGGACTCATAAACTGCATCAAAGTTCAGGTTTACTTTGAAATGATTTTTTAAAATAAGTATGCAAACTTTTTAGATTAAATTATATAAATATGGAGAGACTGGCTCTTAATCTCAAAAAAAGGAAAATTCAAAAATAGAACTGCAGTAAAACAAATGAATATAGCCGGGAAAAGAAAACATACTCGTAGTATCAGATTTGCGTGTTATTTATAGCAAAGTTTTAAATTGATACTCATTGATTTTTTATTCTTTTGTCAATTGAATTATTGTTACCAGCAGAATTGTTGGGTTAGTTTTTTAACTCATCGAGAGTTTTGAACCATAATATGGATACTTCGTCCGAACAAGCGGCTCAAATTGTAGCATTGGTGCGGGACGGCTTGGATCAACGAACGATTGGTAGAAATTTAAATTTAAACCAGTCTACGGTTTCTAGAATATACAGAAGGTTTGTGGAGACAGGTTCTTACAGAAGGAGACGTGTTACAGGCAGGACTCGAGCAACCACGGGTGTGATGACCGATTTATTGTTACAACTTCCCTGCGAAATCGTTTCCTCACGTCTGTTAACATCAAAACAGAGCTTAATGAAGTGCGTGGAGTAAACGTGAGTGCACGAACAATAAGAAGAAGGTTAAAGGAAGCGGATATCACCCCTTTTAGACCAGCAAATGGTCCGAAGTTGTCTGTAGCTCACAGACAAGCTCGCTTAAGATTTGCGCGGGATCACCTGAATTGGACAGAAGAGCAATGGACCTCCGTATTGTTCACGGACGAGTGTAGGACATGTTTATATGGTGCAGATGGTCGCAGAAGAGTCTATCGTCGACGCGGGGAGCGATATACTTAAAGTTGCATTGAGGAGCGTGTTCCTTTTGGAGGCGGTTCGTGTATGGTCTGGGGTGGCATATCGATGAACGGGCGAACAGAACTTGTGTTCATAGACATGGTCCGTCAAAACGGTAATTGAGGGGGTTTGACTGCACATCGCTACATAACAGAGATCTTAGAAGATCACGTGGTGCCTTACATGGGATTCATAGGCGAAAATTTTACTTTAATGCAGGATAATGCCCGGCCGGACGCTGCTGTACAAGTTCGACAATATTGCGAAGAGGTTGGGATACGTACAATGAATTGGCCAGCACGCAGCCCGGATCTTAATCCCATTGTGCATGTTTGGGACAATTTAAAAAGAGCTGTATATGCGAGAAACCCTTTGCCCACGACAGTGGCAGCACTAAGAACAGCACTTTCAGAAGAATGGGACAATATTCCGCAAGATCTTATAATAACCCTAATAAAATCTATGCGGAACCGATTAGAATCCGTAATAAGGGCACGTGGAGGTAATACACCTTATTAAAACATAAATAAACCCTTGCATAAAGTTTGTGTCTATTGTTAAAACCAATTTTTTAATTAAAACAATTTTCCTTAAATTTCTGTTTTTTTCTTCAAAAAAAGTCTTAAGGTCCTTTCCAGTACACAAACTTAAACTTAAGGATATGACCCTACGCTGTTTTAAAGTTCACGAACCAATCTAGAGGTTTCAATTTAAATCTGTATATAAAGTTTGCATACTTGGTTAAAATATTTATTTCAAAGTCGTCTATTACTTTGATGCAGTTTATGAGTCCGTCAGTGTATAATCTTATTAGAGTAATGGATAGGGATAAGGGGAATGGAGCACTAAACTCTTTTATGAACAGATGGAAAATGTATATATTGGCATATCTGGACATCAAGGAGTATTGGTGCCAACACTAATGTATGGTATTGAAAGATGGGTATGGCAGAAGAAGCATGAAAGTAGAATAAATGCAATTGAAATGAGAGGATGATATGCGAGGTTAAGTTTAATGATATAAACAACAGAATAATAAGGGAACGTTGGGGATTGAAAGAAGATATAATAACAAGAGTTGAGAAAAGAATGTTAAGGCGGTTTGGATAAGTAGCGTGAATGGACGAAAAGAGACTGACAAAACAAGTATATGACAACAGAGCAGATGGTAGAGTTAGCACTGTTAGACCGTGGCGTACTTACCACGATTAAATTGCAGATCTCTTAAAAGATGGATAGGTAAAAAGCACTTAAACGTGTATGTATGAAGAGATAATGTATGTAGAAGAAGGAAAAGATGTATATCAAGGCATGTGGAAATCTGTCTTCTCTGCCTACTCCAATGGGGCACAGAAGTGATAATATGTATGTGTATTATGTATTTTATTGGAAAGTTTATTTTTTAGCCTCGAAATGGTGTCACTTTGATTAATATATTAATATCATACAGAAAGTATATAAATATTTCCATTTAAACACATTATTCATGTAAACAAAAGTTTTAGTCACCTATAATGATGGATGGGAAGATATGTGGTTTTTAATAAGAAAAAATATTTCACACAGAGATCACTTAAAAATTCACGCCAATAGCTTCATTAACGTTAATGCTAATAATGATAAAGCTGTCAAAGGTATCCATCCGCCGCCACCAAATGATATAGCCAGTGATATACATCTTTCTATTGGTACTACAGCTGTGAGAGTTTTTGCATTATATTTACCAACTGAACTTTCAATACATGGCAGTAACAACTCATGTCAAATTTTGTTTACTTTGATTGTACGCGTGCGAATGTTAGAAATCGTTATATAACTAATAATGATGTTTTGATAAGAGCAGGCATTTTGATCTTATATTTTTGGTATAATAATGTTGTTTGAATCCTAAATAAATTAATGTGTCAGCCTTGAGACAGGTATTTTATTTCAATTATGGCTCTGAAGTATTTAAAAAACTGTGGGAACTAAAGTAAGTAACTAACTAAGCTAAACGTAACTGAAGTAACTTCGTTTTGTTTTCGGATAATATGTAATTTTAGGTTTTTTCCACGTTTACATTTAAAAGTGAATACGTAATAACTTCTTAGCATACATTCTACAAAGTCAGCTATAAGATTTACGTCGTTATTTTAATTTTTAAGTAACTTACGGGAAATCTGTTAGGAATATTTATATTCATATTATACGAAATTAATATAAGAGACGAAATATACTATATAATATTTTAAACAATTATCTAAGTAATATAAGATAAGCTTTTATAACAATGTTAGATTTTTAGGATTCTAAATCTACGTGATTGTCATAGAAAAATGTGAAAAGAAATAAAAAAATATCAAAAGGATTTAAAAAAAATATGAAAAAAATTTGTGTAATATTGAACTAAATTAGATAATTAAGTTATCTGTAAATCTGTGCAACGACACTACTAACAAGCTGGAGAATAGAAAATCAACTAGAAGAAATAAAAAAACACGTACAAAAAGATGAAAAGTGGCAAGACGTCAAGACCGGATATCTAAAAATAATTGCCAATTGGCAACCAAAATACTTGCAAACTGTTATAAATAAACTATTCAAACGAGTCTATGTGATGTGTGGGCTATTGAAAGGAAACAAGTGTTTTGGTCGACGATCGTTTATTGACTGAACCTCAACCCAATGGAAGGTGTCAAAACTTGTTCTCTTACCCAAACCTGAAACCGAACCTAGGTCATATAGGCCTATATTCCTACTAGACGCTATGGGTAAAGTAACAGACTATAAAATATAGATTAACAGAATCATTAAGGCAAAAAGAACATCTGTCGGGGGAAGACAGATCAAACATAAACGCAATAGATAAGGTTCTAGATATAGTAGATAAGGAATGAAGTAAAACATGTAAAGGGAATTCTGCGCAATAGTTACCTTAGACATAAAAATGCTTTCAAAACAGCCTTATGGACCAATATCATGCAAGAACTTGAAAAGAGAAAGATCTCTCAATATATAAGTACTATTATAGCTAGCTTTATAACTGACAGATATCTAGTAGAAGAAGATGGACAACTTACCCCAGTCACCAGCGGCGTTCCGCGAGAATCAGTCTTAGGACCATTATTATGGAACATTGTGTACGACGGTATTCGTAAACTCAGTGTGCCAGAAGGGGTAGAACTGATTGCCTCTGCCGATGATTTGGCTGTTATAGTGATCCGTCTTCCCTAGACGGGGGTAAGCTTAATGAACAAAAGTGGATTCAAAAGAACTACCTCTTGCAACATACAAAACAGAAGCGGCACTTCTAATAGGAAGGAAAATGTTCGAACTGAGGTCAAATTTGAGATCGAAGGGGTAACTGTGCTACCACAAAGAACTATTAGATGTCTGGGAATCATGGTGAAAAATCTAACATTTGGAGAGATGCCCACACGAGTGGGTATTCAACAAAGCAGCAACAGCAATGACGGCATTGGCTAGAATAATGTCGAGAATAGAAAGACCGGAGAACACTAGCCCTAGTCTCAAATAACATCCTGATTTACGCATTTCAGGTTTGCAAGAAAAGCCTACTGTACCGTACACGGCGGGATCGGTAACCCGACGGTCCAAACCCACAAGGTAATTTTTGGTACTTAGGTGCTAGGTACTTACCTGGTACCCCAGTCGACGGTGGCGGGAACAGGAACAAGGGTGAACACTAATTCGTCAGTATTTTAAGGGAGGGGCGCCCCTTGAGAGGAAATATATAAAATATCCTACCAAACTACTACAAGGGAAAACACTACGGGGGTTAGATAAAAGTCTGTCCAAATACACCCGCGCCTCGTCCTATTTCCTTACGACCACTTGTTCACTGTGTATATTAACTAATTTAATGTTCCATACACTTGTATTTATCAATAATTATGAATAAATAATTTAATATTAACTTTCTTGCGCGAGAGCAGTAACCGTGCGTCTACAAGTCCATCACCGGTGTACCCGCCTTTCGACGCGATAAAAAAGTACATACGAATGGATCCCGTAACAATCGAAAGCCGGCGCTCGATATCTGTATTCCGAACACCTACAATATAAAAAAATACAGAAACATGTTACTGGCAACGCAAAGTTGATTATCAATAGGAATATGCAGAGGTTACAGAATATTTTTTACAGATAAAAGCATGGTAATAGCCCGCACCATTGCAATAACTCTCTAGGCTGACGAAATGGTTATGACACAAGGAAAGCCTCACAAGGAACAAAGGTGATAAGAAAGTAAGCCATTGAGCGGTGGCAAAAGATGTGGGATGAAGAACAAGAAGAAAGCTGGTCAAAGCAACTTATTCTCGACTTAAGAAAATGATACTGGAGGGAGTTCGGTGAAATAAACAACTATACAAGGCAGGTGCTAACTGGCCATGGGTGCTTCCAGGACTACGGATTAGGAAAGTAGATACAGACACATGCCCATTAGAATGTGAAGGATGGGAAGAGCCGAGAAGAACAGCCCAGACAAATTTAGGTGCCAACATAAGTCGATGTTATGTTGTACAATGTTAGATGTACGGCTAAGAAATGAAGAAAATTGGGACAAAGTCAACAACATGATGACCGAAATTATGTCCAGAAACGCTCGTGACGAAATTGAATTGAAAAAAAATCCATCTCTTCCCCGCTGCAGTGAATTAATGCCTTACGGTGGTATGCCCACTGCAGTGCGAGGTTAATAATAATAAAAGATAATTGAGATTCAAATTTAAAGTAGATTATGCAATAATCTTAGTTTTTCTAGTACGGAAAGTAAAACTGCTCAGAAGACCAGATCTAACGATGACATCACCTTTTACAATGATTGTATGATATATTATAACCTTCGACCCTCCAGTGCAGTAGGTACTAAAACACAAGAACCCAACGTGCTATGATAAAAGCTTTAATATTCAAATTGTTAAATAAAATATAGTAATTGGTCTAAGACTTTGTTGTTTTTAAGTTTAAATATTGTGTGTTGGCAGCTGGTCTTGATTGTTACAAGATATTGATGAAACTATGCAAAATGCAAGTATTTATTACATTTCATAGTTTTATTTTCTAAGAGTTTAATGTATTCATAAACTAATTACAATATTGTTAATAGCTTTTTCTACCTCAAGATTAAACATGGACAATTACAGTTAAGTTTCTTTTTTGACACTTATTACTCTTGCTTATATGTATATACCATCGTATTCTTATATTTTTGGGTATCTACCCGTAATTTAGCAAATATTTAATGTGTGACCGTCGTTAACCAACAGCAATTTACTGTTTGGGCGTAATCTTCCTTACAGCGCCATAATCCTGGTCCTCCACTTTCCTCTTCATGCGTATAACGGTCCACGTTGGATGTTCATGGAATATAACTATTAAAATACACTGGTCTGCAACCAAATTCTCCTTCAATAATAATATGATAAATGTACAGAATGTAGCGTGGTGGAGCCTTGCTGGAATTACTATTTTGATTACAGCTTTTAAGTCTAGTACGCACTAGGCCAGTAAATTAGTCGGCTACCGAGTAGTTTAGTAACTAAAATACTCTGTACTACCCAAAAATCGTCCGCACTACGGTCGGGTACAGTACACAAGTGAGCGATGTTTTGCAAGTTGAACGTTCAACTTAATTAAGTAAATAAGCTAATAAAGCTACTGGCAATCGCTATTTTAGAACCTTACATTCCACAAGCATTCGTGTTGTAAATACGCAGAAACAAATTGTTAAATAGTTTATTCTCTCCAGCGAAACGACATATTGCACTAACAAACAAACTAGACTAAAACGACAAGTTCATACTTGTTTAAAACAAATGAACGAGTAATAAGTGACCTGTGGTGGAAGGCGCTACTCAGCTAGAAAGATAGAACGAAATGGACCGATTCAACTAAAGTTTTGTTTGTTCAGACACGGTTAATTATTAAATTACTCGGTACTCGACTAAATTACTAGCGTAGTGCGACTCGGCTAAGCCTATAATATATTCGTATATATAAAGTTTATTTATATGTGCAATATTGATCTTAACTACTAAAAAGGTAAGTGATATTGATTGATTGTTTTTATACAAAGCGTTACCTGTAGTTTTTTGTTAGTAGATTTGCCGCCGAATTCCAATATACAATATGAAAGCAGAGAGAGCTCCGACGTGAAATAACTTTGCTGATAAGATTACCTGTACTTTGATGATTTTTGTAGGAATTAAAATGGACTATTCTAATGTCGTATTAACTACGTTCCGAACTTAAAGCGAAAAACGTATCAATTTGATACACCGATATCAATACGCTTATACCCCTGGTATATAACGTTTAACTATACTTATATTTCGAAGTGTCTTATAAAATAATATGAATAGTAAATTGAAGGAGAGATATCTTTTTTGCAAATATATATATATATATATATATATATACATTGTTAACTTGTGCACACATGTGGGTACTGATATCACGTTAATCGGAAGTAGATATTTTTTAACGCCTTGTTGTTTGCTCCCTTATGGGGGAGAACTGTGTTTTTAGAGATCTCTAGCCGTTTTGGCGAAAGAGATTATGTTTCGTTATATCCGTCCGTCTACTTTTCTTTGTATGTCACAGTAATATTCCAAAGAAACCGTGCGTTGTCGTTGACGTTGCGAGGGAAGATATACGAGCTCATAGTCTCACAATTATACATACCGATTATTGTGTAAAGTGGAGAATAAGTAGAATACCGGATCGTGATATAAAGTGGATGCTCCACAGGGATTTGACTCTAATATGCTTTTTGTATCTTGTCTTAATGAATTTGGCTATGGTCTTATTCAAGTAAGCAGCAGATAATTATCAGATTAATCTATACTACCTAATATTATAAAGAGGCAGTTTGTGAGTTCGTGACGTTGTAGGGGTTAATCTCTGGACCTACTTAACTGATTTTGAAAATTCTTTCACCAGTGGAAAGCTACATTATTCCTAAGGGACATAGCGTATATTTGATTGTGATTAATAATAATAATAAGTTGTTTTTTTTTCTGATGCCCAGCGAAGTGGGCACGGGTCAGCTAGTCTAATATGTAACCGGGTTGTACTATTACAGTGCAAGCTTAAATTCGATTTAGTCATCCATAATTATATCTTTCAACTGTGAACTGAATGGAACTGACGTTCAGTTAATAGACACAAGCAGTTATCTTATAATGTTCTCGAGTGAATAGCTATGAGAACGAAGAGCTATGCACACCTTTGGTGAAATTAAGTTAGGGACACAGAACGGTTCTCAATGGCAAATACCTCTGTACACAGAGACGGAAGATTAAATAGGGTGGCTTTACAAACTTTAATTAAATAAACGGCTTCAACTATTTCTTTGAAGAGCTGTAGGGTTGGCTGAAAAATACACAGTTCTTCACATTGCTTTTCACCATATGCCAACGGGCGACTTGCCGTTAGCTCGTTGTGAGGAATTTGTATTTAAAAAAACTTAAATACAAATTCCTCACAACACAAATAATAACACTTTTACAAATATATTGAACATTAGTATGTACCTGCGAAAGTTCGTTCGCGTTGACCATCCAATTCAACAGTGACACCAAACTATATTAGTCTATCAGAATGAAAATTATCCTAAGTGTTAAACATGGTTATAAGCCCGCTCAGTGCGAGTTTCGTTAACATCCGTCCAATATTTTCACATGAAAAACAAACGCACAGTCAAATATTCTAAAAATTGCATTGCATTCTTCAAACCTCCAGTCCGAATTAGGGTCGTGTGTCGAGTTTGTATAATTAATTCATTATATAAACTCTACAACCCCAACAGACTTATTATATTTATTATGTAGATAAAATATAGTACAATTTACACTTTATAAGTTCTTTATGTGTGTAAAGTATATGTACTTGACATACGTACTTACTCAAGGTTCGTAGCCTAATAGCAGACTTGCTAAAATGCTTTTAAACTACAATATATATTGTAATCTGTTTATATGCGTAATTGATCGCCTCGTCCGAAACTTTACTGCACATCTAGAATACGTGTTTTACGATTTATCAGTTATAATTATTGTGTGACGTTTCTGTGACAAAGTAACTTCATGAACGGTTACAACGTTGAATTTATTGTTGTAAATTATCACTGGTCGGTAGGACTTGTGTACGGGGTGCGGGGTATTTGTGATAACTCGTGCCCTAGAGCTCGTCGCCAATCACGATCTCTCCACGTCCTCGAGAGGGACGCCAGGAGACATAGCCCCCCCACAGGATAGACTAGGCGTGTTGCTGGGAAGTTTCTTTCGCCGTTTCTTCTTTCCCAGCCATAACACGTCGCGAAACGGCAGTAAGATAGCGTAGGCCGCCGCGAACCGCCGATCCCGCTCCGCCGAGATCCTTCTTCTCGGGCTTTATATTACCCGACGCCCGTTCTCAATTAGTTCATTGTGTCGCCCATTGGCGGGCATCATCAGATTCATCCCCCTCTCATGGCAACAGTCCAGCCGAGGTAAAACTCCCTAGGGAGCTCCCTCAAGCAAGTTGCCCCCGGGCTCGAGCGCCTTCCCCTAGCGAAGGCGCTCGCCCCAAAGACCCCGGTAAAGTTGTGAGGTCTTCGGACCAACAACATAAAGTCAAGTCAAATAAAAAAAAAAAACCTAGAGCTCGTATGCGGAAACCGTTTTCGGTGATTTATGGCACGCTGGAGATACTGCCAAAGTTGCTACGCGAGTCACATTAAAGAAAAGTGTGTATCCTCGCAACTCGCATGCGGGAATACCAGCAAGCGCTGTAACTACTTTATGGACAGGAAACTTGAAAGTTTGTTATTTTTATATTGATTGATTTATCGTCGAATGAGAATTAGCCCGTATCCCCACACGGTACTGACATATTATATAGTATTAATGATAAAAATAAGGCTCCGTCCACTCTGTATTCTTTTGATCGATCCGATCATGTACGT
This sequence comes from Dendrolimus pini, assembly GCA_949752895.1. Classification (NCBI taxonomy): domain Eukaryota; kingdom Metazoa; phylum Arthropoda; class Insecta; order Lepidoptera; family Lasiocampidae; genus Dendrolimus; species Dendrolimus pini. Next base: position 26,120,550 of record OX457125.1, read on the forward strand.
CATAATTGCACTTATGAAATAATTTACCCGATCATAAGATATGTAAACCTGTTATGTAATCATGTAAATCATTCATTTGCTTTACTACGGCTTAGAATGGTAAGGTAAAAGAATGAGCACTAAGATATTTTATTTATGTTAACATATTTCGTATATCTATGTATATGCATAATAAACCCAACTTCATAGTGAATTGGGTCGATTGAATCTAACAGAAGTAGATGTAGTGTATATGTAACGGCTATACATATTATTCACATTTACAGGGTCTGTGTTCTAAAACATTATACTTACGCACTACACTTGTGATTATAATCCGTCCAAATCAGATAGTTTCTTCGAAAGCGCTAAGCGTCGCATGTCCGAACTGTATTTCTTTCAACCGTGCCATACGTTTAAAGCTTCGATTCGGGCATCTCTATAATGTAGTTAGAATACGGACCTTGATTTTTAGACTAGTAAATTCAAATCACTTTTTAGGTTTTTTGCAAAATTTAATATTTGCTAGTATTGTAATAACATTAGCTGGGGGCTATCACGCTTTTCTCAATATAATATATATTATTTATTATTATTTATAATAATATAAATAAGCTTCGAACACCGACTAATAAACTTAAGCAGCTTAAAATTCTCTTCATTTAATTAGCCAGGTAAAATAGCCCGTAGGCAAGCCTTCTCTGCCTCTTATAGGTATTACATAGGTATTACATAAATAGCTCTACTTTGAACAACCCACTTCTGCACACAGAATTAAATAATTTTTTGTTAACCTTAAATAGTGAAAACCTAATGTAGTATATTGTAAATTAAGATTTCGCTATATAGTTCAATTGCACTGGTTTTTCTTAGACGTCAACAAAAAAGTATTAATTAGGTCGGGACTATTTAATAAAAAAGGGCATTCTTATTAATGTAATCGTAATTGTTAACAGTCCCTTAAGTTAATTATTATTTTATATTCTACATAGTCTAAGATGTATACTAAAAATATATTTAAAAAAACAATTTGGTACGTAAAAATGTCTGTTTAAATTTTGTTAAATGTTTTCATTGATAGCAAACAAATAAAAAGAAATACTATTTTAAATAACATAATTTATTAAACTGAACTATTAGGAAGTATTACACTAAAGAAAATGCATTTATACTTTCTTATATTCTATCTGTAATCCCTTAAGTTTATAAGTAGAATGCTGAGCCTATAGCCACCATCTTCTATGCGTAAGGTGGCCAGAAATCTAATAACAGTGTACTGTTATGATCTCGAATATATTTTGGTATATTCAATTTTGCAGTTACATAAACGCATGTAATTTAGAAGGGTGACGTTTTGACGATTTGATTTTATGTAGTTATATTTTTTTCAAAGGAGAGGGGTATCACGAAAGTATTGTTTGTACAGGAGTCACTTCGCGAGTAGTATCGCGAAACTTGAGAAAATACTATACGAACACGTAATTAAAAAAAACGGTTACACTGTTTTAAGCGCGAAGTTTATTTGATTTTTATCTGGAAGTTTCGGCCCCTTTTCTGTAGCCGTGATCACGGAAAACGAAGGTGTCAAGTACCGATAAGTAATGGTAAAGTTTAATTATTTAAATTTAGTTATTGCTTATGGTTATTATTAACTCTATGGAGCGTAATCTAATTTGCATTACATGTTGTGGCTTGAAGGGGCTGTATGTTTAGGCCTGGCAGTTGTTTTTTACTGTTTTGGGCTCGATAGTTTTGATGATCGAATCCCAAACAGGTGGTACATGCCCCATGATCGTCGATATTAAAATTTGGGTGGATTTTATTTCAATAGCCTCGCACATCGTTCTACATATAAAACGATTCTCTTTTGCGAGGATTTGTTGTTTACCGCCGAACCTGACGTAGTGGTTGGGCTTGTCCAGCGTGTGTTCACAAATTGCCGACTTCAGCCAGACAGAAGCCACAACATGTTGCGAAGCGGTGGTAAATTGTCATCTTACTTGAGACATCTTCTTCCGTGATCACCGTTACTGGTAAGTGACCAAAACGGTTGAAATAAAAACCAAATCAACACTGCGCTTAAAACCGTCTGATAGTCATACGAATTAAAATTGTTAAATTTTATATAAGTAATAAAAAAAAGTATAAAGGATAATTCCGTTTGTTGACACTTTTCCTTTGAACAGTAGTTCTAACTTGCTTTAAACAAGGTGAATTCAACTCTTAATTAAAAAGCCTTGCTTACTTGCCTACATTTTTAGATTTCTCTTTTCACTGTATAAAATTGCACAATTTATGTACTAAATAAGATTGTTACGAAAAAAAAAATTGTGACAGATTGTAACACAAATCGGGCGAATTCAACTCAAATAATATTTTTAATGGTTTGTATAGATGAGGGTGAAATCGCTACCCACTTCTATGTCGCTTTTTCCGCACTGTTCATATACACATCGAGGCTTCATAACCAATATGCGTATAAGCAAAAATGCATTTTTTTTGTTGTTTACTAAAATCTATGCATATTACAATTTAGAAAGTCTTACCGGTATGCAAGTGTACCCAAATAAAAGGGTATTCCAAATTTCAGCCTTACACAATCAACTAGTTTTGTTTTATTCGCAATTTTGTCCCTTGTGTGAAACTGCACTTTTGTCTGTACGCCCATTTGTTATGAAGCCCTCGATATATTTAACAGGCCCTGTGTTTAATATCTTAAAAATATTATTTATTCTCTGATTTGAATTCCTCTTAATATATTTTTAACCGACTTCGAAAAAAGGAGGAGGTTCTCAATTCGTCGTTCGTCGTTTTTTGTTCCCGTTTCTTGGGACCTATATTTTTTAAGAAGCGCGGCACCATTCGTAGTTCTACCCATACATAGCTAGGCACTAAAAAGTAACAAAAAAAAACTTCGTTTAAAAAACCGACTTGAAAAACTAAAAAACTAAAATGTATAAAGTAACTTATTTCTAAAGCAATTATTATTAATATATATTATCTAAAACATCTTGAAGTCGGTGCAAAATAAAACATAAAAATTACTATATTTTGAAAATTACTAAGCACCGACTTTAAGATGTTTTAGATAATATATATTAATAATAATAGCTTTAAAAATAAGTTATTTTATACATTTTAGTTTTTTAATTTTTGAAATCGGTTTTTTTAAACGAAGTTTTTATTTTTTATTTAATATACGAAGTTGAATAAAATATTAATAATGGTTCCAATTTACTCGCCCGCTTTCGTGACAATTTACGTACTTACCGCTTATTAATAAAACAAGCTTAGCTGATACGCCATTTGTCCGCATCGATTCACATATGGCTGGGAGAATTTCATATACTATGGATGGCTTGTATTACAACGAGCTGAGTTCCTTCACGTCATTGACGCTACACCGTGCAGTTTTTAACGATGAATGATGTAGACTCGGAGCTCGTTACGAAGTAAGTCATCTATCAGTCGCAGCTAACAACACTAATACTGTATACTACACCTAACCTATTTGAGCTTACGAATGCACAAATCTCTTAAACTAACATGCTTTATACGGACACACTTGTCGTTGCGAATAGATGCGGTACATGTGGAATTAGTGTTTCACATCTAATAATATGTCACCTTTGTGTTTTATAAAACTGTTACATTAAAATTTTGTTTACCGTAAAACTCTTTTCATATTTATTGCCCTATCTCAGGTACGCCTGTGACGTGACAACAGCCCCTGATAATGAGTATATCGTCATTGCAGTCTACTTGCTTTGATACACTTTGTGATACTTACACATACAATGCATACAGATGGAGAAACTATAATACTCATATGGAGCAAATATGACTGCTATTTTCAGTGTGTTCTTATTTTCGACATATTTCAATAAAGAGCTTCTGGTTCACTATTTACACTGTCATTATCATCACATTATTAGTATATTAGTAGGTCGATGGAATATGGCCCATAGTGTTTACTAACACTGTGTGTCTCATCTCACTTAAAAATGTTCAGCTAGGGCAACAAAACTGATAAACCATGCGTAGGCCCTACATAAGTGGTGTAGGTGTTCGGGATACAACGGAATTCTTTTGAAATCGTTATCCTCTAGACAGACGTCACATTATTATGGATACAATTATAAAGATAGACAGACGTCTGTATATTTGAGTCAGAGTTGTGAGCTTTCTAAGTCATAAATAACCTGTCCGCAGTTTAACTTTTTGAACTATAAGCTAGAATACTAGAATACGAAATAGTAGTAGATTTAGAAATAGTGTTGCTCATTATTAATATCTAGTCAAAATGACAAAATGCTTATTAGATCTATATTTTATAATAAAAGACATGCGTTTGACATTTTCTTGGCCTTCAACGACACCTTCGCACAAAGTAGAACTGAGAAGCATTTTACAGAAAAGTCATTTAAAAATAAGTGTACGGTAACTTTTGACTTCAAGACGTTCTGAAAGGAAACTATAAAAGAGTTTTTTAGTTTCTTTCCAAATGTCTTGAAGTGAAAAGTCGCTATAATTTCTTCTAAGCGGCTGCACTTTACACCTACCCTTTGAAGGCACGGTGAAATGCTTGTCGTGTACGGCAATAAAATACAAAACCAACTGTTTGTTAGCAGGTCGTTTACGGTGGTAGTAACAACAATAGTTACACTCGTCTTGAGTCGATTTGTCACTTTGTACGTTCGTCGTGTTCCACGCGCGACAAAAATTATATGATCTCTATATTTCTTTGTTTCTGGTCTTGTGTGCGACAGTGCTTTATATGTTTTTGAGTTTATATTGATATAAAGTTCAAATTAAGACTGCTTAGTCCGCTAAAATCTCTCTGAATTCAATAAATAAATTTCAAGAAATTCTTTCAAAATGTTTACTCGTAACAAGAAATAACATATTTATATAGGAATTCTGAGGTGTATTTAAATATTAATAGTTTTGAAGGGCCCGTTTTTAGTTGTTACATACAGTTAGTGAAAAGTGTCTGAACCTTTTTTTTTTCTTTTTTTTGTTTGAACCTTTGCCAAAGCCGCTTGGGCTCTCTCTTATCTGGCCACAGCGGAGTCGTGAATTTCCTAACAATATACCTGCCCATCTTTTCTTTTACATGTTTTGCAATAGAATAAACAATGTGACATAATAATCAGAAACGATTTTATTTATTTAACTTAATATATCTACTTTTCCAAAAAAGTTCTCCAGTGAAAATTAGTTCTCATCAAACATTACAATTTGAAACAATTTTATTTGTATCATAACTTTTGCTGTCTGATATTCAAAATTGTTAACATTTGATTTACGTATATGTAGTATTTTCTGACACATTACGTCAAATACTCAAGGATTAGGTAATTAAATAAAACAACCTTTTTAATCTACTACAACATTTAATTTTAATACATTCAACGATTACATGTCCACATATATATGCATAAAGCTATAATAACAAGTATGGATATATAAATAACGTAAATAATAGTTTTATTTAATTTAAAACAATTTTATCGGATAACTATTGAATAAACATTTACAGAATTTAATTATTCTATAGGAAAAAAACGTAAAAAAAGTCATATTAAAAACCATGTAGGTAATATTCTTAAAATTAAGATAAAACTAGAGACACCCCCATTTGCATTAATATATACTCTTGCAACAGCATGTGATATAACCTTCAAGTGATTCTGTTAAGTCTATTACATAAAAAGTTTTCCTAAGCCCGTCATTACACCTGCAGACGTTTTCCCACGTAAGGTGCGCGCGTAAACTTTTAAAGCTTCGCACCCACTACGAGGTCCTCGTAGCAGTAGCGGATTCATGCTTTCACTGCTGAAAGGCTCTAAGGCTTACGCGAGCAAAACTTGCAGGTGCACAGGCCGACTATTTTAACTTGAATATTTTAATGCAGGATATCTTTAAATATGTTTTAACATGTTTAATTATGCAATGTAATATAGATAATCATCGAAAAATTTGCGTCAACCTCAATAAGTCTATATACTAAGCAAACTTGCTACAAAATTACAGCTTATAAATCATACAGATGTAAAATTATTAAAATAAAAAATTAACGTGACTTCTCCGCTTAATCTAAAATGCGTCTAATTGCAGCTTTGACATATACACATTAATACAAAGTGTACGTATATATTTTTTCCATCTGTTGGTAAGTGGCCATCGTGACAGATCACTGGCAAAGTTGCAATGCCGCGTTGATGCTCTTTGGCGCACGCTATTTGACTGTCAAGTGTCGAGTTGCTAGACGAAGCGTGACCCGAGGAACCATATCCTCAGTCGCCTTTTACAACTTGCTCGGATCAGTATGCAGCTGGTTCATTCTATGTTTTTCTTTCGCTCCCAGACCAGCATGGAAGCAGGTTAACAGTACTACGGCGTCTATTTTATTCATCCCGTAAATTATATGTCCGCGATATACATGCCGTTTCATACCAATATATATATATGGAACATGTTTGCGCCAAATTAATCACGATAATAACGGTATACTGTCTTTTCCATATAATAATTTATATTATAGATGTCCCTATTATCCTATTATTATCTTTACATCCATCTCAGAGTTTGCATGTTTTTGAATTACTTATCTAAATGTTTATGAGTGAGTAATGAAATCGTTAAAAACTGTTTTTCTTGGACACATTATCTTTATGGAGAATATAGTGTTTGGAAGTGTCGTGCTTAAACTAAATACTTATTTTTTTTATTCGGTCCTAACTGACCTACCCTAACTTACATCACATTAAATCTTGATACATTTATTTGTATTTAATTCACAACATGAGGTTTTTCAAATAAGTTATGTCACCTTCTAACTGTTAAGTTGTATAGTTATAATTTTTTTTCTTTTTTAAGATGAACAGTTGTTTATCTTAAAAAGAGACAAATCTTAAATATGTAGTGCGTCCCGCAATAAAATTTGTTTAATTTATAAAAAAATATAATATACTATTTCTAAATGTGCTTTCAAGTGTAAAGTTGATATAGTTTGTTGTAATGTTTTTTTTATTATTTCTGGTCTAAATGTACAATCCAGCTTGCATATTATATCATAAGAATATTGTTCTTATATATACTTTAATTGAGGCTGACACACCAGTTAAGTTACTGTCTAAACTATATTTTGTAAATAAATCTGTGGCTTCGAGTTCTATTTTTAAAGTGCATATTGTATAGTAGATGCGTTTATATTATTTTATAGTTTAAACTGCTGGCGTATAAACCAAGCTACATAAACAAATGTGTTAACATAACAAACGAACAAATATAATTATAATATTAACTTAACATATTTTGTTATTACAGATTTGTTACCTTTTTTTCAATAACATAATCGTTATTATCTGAAAAATTTGATTTGTGTGATAAGTATAATAATTACAGAGTTATGTCCTGCAAAGGCCAGGCCGATTAAGTATTTAGGATTCCGTAACCAAATATAAAAACAGGGGAAGTAAATGGTCTCTACGGAACCCTTTAACACACCATTGACCAGTTCTTAATTTACTTATTTAATTGACATATAAAGCACACATTTTACTTTGCAGTAATTATATACTATAATATTAGAAAATATTTTTTTAATATTTACATAACATGGTAGAAGAATACTTAAGAATGACTATCGCGCTGTAAAAAACGTAACTCGAAATATAAATTTACAACACAAGACGCCACCAGTAATTTTTGCAGCGTCCATTATTAGTATTATAGGAAAGCTCCACTAAAATATTCAACGAATTATGTTCTCACTGGTCGATTGTCCTTCCATCGTGTGTACATTTATTAATAATTTAATTGATGATATAATCGTATTTTAACACGTTCACTACCAATCAAGCAATATCGCATAGTCTTCACTTGCGTAAGCAGGGCTTGAAGACGTTATCAATTACCTTTGAAAATATAGGTAATTACCGGTATTTTTACACGTATAATTCTTTTACCGTTACTTAGTAATATTTATGATTTTAACGTTATAATAAAACGTTAAAAATCGATAATTTTTACGTTACTTTAAGCCACGTTACCATTTTTAAGAATTGGCTTAATTACGACTGCATATCACCGAAACGATTGATAAACAGCGCTCTCGCTGTTTGACAATCTTTGCGAGTGAAAAACAAGTAACAAAACATATAATAGTTAAAACGGTAAAATTATCGATAAAAATAATACTAACGTTATATTTTTTACCGGTAAAATGGTTAGAGGTAACGGTAAGTTTTATAAATACGTTTATTTTTTACCGTTATCTGAAATTAGCATAAATAACGATGCCACTTTTTTACCGGTATTTCAAGCCATACTATTTAGTATTCTAAATCAGTCACAGCCAAATTGATGATCGGTCATAATTTATAAATATTTAGAAACAATACTTACATATTAATAACAATGTATGTATATGAATAATATATTTTCTTTTGTGTGCAATAAGTAAATAATAAAAAATAACTGGTCATCAAATTCAAGTTTTCATTTGGCAAGGACGTGCTTATAACAGTAGTATTAATTACATAATAATTAATGGCTTTTATAATACATCTTAATATCATTGTTAGTTATAATATCTATGTTTAATAGATTAATTAATAATGCATTTCGGATATTTATTGGTGGTATTTAAAAATATTGACATCATTGTTTTTCTAGGACCAGTTTTAATCTATTGTAAATAATAATATGTATTTACATTTATTTAGATACAATTATTTGTAAAAAAAACGTGTCAGGAAAAATATACAATATTTTAGTTGTAAATATTTTTTTATCAAAATACTTCACAATAACGAAGTGTTGATGATTTATTAAGTAATGCATATAGTTTCTTAAGAAAATTCACCAATGTATTAATTACTACCATACCCTTATAATTTTTGACACCCTGGCATGCCTGGTATGTGAAAATATATAGTTCATTTATTTACATTTCAATTATGATGATTTGAAACTTGTGTGGGAAGGAATCCTCATAATTGAATAGTTACTTATTTAAATTTATACATTTTAGAAAATAAAACATGAAAACATAAATTTTGTTAGTGTCACACGTAGTTAAGATCACATAATTGGACAATATTTACGTATTAGTTTATAATTATACATACAATATTTTTTTAATCATACTTAGAAGAATCATTTTCGTTAGCTTCAGCCGTATTGTTTTCTAGTTCGTTTGCTTTCACTAACTCTTCAAAATCCCTGTACAGATCTATAACATAAGATGACGAGCTTTCTCGTTTTAGCCAGTATTTGAAGGAAAAAAGGGCGTTCCGAGTCTCACCGAATCGGGTCCGATCTTAGTTGTATCACAAATCGCCATTCCTGTGGCCCAACTCCTGCATTTCAATGGTGGGTGTCTGTCTTTGCCGGCTATTGTCAAATTTCCAACGTTTTATAAAAGAGCCTTGGCGCGTGTGCCTGGGCTCTTGCCTTGCATCATGCTCCGAATAACGTAGCATACCACATACGCCACTCGCCGCGCATAAATTGGATGCACACTGACACTCCGCCAGAGTCCCTGCATACGGACCAGGTTGCGCTGCCCCACTACGCGAGCCTAATTCGTAAAAACCACATGTCGTGCCACCTCTAATCGGGCCAGTGGCACATCTGATGGTGCTGACTGGCCGGTTACTGCCGCTACGGATGGAGGTGATAGCTGGCCTTAACACTCCATTAGTTCGCCGTGGATGATAATTACTTGTCCCGTACCGGTACTTGGGTGCTGCGGAGCACTTTTTGGCAGTCGTCGCTCTGCTAAGGCCCGGTGCGGATGCAACGATGGTCGCGTGGCCACAGAAAGGCTCCCGGCCGTTGCCGCCGCCGTAGCCGTCGTAGACGTGCCTCGCAGGCCCGTAAATGGTCCTCGCTTCCGTATTGTTGCTGCCTGACCCTGCTGGAGAGAGCAGGCAAATTAGTATGCGACGCCATTGCGAAACGCAAACGGGCTGTGGTCTTCATAGGAGGAAGCACGAAAGTGGCGAGGGAAATGAGCAACGCGAATATGTAAGCACAACATATGCTGCTCCACTTTCTGATAAAAATGTGAAGTTGGATCGAATGAGCTTTTACGAAAAACTAGTGGTCGATCAGTTGTTAAAAATTCAACCGTATTTCATTATATTATTTAATTAATAAATAAAGCGTTTCTTCTCCACATAAACTTTAAATATATTCTAAATATTTCATTCCTTTGTAACGCAATACACTTTGAAAGCGATGCAAATAATTATTTATATATAAGACATTCTATCCAGATAATAATTTATTAATCCCTATTTTCGCTTGTACAAGTTGCCTATATGTGCGACTTAAACTCGCACGGCAACTTGTATAAGATGACTTGATTAAAATTCCGGTAGAGAAGTCAGACACAAACTATCTGTATTATGTTGGTTCGCGTTGGACTACAATCTCTATTCATTTTAAGTGATGATACTGTTAATTTTGGGTCTTAAATTATAACGTAGTGATATATGGATTTACCTAGTAAGCCGCTTTGACACGTTTCAAGTACGACCGTCCGAGTGCACTCGGATAGCTGCTCATACGCCACTCATAACATATCTTGGCATCCGATTGCAGTCTGACAATGGCAGCTCATCCAACGTGTATATGTGGACTGGGCTCACGCATTACGAGATTCGAAATATGAGAGAGAGTGTTTGGGAGTCCGCACAGCCATGGACTCCTATTTCATACTTTGGCTTTCTGAATTATCCACTTCATATTTGTAGGAAGTGGAATTTCTTTAGAATCGTTGTGATTTGAAACTCGATGAAACGAATAAGCGACACTATAAAGAGATAAACACATAATTATAGGACTAAGCCTGCGAGAGACTGAGATAGAATACAATATATCTAATAATTTAAACACTGCTCATATAGATAGAGTTGGAAATGTTTGGAAGTTTTTCGTTAATACTGGAAATTTCGTGTATTAAAGCTTAAATATATTTAAATGACATAATATATGAAATGTGACGTCACGAAATTCAGAATCCCTCCCACCCTTTGTCACACTTAGTATCACTTCGATTGCGTGTGAACTGCACATACACACGATTTCTTTTAAATATAGGCTTAATAGCTATAGACCAGGGTAGATCCATTTTGAAACAAAAAAGCAATATAGTAGGATGAAACGCATTGGAAAAGGACGAGAATATAACAAAAATGAAAAAAAACAATTATTTACGGGCGATCTGAGGTCGGGAAGCGGAAGGTGGGGTGGGGTGGGAACGGTTTATCTCGATTTCCGGCAAAACCTCAAGTCTTATGGAAAAAAGTTAAACGGCAAAGTTGTAGGTAATAAAAAGATCTACAACTTTTATATTAACACTTTTTTCACATAACCTCAAAATTTATGTGAAAAATTCATATAACCAAGTTTTCGGACTTTTAATTTTTATCTTTTACAAAAAATAATTTGTCGAAAACGTGCCTTTTTATGTCCCAAACACACTGTAATTTATATTTAAATTTATATGTAAATTTATATTTTCACCTTATTTTGACTTAATATCAAAAAACCACCCTAATTTTCAATCGAAAATTCTCGCGTAAAATATCAGTTTGTTTAAAAGAGTCGGTGGGCTTGTTGTTCGTTGTCAGATGGTGTAAAAAAATGTACATTACTGTTATAAATGTCCTCAGAAAATGCAAAGAAGTAACAGGTAGTAAAGCCAAAACCCTCCTAGCCCCTTCCCTACTTATCTATGAAATACCTTTTGGTGTGCTAAAATTTTCCGTAGATCACTCAGGTCTTTTCCGTAGATCTAACTTATCTTAAAATAGCATTAAATAGGCTACCTATCTACGCACAAATTCTCGCTATCTATTTAACTTCATTTAGAAAGTCGTTTTAGTACATTACTATATCTTTCAAGATATTTTTAAGACAGCCTACACTGAAAAAAATATAACTTGGCGGCCACCGTAGATTTTCCCCGATTTCACTACATAGTTTTAAATTGCCATCCAAACTACACATTTCTGTTAAATTTCATCCATCTAAACTCATAGTTTCTGTGTAACTTGATATACAAAATTAAAATAAAGAGAGATGTTTTTGCCAAAAGGGCTTTTTATTATGTTGGATGGGACGTCGGTGTCGGCGTTTGTGACCCTGCTGGACGGGGTGCCGCGTCACCGACGATAGCCCGCGGTTCAATCGCCATGGGGGCCTAACTCCACCACTTGATGGGTCAACACGAGTAATATTTGTAATTACAATTAATAAACAAATGTACGCGTACAGTTTTACTGGCTAGAGTGCGTCTCATGAAAAAAGTCAGCCCATCCACGTTTTTATGATGTTTTATATATTATTATTCTATTGACTAATATATATAGTGGATATGAAAATGAGTTTAAATGCAGTCACCATTGCCGAAATCGGCCGAGAAAGATCATAACAAATTAATGGCTAGACTAATGTTTTTTAATGATTTTTTTATTGATGATTTTAATACTTATTATCCTATTCCGCACGAAGACAATTCCAGAAACATATAATAATTGGTCCCACCGCTCTTGACTTATAAATGGTGTAACTAACACGACTTTGTTCTATACATTAAGTATAGATAACACTACAATTGGTTTCTTTTTGTATTTGTTCTGTAGAACTCGTACCTCTAAGCAATTTATTGCCAAAAAATCTGTCGAGTACGTGACAAAGACAGACGGACAGAACGGGTCAATGCAATACAATATTTGAATAACTTGAATACTAAAAAAAAAATACATTAATGTACTAATATAAGAACGTGTGTGTGTACTGTTAGGGTAACAAAATAAAAATAAACTATTCTCGAGGATTCCGTTTTTTATCAAAATAACCAAACAACTCGAAATTGGGAGATCGAAATCAAAATGAACGTAATAAATGTTAGCTGGGCTTATTATTGCCGAGTTTATAGCCGCAACATTTTAAAATGATTGATTCAGTGCGCTTGCACCGAATAAGTGTTAATTTACAGAGCTTGCTTGAATGAAATCTTTTCAATTAGATTCTTAGGTAACTTCTAAAATCAATAACCAAATAGCACCTCATCGGGCCAAAGTCCCCCGCCTCTATTACCCGTACAAAAGACAATTATAAAGTTATTGTATTGGTAAGTAATTCAATAACCATTCGAAAAATAGAACTTTAGCCCACAAAGGGTTGTAAAACTGCCGCCTTACGCCGTCTTGGATAACTGGGCGAAGTTATTACGGAGATTCATAAGATATCCTGTTGCTGCTATTTTCTTAGCTGTTTATCTATACTAATATTATAAAGAGAGAAGATTTGTATTTTTGTATGTTTGTAACGTATAAACTTAAAAATTAATGGACCGATTTCAAAATTTTGTTCACCATTCGAATGCTATATTATCCCTGATTAATATAGGTTAGAGTTAGATACATATATAAGTTAGAGATGCCTACTAGAACTGCAATAATGCAACCCATCGATCTAAACGAAATACTTGGAGTTGGAATCGGGTTCTACGATTTTGATGAAATTTTATGTGTGTTTGAGTGGGTCCCGAGATGCTTTATATTTACAATTAGACCCGATAGGTGGCGCTGGAATAGGTTTCTAGATTTGTATTTCTTCAGGGCAGGCCTAAGACCGCTAGTATTTTAATATGCTTATAATTATAATATTATTCGAAGTGTCTGTCTGTGTCTTCAAATTTAACTACACACTTTGCCATGCGGCTAGTATTTTATTAATTCAAAAGTTTGTTGTACTTCTATGGATTTGTTGCGAAAAGTTTTAGAAGTTGTAAAAGTATAATATTAGTTAATGATCGTAATTTTTCAAAGTATGTTTGCATAACCAAGCCAATCTATTCTAGTAGTTACTAATTATTGATACTGAATCCCGCAAATTGCTGTTCAAAGCACATCCTGCAATGTCTCTTACAAACTGCAAGAATGCAATATATTCTATGTTTATCTTATACTAATATATAAAGCTGAAGAGTCTGTTTGTTTGCTTGAACGCGCTAATCTCAGGAACTGCGGGTCTGATTTGAAAAAAAAATCTGTGTTAGGTAGCCCATTTATCGAGGAAGGCTATAGGCTATATATCATCACGCTAAGACCAATAGGAGCGGAGCACCAATGAAGAATGTTTCAAAATCCCAAAAAATAGGCTTTTTTTCCCTTTTGAGAGCTTCCGCTGCGTGCGTTTAACGGGTTAAAGTGAGCGTTAGCCCAAAGTAACTATTCCACGCGGACAAAGTCGCGGTAGGAAGCTAGTAGTTAATATGAGTGCAATTTTATATTTCCACAGTAACAGTCCATAGTAATGCAATGGATTAATTTAGCCATTTAATAGTCACAGTTTAACAAAATATCAAACTAATATAGTTTTAATTAAAAATACTAGCGGCCCGATTTTTATAGGCAACCTAGCAAAAATGTATTCCCCTATATATAAAATTAGATTTCAATTAAATAACACATGAACGTAGTAAGCTTGCAGCTGGATCTCGGTCTTCCTACAACAGTAACGATATTATATTTCCATATAAAATAAAGCTGGAACTAAAATGGTTACCTGCCATCGCCGCGTCTGAAGCAATTTTATTTACTTTGATAAAGTGAAACAAAATCATGAAACAGTTTTTTTTCGTTTGATTTTTCTGCGTTTTAATGATATTGCAAAATTTGTAGCCCAGCGACGTCTGCACTTCTGTGCGTTGGGAATAATTCAAAAGTGCGCTAGTTTACTTGTTATTCATACAAGACCATGAAGTAAGATGTGAATTCTAATTTTTCGTTTAAAAGCCTTTCTTCTTTCTTTCTTAGTGTTCCGTGTCCCTATTCCCTATCAATTATCCAATATCCTCTTCTCCATACCTTATCAATTTTTAATAAGAAATCGAACTTTTCGATTATTCATAAGAATAAATAACACAAAGTTATTGGGAATTATTAAAAATTTCACACAGATTCAAGAAGCTACTTATGGAACGAGTTTCGTTGTAAAGTTTTCCTCTATCTCCCTTGTATAAGTTATAAGATTGTACGGGATGGGCTATTTATATTAATTGATTTTTCGAACTTTATACTAGTTTGAAAATTAGAATTTTAATATCTGCTCATCTATTGACGGGTATCGGACATATTAATTATGCTCTTAAATATATACGAAACTAAATTGTAATTGTATGTTTATGTTCATTAATCAGCGTTGTATGTTTAATATGAGACTAAAACAACAGAGATTTTAATATGAAGACGAAACGCTACGCCTATGAGAGTAAATAAAAAGTGCGTGAGTTATGTCGGCATAATCTCAGGAGCTAAGTCTTTTTACGCCAAAGCTTTTATGCGCAAATAATTACGTATATACAAACAACGTTGTAAATACACTTTTTGTGCTGAATTAAAACTCGCGAAAGTTAATTTTCATGTTTGCTGTGGAAACGATTTCGCGGTCGTAGTTACGTAGTTTAGAACTTTTATAAAAACGTTAAGAAGCGTGCAAGGAGTTGGTGCCTAAGTCAATTGCTCCGTATGAGGATTCATCTTAGCAACGTTAGCCTTAGGCACCCTCGTCATAAAACTATTATTTACATATTATATTGTATTTTAGTAAGACAGTCAGTAGGGCTTTGGAGGCAACCTCTCTGAATCACCTTGCACTCGTTTATTATCCTTGATAATTGAAGCACACTTGTACTAAAGCTTCATAGATAATACAAATATATTGTTACGAGCTACAGGACTCGAACAAGTACAAAATGAAACTGGATGCAACTAGTTCACACTGCACGATTCAGTACAATTTAACTTTTACAATTTAATTTATTTGTATCGCGGTCGTCGAATGACTGCCCCCCCCCCCCCCCCCCCCCCGTTCGGGTATTGCTTTATACTAAACTGTATAAAAGGGGCCGCGTTAACCCACACATCTGGCAATGCAATAAAAACAAGGATTAAGTCGTTCGACACTAATTACAGCCATAAAATAAGTACGATGGCAATAGATGTTTTTAAAGTTTAAACACGAAGTAATAAAATAATTCGTTTTTACAACAGGCCAGATGTGCGGCCTTTGTAACAATATACAAACTCACTTAAATTTTTTATATCAATATATGATTTATCGGTGTCGTGAATTTAGACCTACATACTTATATTACATTTTGACAACTAAACTTGAAAACATCATTTACGTTTGTCCTTCAAAAAGCGGAAGTGAATAAGGATGCTCAATATTCGTGGGGTCACGGATTCGCAATTTTCATGGACAAACTCACGATGAAAGCCACAGAAATAAATCTAGATAGAACGGCGAAGTGGGCGTGGCACTCGTGCCAAAACCATGCACTATATTGCATATTTTTCTAAACATGCTCTCATTACGCAACG
Organism: Dendrolimus pini; assembly: GCA_949752895.1. Classification (NCBI taxonomy): domain Eukaryota; kingdom Metazoa; phylum Arthropoda; class Insecta; order Lepidoptera; family Lasiocampidae; genus Dendrolimus; species Dendrolimus pini. The sequence continues at coordinate 26,136,941 of OX457125.1, forward strand.
TGAGTCCCGCTCCTGCGCTCGCAACGTAAAAAAATAGACAAATCGATACAAATATGCCTTATTGTGCTGTGGCAAACTGCAAAAACAAAAGTAGTGAAGCAAATATGAAGTTGGAGATATTTCATATCATCAGTTAGTATTGAAATTCAGTGTCTTTTTTTTCAGAAACCAAATAATGGTTCTACTTTTACTATTGTGGCGACCGAGGGTGGAACTGCCCAGCAGCGTAAATCAGTTTTAGAACTTTTAGAAAGAACTAGAAATTTCTGGAAGGAAAAGACAAGGACGGATATATTCAGAAAAGGATAGACGATAAACGAAAGAAAGAGATAGATAGATGTTACAAAGAGATAGACGACGAAAGAAAGAAAGCGATAGATAGATGTTAGAAAGGGATAGATGTATAAACGAAAGTTCCCGAACAGAAGGAAAAGACAGAGATAGATATATGGTTTCTAGAAAATTCTTCCGGGTATATAAACAGCGTAAAGCGCGCCTACCGGGCAGTTTAGAGTTGAGAGTTGAGTTTAAGTTGAGTTCAGTCCAAAACGGTGAAACGACAAGTGCGATACTAGAGAGTTGGAAGAGAAGGTTAATAGAAGGCAGAGACGAATTAAGTGGTGAATTTAGTGACAAGTTTGGTGGACAGATACGTGGAGGAGGTGTGTAGCGAAGTTCAAGAGAGGAACCAGAAGCGAGCTACACGTGATAATATTGGAGGTGGTCCGCGCAATATCGGCGACGGTATTGAGGGTGTGACAACTTATCGTCGGGACTGTGCATCGTTGGTCGTGCGTATAGGGGCAACCCTACAGAGAGGTACTACGTGCGGCTGTGTAAGTCAATAAAAGCTTTTAAATTAAAAACTGGTGTTTTCTTCTAATCCATAAGTGCGTACCCCCGCTCGTACGTAACACTATGTTCGTTAAATACTATCATAAGTTGTTAAATTCTTCGTTAAGATAAATATCCTTTGCTGTCCACATACAACGCTCGTATACAGAAGCATAATGATTGCGCGCAATGTACGTCGAAGCAAACGAAATACACAATACACCTGCTTATGTCAGATAATCGCTGTGATTGGTCATCGAATGCTAGAGATTGACACTACGTGCATCGTTGAGTCTTATGACTTATCGATGAATTAATTAAATATTCATTCGAGTCTCAGTTCATGTTTTGTTTTGTCTACTACTTTTTACTCTGACGATATTATTAAGCTTGTTGCGTAACGTAAAGTTATTTTTTGACTAAAACTAAAACAAAATATATAAATAAGTCAATTTGTTTAGGACGTTTTGTACCAAAATTAATTTCAGAATAAATTCTTTCGCGATATATGAACATATGATATATAATAATTGTATTATATGATATAATTATAATATGCTTTTATTTATATATCAAGAAGAAATTTCGTAAGCGCTGAAGTTATTAAAAGGTCTAACCGTTAAGTATATGGAAATTGCACTGGCACCTAGTGAAGAGTTCTTACTTATTCTTATTATTGTTCTTCATCTAATATAGCCATAAAAGAATTAAACCCTATAAAGTAAGGGAATTGAATCCCGTTACGTAAAAGTTATTTTTTCAGTGACTATTAATGGTATCTTTATGAAATGATAACTGATTAAACTGTATGTTACTATCGATAAACTCATTATAAAATATTTGCTTTAGAATGTTGGCTTTAATGGGAACTTGACGGAAAATATAACCGAATATATAATTTTTTAGTGATTTTATTTTTTCATTAGTTAGCTATTACTAGTTACTAATTCTAAAAAGATCGAATAAGTCAAACATACCTAAAACCCAAAACATCATTTAAGTGATGACCTTGATGATTTAATAATAATTATGATAAATTCCATCGTATAAAATATAGACAAAAAAACATGTGTGCGTGTACTAGTGTACACACGTAAGAAGTGAAATTTCTTTATGACCTTATTTTTCGAAAAATGATCTATTATATGCAACTTTACAGAAATTGGATTATGATTTTGCTGATCACTTTAATATATATATATATATATATATATATATATGTAGGATACTAAATATATATAAAATAAATAAATAAATCATTATAAATCATCAAAGTCGTATATTAATTAAAACACAATAAAGTATAGAAATATTACAATGCTCGTCTCACAATCCATGTGGTGATTGTGGAAAAATGTGACGTGACGCGTAACCGAAAAACGTGACGGTAATTTTTTTTCCCAAGCGGATAAAGAAGTTTCACTTCAAAAATCAGTTAGCTTCACTATTTTTATATACATAATAATAATTTATTACACGCTGCAGATATGACTATCGATAATCTAATGAGTGTGTCTCCTCACTAGTGCCCGTGCACAAAAAAATATTGACGTCACGCTGTGGGCGGGGCTTGTTAAAAAATGACACGCGCGAAATACAAGCGAATAAGACGTCGTAACCATTCTATCTAGACTTAGACCATTATAAGTATTAATGGTCTAAGTATCTAGATATTATTTCTGTGGTGAAAGCCCTAGTAAGTTCATACAGACACTTGCATATTTATACACATCATACATATGTATGTTATATGACTTCCATTACATGTTTGTTACTTTATGCTTGTAAACTTTGTAGAATGCAATTACTCATTTCTATAGCGCGTGATTATAGAATCCATAATTGTAAACTATCGAAGCAGATCTATAAAAACTTACGAAGACATATCGTTTTCCCCTTGACACAGGTCCAAACTGCCGGCAATAAGCTTCCGTACAATTGAGTTTGTCGCTCACTTGATCTGTCGCGAGCGGAGTGCGCCCACCCGTGGACCCAATCTCACTACACGCTACATAAAGCTTATATATCTTAATTTGTACAAATGATACCACCGGAGCAAATTTGTTTGAAATTTGTAATGTCTACAAATTGTTATGTAATTTGACAAATTGTAAGGTTTGTTCTCCTTTTAAACGGGTTTCTACGAACATATTAGGATGTAAGTGCTAACGCACAAGCTTAGGCGCTGATTTTTTTAATCTCTGAATCGAGCAAATAGGCAGACGACCACCTTATGGAACTTTTGCCACACTAGGGACGGTGCCGACGTGCTAATAGCATGGAATAGAGGGATGGGACCGTGGGTACTGGAACTCTCACCATACAAGATACGAACAGCTTAAAGGGCCATTTACATGGAGAGAGTATCTTGCCTTCAAGATATGATTGTCGATAGTAAGAAAAAAAATATGATCATGTAAACTAAACATACGATATCGCACGTGGAAAGGCGATAATCGACCGGCTGACTGTGTAAACAAAATTTGAAAGCAAGAATTGTATTTCCAGTTCAGCTAGTCACTAGTCACCAGTCGCAATCAAATAAATTAGTGCGTTTAAAACCGTTGTTTTATTATTTATCCTAGTCGCGAAAGCTTAAGAAAATATTATCTCAATCTCAAAGCTGAAATCTGAAGGTGTGATAGTTTCTGAGTAAAGTAGCTCTTGATAAAATACGAGCTTCATTGAAGACTAGTTTTAGTAGTTGGTGTATTATATAAACGTTGACTTATATCATTTTTATCTTTGTTTCAGGTATGTATTACGAATGCTTGACATTGGTGTATGATTTACTGAAATACAGGTAACACGTGCACGTTAGATGGTAACGAGGTAGTCTTGGTGTGCGATTCTTTATTCTTTCTTATTACAGTCCAGTCACTTCTCAGAAACGACTTCTTCTACATCGATCAAATTTGGAGTAAAAAGTATAATCGACATAACACATGTATTTAACTACACTACCGTGTAGTGAAATATCAACGCTCCTGCCACTTTTCAGTCAAAATAGAGATTAAATAAATACCGCGCCGGTTTTAACTACGTGCACTAATCGCGAAAACTTAAAAGAATATAATGTCACGATTATATAAATCGAAGGAACAACTTACTAACTTTTTAAGTAAGTAAAAAATATCTCCCTATTGTATATCTATATAGATTCAATCTATGAAGTGGAAGAATTCTTAAAAATGGGAATTAGTTTGTTCAAAATTAGTTTTGTTTATGAGATGTTGTTGCTTATTTCCAGTTATATACAATATTGTGTAAAGGCCTTATCAATTCTCTTGTTGTCTGTGTATAATAGTGGTGATTAACTTGGCAACTATTGAACTTAAAGATATGAAATTCAGAACATTAAAAGTCTCGTGTGTCTTCAAAAATTATCTACTATTTTTTTTCATATAATGACTGAAGCCCTTAAACGAAACAGTTGAGCACTATCATTGATTGAAATATTAAACTAAAAGGCTTAATTATTAATTAGCACAGTTTTTGAGTTATTAGAAAACATAAAACAAGAGCTATGAATGTCAAAGAAGAAAGTGAGGTGTGTAAGAATAAGCCTGAATGGCGCTCTGTTGTTCGTGCCTACCCCGCAAGGGACCTGGCGTGAAGTTATGTATGTATAAAAAAATTGATTTAGCCCCGTAAAGCCCTTAGTGCCGTGATAGCGACCAGTGATTATTTGAGCAAACATTTAACTTTAAAAAATTAAACTCAATGTCCCTACTGGGCCTACTAATTACTATACAGGTATAGACTGAATTGAAACAAAAACTTTGACTGTAGGATTATAATTATAATTATTAAATAAAACGCGATTTATTGCGAATACAACATGTAACATATATTTAATAAAACGGATATATTAAAAAAATTATAGAGCCTCTCCCTAGAGTTTATAAAAGGGACAATATTATTTGTTATAATATTAAATATAAGTGTCTTGCCCGTGTTCACGTAGTGTAACTAAGTGTCTTGCTCTTGTTCACTGAGATACAGAGATACCGGCCTCGGTTCGTGGCAGAGTAAATTTCCTTTTTTGACCCTATTTTGGATGTCAAGGATAGGCCCTAACGTTGACCTTTACCAACAACATAAGTCATAACTTTCTTTACTTAGATATAAACAATATATTCGACTGCCAACAAAAATCAAACATTCCCAGCAATACCAAAAACAAACGGGAAACTTGAAATTTAGTTTAAATATTCTGTAGAAATAGGATCTTGGAGCTGACAACATATTTTAAAAGTAATCCACGGTATTCGATTGAAATACATTTCATGTAAGCTTGGACACGAATAGGTAAATATTCCCAATCTGCGTTAAATGTGTATTTATTCCAGTAGCCAAAAGGTAGTTAGAACATATCGAAGTCGCGTACTTTTTGTTCGTATAACTACGCTATGTCATATTGCTTGCTTGCAAATTTTAGCTGAGAGATATATTTCAGATATTTTAAGAGTGCCATTTATGACGTTTATAGTCTGAAGAAGTAGAGTATATATTGTTTTTACAATTTAGGAAAGGGAGCAGGCTTTACTTGTTGTGTGTATGCGTGTGCGTGTGTGCGTGTGTGTGTGTGTGTGTGTGTGTGTGTGTGTGTGTGGGTGTGTGTGGGTGTGTATGAGAGACCAGGAGCCGGTATGATCGTTTCGTCAGACACACTATAAAAAGCATGGACACGTTCAACCACGAGTAAGGCCCGTTCGCTTTCTTGAGTTGCAAGGACTATTACTAAGAATGATAGTCGTCTATCTAAAAAACTTATGAGTAACATAATATAATCAGAGGTCATTTCCTTCGCAACAGGGTGCCGTAGGCATTTCGTCGAGAACGAAACTCGCTATGTATGTTACAGTTATTTTTAACAGAAACTACTGGGTCAGTAATCATGAAGGTTGATAGAAAAGTGTTAGTCTATTATATCATACTACTATTACGTTATTGTATGACACACTTCTGTACTTACAAAAGAAGAGCCTGCGCTAGATAAATATGAAAGAAGAAAAGAAGAAACGCATTTTAAACTAGACGTGTTGCCGAGGAGTTCCTTACCGCCTGATCTCCTTAAACATCAATAAAACATTTCGAAGCAGTGTACATAGAAAAGAAAGTACTTAAATTTTTACTTTGATGTATGACATTAAAAAAAATCACCAGTGGAACTTAACTAAAACAATATTTTAACGGTTTTAAGTGCATCATTTAGTTGATTTTTATTTCAACGTTTCGGCACTTTTCATTAGCCTATTCCGTTCCATTAACCCACCCCCCATTCCATCCTTCCTAACCAATTCTAAAGGCTGGCAACTTAGTTGGCTTCGCCCTTGGTGTTGCAAACATTTATGGACGATCTTAACCTCTCCCATTAGGTGGTCCGTTTGCCTTATTTATAGCTTTATATTTTTTTTTTTTTTATAAAATACTATCATTCCTAACATTCTGCGTCAATAGTTACATGTGAACGAAATTTCAGCATCCCAAATGAGTATTTGTTCACTTTTCATCAATTTGGACATGGATTTAGTTTATATGGTGGATGGCCAGAGTTGCCGGAGTGTTTTTATTCAACAATTAAAAATTCGGGCGTTGGGTGTATTCCGACAACGGGCTAGTTTATTATTAAACTGACGTAACTCGACAATTAGTGTATCTGTGCGCGTATATGCTACGGACGCAAATTGAAATTTTGCTAACAAATAAGAAATTAAGCCAGTTTCCACGAGATAAAAATAACAGCCTGTGAACCTTTTTTATGTTCGTATAGGTTCACGTTTGACCGCTTTCTCGTCTGATGTTGACTGTTGATGTGGTTTAGGATGAAGCACACTTATCTAGAAGGTGATTTAAACACTCCTAGATTGTATTTGTTAGGAAAACAGATCCTGCTAATTATTGCATTAATGACTAGTAAAGCTCTTAGCCCTAACTGACGGTATTTCCATCGTGTAACGGTGGCGTAAATCGGTGGGTCTGTTTTTCCAATGGTAAAACTGGGATGGGAGATCTAGCACATACAATTCTTAGGAACGCTCCCCGAAGTTTATCCGATAGAAAACCGAAAGTCTAACAACCTTGCGTCTATGCTCAAGAACTCGAGCATTAAAGAGACGGTCATTGTCGACCAACCTCTTAGCTCATTTTTCAATTGATTCCAACGGCTCCAACTGGTATTTAGCTGAGCCGTCCCAAACATAAGAACACTGCTCCATGCAAGACCGGACTTGTGCTTGGTTTAAGTTCAGCAGTTGTTCTGATATGAAGTACTGTCTCACCTTCGCGAGTATAGTCCGCTATTTAGTTGGCCGCCACTTGCGCTAACAAATCTATGTACGAACCAAAATTAAGTGATTAAAGGAATGAAAATTACAGTCGATCGTGGTGGACGAAATAGGCATACCCCGAAAAATCAGAGTTAATTCAAAAGAAATCCCTTTAGCAAAGACAAGACACGCCTGGGTTTTAGAGGCATTACACGTAACCAGTTTAGCATCGCCCCAATCGGAGACTGCCTGTAAGGATCCGTTCAGCCGTTCAACCATTGCTTCTGTGCATGGATGGAGCTGGGCTCTATTTTCTCGCGCAATGGATATATATCTCACCACAACCGTGCTGTTATCCGCGTATCCAAAAACTCCTGGTTTAAGTAGATCGTTATTGTGCAGCACAAAAAGAGTTAATTTCTCATCTATATAACCACTAATCGATCGTTCCCTCAAGAAATCAGATATCCAAGCACAGAGACTGACAGGGAATCAGTATGCTGGCAGTTTGCTAATAAGATTATCATGCCAGACCCCGCAAATGCCTTCGAGATTTTAAAAAATGGCATGAAGAGGGTTCTTCATTTTTCTCGAGGGCTTCACTACAGACATGTGTGGCGTACGCTAGAAGATCTGCTTTTGAGTCGGCCTTCCTATCTTGTATTAAATGGATGATATTCCTGTTGTCATATCCTAGGCGGATTAGTAGGTTTCACATATTTGTAATCAGTTCTGGGATCAGTCCTAGAGTGATCCATATATGTATATATAAACAGGTGTATATGCACACGTAATTTGTTTAACTCGGATATAAACAATGTGTGTATTTGTCTGTCGATAAAATGAGATCACATAAGTAAAATAAGATAATCAAGTAAGAAATTAGTGCTTTTGATGTTTCTTCATTCGCACAAACTACTTAAAAGTGACAGGTGCCATTGATTTCTAATCTAACTCAGATTGGTCTATAAAGGAACAAGATTCGGGATCGACCTATTCCCGACTCGGTACAATCACATTGTATTTTCCTAATACACTGTTTGGTCACTACAATTTGTCTGACTAATGAAATATAACTTTGTAGTAGTTACCTTAATAACATATTTAAAAATCAGATATGTAAAAATAAGTAAAGTTGATTTATTTTTTTGTGGAGTTTTAAAGCGTCTGTCAAACGTTTTGGTCCATGGAAAGTGTCTGAAACTTATGATACTATTTTAGAATAATATTCTACAAAACATACATAAAAATCAATAATAAATTTAAGTTATATAAATTTAAGTTAAGTAACTCTTATTTTTGGTTACCTCTCATACCTAGTACCTGCCCAGATGTCACAAGGCGAGCTCCAGGAGTTCGCAGGTATTCAAAGAACATGAGAGGCTACTGAGAACCTAAGGTTTCATCTATGTGAAAATAAGTTATTTCTGGTCGCTCTGGGATCTTGGAATATTTCGCTTGTGTTTATTATTCGTCGATTGATCGGCAATCTTTTTGTTAGTAATTTTATAAAATTATTTTAAATACTCTCTTGTAAAAATAGAGCATAAATTCTGTAACAGGTACAGTCATATTTATGCAATAACTGTCCTTACAGAACCTAACCACTGGGTTTTATGTGGAAATGTATTAAAAATATCTCTACTTACGTCGCTTCGATTTACGTCACGTGCTTTGGGTACCTAACAATCCTAACAAATCCTAAGTGCACGAACTGCCTAGTACCTAGAATTATAGTCTTAATGCAAAAAGCTCAACGGGATATAGAGCGAACTATGATAACATGTTTCTTTTATGAATATAATTAAAAATGGGATATCCGTAAGAGAACGAAGGTAATCGACATAGCTCGCGAAGTTAGCAAGTTGAAGTGGCAATAGCTTTGTCACATATGTCGTAGGACCGAGGTTCGATGGAGCAAACGTGTCCTTCAGTGGAGAATGCGTCTCGGTAAAAGTAGCCTAGGACGTCCAGCCCCGGTGGACTAATAACCGGCGCAAAGTCGCCGGCAGGGGCTGGATGAGGAAGACGGGAGACCGGGGTATATAGCGCAAACATGGCGAGGCCTACGTGCATCAGTAAACAGAGGCTGGCTGAAGATAGATAAATAGAATGCAAATAGTAAACGTCAGTAAGACTTGTATCTTAACAAAACGATAATAACAATCAAACACACATGGTACACATGTATATATCTACTATATAAAAATAAGTCGGGTTTTCCTTCCTGACGCTATAACTCCAGAATATACGCTATATATCATCGGGTTCACCGCGGGCCGATCCCAGGTACCCAGACCATACAAAACAACGGAAAGTTCGTTTACGAATCGTAAATCGAACCCGGGACACCTCTGCTTTTTAGTGCGCTAGGCCTTAACCCCTACTCAGGCGTCTAGCCTCTATATACTTTTTTTATTATTAACAACTTTACGGACTCTAGTTCCGTACCCTTATTTTACAATTAAATTTAAGTTAGTTTAAAAGTTGTACACGCTTATTTATTACTTTTGTTATTGTGTGTGACATTTCATGAATGTATGTTTGTGTTGTGGTGTACCTTAAGAATAACTTATTATATTAATTTATTCTAATTTTAATACTAAAGTTATACTAATGTAAAGTGTACCTGTTACATAGTGTGCCTTATGTCTATACCTATATGTATTATCCCACCTAGTGCCTTGTGTGTTGTTTTCCCTTTCTTTGTCTGGGTTATTAATTTTTAAGCTCTTTGTGTTTTTTGGTTTTCTTGTGAAGTGTGCGTGTAATGCAATGCGGTTGGTAGTGCGCGTTGGTGTGGGTATGTGTGTAAGTTTTGTTGTTAGTTTTGTGACTTAGTGTGGTGATGTAGTTTATTGTTTAATCGTTGTGACAATGTGTTGACTGGGAATTGTTGTTGAAATTGCCTTTATATACTTTAATCTTTTTCTCACAAATACGTTTCAGGGCTTCGGTAGTCTTGGAGAAATGGAAAGATTCAAGCGCAGCAAAAGACATTATAATTTCATTACGTAATACTGTTGAATATACATGGTTTAAATTTATAGAAATTAGTGAAACAGTCGCTTCTATAGTAGTTTAATTTAGAGTAGTAGTTCGTAATTATAGTCTACGTTCTTGTTATGTGCGGTTTGATTGTGTGGATTCTGTGAGTGAGATTTTATATAATTTTCTCTACATTGCCATAACGTAGGTTATTATTATATTGTTATTAAGTATAGTGTAAGTAAGTATTGGGATCAAACTACTATTGTGTTATTCAATAGTTTCAATTTTTATGTTTTACTGTCTGTCGGTGATGAGCCACAGCCAAACGCATTATCGTAAAATTGTAACTTCGCACTACCCGGTACCCACCTACTACCGCACTACTAAATATTCGTCTTTTTGGAGATATCAAAGAGATCAATTATAAATAGCGTTATATACGACGACTACAAATAAATAATTTTCTATTTTCACTATATTTTAAGAGTACCTATTAATGTATTAACATTAATATACATATAAATTATAGATTTATACTCGAAATAAATTAAAACATTTTGATTTAAACTTTCCCTTACCCTCATTTTGAAATAAAAAAAATATTTTATACAAGTTTCACCATATGTCAATGTGTCATTGTAATGTGGCAATTTTGATATCTGTATTATTGGCATTTCCTGAGATAAGCAGCCACAATTCTGCCACTTTCTAAGGCAGCAAGCCGGAGAGTAGCGAGGGAATTATGTAAACATGGGAGTACGTAGACACGACATCTGTCGAGAATGACACACTTGCGATGCCTCTCCGTTCTCCTGCTTCCTGTTGTAAAATAAGCGTACTGTAAACGACGGGCTAGCAAATATCTGACAGTCCACAACCCCGTGTGATGTGTGTTGAGCACACATTACACGATTGAACACGCCCAATGTTTACTGAAAGTTGGATTGAAACGTGGATTTTTCTCATCGTGTTTATTTACGAGTGCTCTTAATTATTTTTGAAAACTGTCTGTGTTTTAAACTAACTGACCTTCGACTAAACTTGGTAAATATTTCAAGTTCTCCGTATATTTACATTACGTTTTATATTGTAATGTGATTAACCCAAATTGACTCTTGGCAACCGAAACGAGAGCACAACACTGTTCTCTCTTCTGCACAGTTTCTTGCCAGTTGGCTTAAAGCTCGCTTAAGTCAGCTTCGTTTTTTATCCTTGTAGCGACGTTTGACCGCCCCGAAATATTATTCTTCCCATTCTGATCGTCCACTATCCATTTCAGGCGTCCGATCCAACGCAATAGCATTGAGCCTTTCAGTCTCCGATCACGTTGTGTTCGATTTCTATTTCAGAGTTGGTCTAGTCCCTCTTATTGCCTAACTCTTTCCGAGAACCTTGCTCTTCGCAATTACAATAAGAGTTGTTTTCTTATTTAAGAGAGGTTCCACGGCCGTGTATTAAAAGTGGTCTTATACCAGTTTTATAAAATATATTTTATATTGTGATTAAAAGATGTAACACCTGCCTGCTCATGTTTGAAATGTCTAATAATTCAATTTTAAACATATCAACATAATATCAGCTCTGATCATCTACCTTAATGTTGGGTCGCTGACGGCATACACGCCGCGATTACCAACGGGAGTAGTGCCTTCCTCACGGCTTCCTTGGCGGTCTATTTTAATGATATGCACTTGTCCCTCGTCCATTATTTGAACTCGTTACGTTAATTTAGTTACGTTATGAAAATAGGGAGACAGAGAGAGATAATGTGTTTGACTTTACCAAATCAAATCAAATTTATTTGTCAAAACATGGTTAAACAGTTGGTATATATGTCACAGTGTTCACATGTTTTGCTCCCATAGGAGCATACAAATATTTATTATATAGTATTAAATGAATCATATGAAAAAAAAACCTGATAAATGTCAAAAAATAATAGTAATAATAATAATAACATTCATAAGTCAAGGAGGGTATTTGTTTACAATTGAGGAATTCGTCCACCGAGTAAAACATCATATTTAAGAGCCATTCCTTTTAACTGAATTTTAAATTTATTAATCCTAAACTCTTATGTGGATTGGAATTTATTATAGATTTGAATGCACATGTTATAGCACTTTCTGGTAAATAGGGTTTTTTGGTGCCACATTTAATACCAGTCGTTCACTATTTCTAGTATTGTTTGGATAGAGGTCTTTAGCCGTCGTAAAAATTGTTTAATTGTTTCTGACAAATAAGCATATTTCATAAATATACATACATGGCAGTGGTAAAATTTGTAGATCTTTAAAATGTGGCTTACAAGTATCATAAAATCGGATACCTACAATAGCTAGGATGTATTTTTTTTGAGCTAAAAAGGCTCTGTTTATGCCTGTAGAGTTACCCTTGAACTGCTGAGATGGTTCTTTAGTAAAATGTATAACAACAATATTTACATTATCCCCACAATAAACTATAATAATGTACCGAGGTCTGTTTGCTATATAACTTAGCAGTTTTCGATAAATGATGTGTTTAGTTACGTTTTATGGAGACATTATCATAAAATGTATGAAAATTGAATAATAATAAAAAGTAGTTTGTTCCAGTCGTTATCTGATGGGTAAGGAAGATTTTGAAAACTAAACTTCCCTAAACTGTTTCTATAGAAAAATGTCCAATGTGTAACCAAAACCTTGTAATCGCATAATTTCATTGAAGCACCGCAAACGTAATGAATGTTGCTAAATATCAAATTCATGGACATTCAGAAGCAGAAGTAGACATAATTCGAAATGGTCCACATTTCATTCCTAGCCGCAGCGTCCATTCGAATATTGCACTATTTGCCAATAACAGGTAACCAATTCGTTAGCGAATAATTACGACAATGTTGAGAATTAATGCAATGTCTAATTTCAAAATCCAGTCCTATTACACTAATGAATAATTAAATTGAACTTGAACTTAATACAACTGTTATGACTAAAGCACATTTTGGTATTAAGGCTTGAAGATTTTTCGGTATTTCAGAAGCATTATCTATTCTATATTATATATAATAAAATTGTAGAGGTCAAATTTCTGTACAATAAAAAAAAATGCTAAAAACCGAGTCAGGGGGATGTAAGAAGTGAAATAGAACTAATTCGGATTTTTTTTGAATTTTTTGTTTCTCTGTTTGTCGGTCTGTTTGTAACGGCTAATCTCCGAAACGACTAGACCGATTGAAATGAAATTTTGTATGGTGGCAGCTTATATCCCTGGTCAACATATAGGATACTTTTTATCCCGAAAAATTAAAGAGTTCCCGTGGGATAGTTAGAAAGCTTTAATTACTTAAACAGCTTATAACAGACTAAAAGTAATTTCTCTGCAACGTAACATAATAGAAGCGGCTAATTTGACAGGGTGTGGTGTCAGTGAGAGAGTTTTGTCTTATATATATAATATATAAAGCAGATAAGTTTGTTTCTTTGTTTGTTTGCTTGAACGCGCTAATCTCAGGAACTACTGGTCTGATTTGAAATTTTTTTTCAGTGTTAGATAGCCCATTTATTGATGAAGGTTATAGGCTATAAACCATCACGCTAAGAGCAATAGGAGCGGAGCACCAATGAAGAATGTTTCCAAATCGCGGGTGTTTTTTAACTTCCTTTCCACGCGTACGAAGTCAAGGGTAGAAGCTAATCTTATATATAAAAACGAATCGCTAAATGTGTTCGTAAGCGCATAACTTGAGAACGACTTTACCGATTTTGATGAAATATTGTGTGTGTGTTTGAGTGGGTCCCGGGATGGTTTAAATCCACAATTGGAACCAGTAGATCGAGTTCTAGAATCCTCCTAATCACCGGGAGCGATTTTGGTGATTTTGTTTTTGTGTGTTTGAGTGGGTTCCTGGATGATTTAGATTCGCAATTAGAACCGGTAGGTGGCGCTGAGATCGGGTTCTAGAATCCTCCTAATCACCTGGACCGATTATGGTGATTTTGTTTTTGTGTCATGAAACAAAGTCTTTTAGGAATTCAGAAAATATGGCGGTACGAAATTCGCCGGGTCAGCTAGTATATATATATATATATATATATATATATATATATATATATAAAATTGAAATACACATATATAGTGACTCATCACGATATCACAAGGACTATAATAGCTATAGACTTGAAATGTGGCATCGACCTTAGTTTCGGCAGGTAGAGGTCAGCTAAGAACGGATGTTACGAAATTTCTTTACGGTACGTGAAGCGGGCGGGGGGTATCCGTTAGTCTATACTAATATTATAAAGAGGTAAAGTTTGTGAGTTTGTGACGTTGTAGGGGTGGTCTTCGGGACAGCTAGTATATAATAAAATAATACTGTTACGAGATACAAGACTCGAATTATAACAAATGCCGTTGGAATTACTATAGAGTTTATTAGAACTGTACAAACACGTATAAAACAAGTACAAAATAAAACTGGATGCAACCAGTTCACACTCCACGATTCAATGCAATTCAACAGGCGCAAAGTCCGTCACTATGTCGCTAATCGAAAGTACTACACGTCGTATTCGTATCGTAGTCGTCGATTGATGCCCCCCCCCCCCACCCTCCGTTCGGGCATTGTTTTATACTAAACTGTATAATACCGATAAAGGGGCCCCGTTCACCCACATCTGGCAAGCTTCGACGCAATGCAATAAAAACAAGGATTAAGTCGTTCGACACTAATTGCAGCCATAAAATAAGTACGATAATAATAGATGTTTTTAAAGATTAAACACGAAGTAAATAAAAGAATTCCTTTTTACAACATGCAGCTGTGTGGTGTTTGTCGGTATATAATAATACGAATATAAAAAGCTAAACAATGTAATATTATATATTCGTGATAGAATACACAATTTCATATATTGATAAATTAATTTAATAAGATAATAAAAATTCGTATATGTTATAGGTATACAGATATCATCAGCCTTTAATCAAGCAGACTCTGTAATATGTTTCTCAAGAATATAGTCTTTGTTCTCAAAAGAGGATCAATATAGTTGAAATTATATACAAGCTTTTGAATTAATATTATTATATATCTGTCAATTATTGTAGTTCATTAAAAATTATGGATGGAACTTGATCGGTGTAGGTTATTTGAAGCAGTCATCAGTAACACGACGGAACCACTAAAACTTAGAGGGAGGCGCCATTACTAATATTTTTCTGGTATATAGTCGTGTGTCATACGTCTACAAAACTCTTTATAGTTTGTTGTACTGTCGCGCACTTGTCATATAATCTAATATATAGATAGATAACAGTTTATTGCTCACCAAAATAAACAAACGGCCTTATCGCTAAAAGCGATCTCTTTGAGGCAACCTAGCTTAAAATAAATACTTAACTAATCTGGCGATGTAGGTGGAGTTGAAGAAAGATAGGACTGTACATTTTAAATATAGATAATTACACTATTATTTTTTTTAATACTTACATAAATCCAGAGATATTTTTAGGATACCAGTATACGTATATACGAAATAATCTAATTGAATATATTTATTACATTATATATGACAAGCATTTTATATTAACATAGGTATATTATAATCGTTAAATAAGTAAATGTTTAATATATTAAACATAATAATTTAAAGACAGATAATAATAGTGTTACATGCCGACATAGTGAATGCACACCTGCATTTTATTACCGTTCCCTCATTTGGACTTCTTTTGTTTATTTTGTTTTTAACATTTGTAATTAAGAAAAACATCCTATTGTTATTGTACTCGTTTATGGCCGCAGATGTGCAGATTACGTTTTCTTGGAAAATTCCGTCCACGCGGTCGAGTGTTGTATTGTATAGTTTTAGTATAAAACAATGCCCGAACGGAGGGGTGAGACAGTCAAGCGAGGATTACGATACGAGCAAGACGTGTACATTTGATAAGCTATATAGTGACGGACTTCGTCGAATCGTGCAGTTTGTACTGGTTGTGTCCAGTTAATTTTGTACCTGTGTTTGTATAGTTCTAATAAATTCTATAGTAATTCCAACGGCCTTTTATTCGAATCCCGCACTCGTAACAATACTTTCTAAGTGAGTTCCGAAATGTAAGTAATGTTTTGGTCTGACAGTAAAAGGCAATTCATATATTAAATGAAAGAAAGCTGAAACGATTATATTAAAAGGGAAAAAATTATATCACCATAAATGTGTAGTATTTTACTTATAATAACGTCTTTCAAAAAATGTATATTACTTCAAGGAAACTTAGCTTGAATGAATAAACATTTTGAAATGTAAACATGTAAAGTAAAATATAGGTTGCTTTATAAGGGTAATGCTTTAATGGGCATCGCCACCGAGCAAGCTCGCACTAATTGGAAGAGCTCAACATTATACACTTGTGGGAGAAAATTAAATGAGGCTGCACCTCAACGATGGCTAAATAAGTGTGTTTTGGTATACGATACAATTTCACTGAGGTCGATAACTTAAATGTGCTTCTCTTCGCCATCGTGTGCCTTCAAAGCTGATACTTAGTTACGATACCATGGCTATAAATTTAGACAACTATCGGTGGTATCCAGCTTAATTAGTTCACTAATAACTATAGAATATATCAATGTTTACGCTTTCTGGTTTAGAGAGGGTATTAAACCTTAAGACTTAAGTTTATTTCCTCTTTCTACTCCCAGAGTACAACAGACAAACTGATGACCCAATTACGATAGACAATGGCTAACGTCGTCGATGGATATTTACAATACCAGAGGTGCTTGCTACCAATATGCCCCGTACCTTTAAGAGGAACTAGAACCAGGCCACGCATGCTCGAACTAAATTCAGAGTGATTATGGCGGTTTATTCTAGACTAGGGGTATTAGCCATGCAAAGAGAAAAATGCCCTACCATCTCGCTGTGGGTCTTTTTACCGGCCCTTACGACAGGCTACCCAGCACGAGGAATTACAGTTCTTTCTCCGTTACTGCACAGAGAGAAAGAGACTACTTTACATAGCATCCTACTAAACCTTAATACTTTTAGGTTTTTTCTTCTTTATAGCCTTAGATAAAAATAGAAAAATCATCATAATGTAAGGTTAATATTGGTTTCCGCACTAAGTCCAGCCTATTCCACGTGGCATTAAATTGGTGTAGCTGACGTACGAGTCTTGTCCATTCTTAAAGAAGACTTCGACGAAGACGCCGTTCAGCAATTCGGTCAGCTAATAATATTAATATCTTCCATGTCCCAGTATTCCCAGACTACCCACCTAGCACCACTTGTAGTTCACCCCAATAGCCCGGTACTTTTATTCTCATCTCCCATAATTGTCCTACACTGGCCGGGGCTTGTCCTTGAGTGCATTATTATACGATGTAGACAGGGATAATTGCCGGTCAGTGTCACGCAAAGGGCCTCTACGTGTTGGCCTTCCCATGGCCCTACGCGAGCCGGGCCAAAAGTCCGGGCCATTTATATGGCCCGTGCTCTTCGTCGTCGTCTTGAAAGACATACAATATACACGTATAATAATATTATCGTCATCGAAACGGTGAATGACGCATTCGCCTTTAATATGGATGCCCCAACCATTACTGTCCAGAAACTTGAAAGTATCTTCTATTATTTTGGTGAACAGGGTCAAGGATATTCATGCCTTTTATCACTCCGTGAAGCAGGTGGGTGGATTTCGTCCACCGATGTTGAATTTAGATCAGTTCTAAAGTCATCTAAACACCAGTCTCCGCAACGAAATCATACAGAATGATTTCTTTGCGGAGACTCCAGAACATGTTGTTTCAATGGAGTCGACGGCTTTTTCCTAGTCTATAAATTCACAACACAGCGGCTGATGATAGTTTTTAGTCTTCTCTTTGATATACCGAACAGTAGGGTTCTCGTCTACGGTGCTGTAGCGTTTTTGAAATCCAGTCTGCCCCGATGTCTGGAAGTTGCCGAATATTATGGCGAGAAAAAATCGAGATGAGCCTAAAACAAACGTTACTCAAGACTGAGATAAGTTTTTAGTTCTTCATTCTTGCTCTACGCCATGTTCGCCTGTTCAATTTTAATTTTACTAACGTAATATTATATTTTCTTTCTTTCTATCATATTGTTGTATGTTTGTGTGTGTGATGGCCTTCTTTGCCTAATTGACGTAATTACTACTGCCATCATTGTAGTAAGCAGAAATCTGTTTGTGTAGTTATGTCGTTCAAGGACAATGTATTGAACGTGACAAGCTGGAATTGCTTCAGTCCACAATTCACATAAGTACCCTATTGCATCACATTATTGTTTGACCCTTTGTTATGTGGACAACATCAGGTAACATTTATTTTTAGCCCCCCCCCGTCCTTGTCACAGCTACAGCTGGTCACATTCGGGACCCCCCCTTTTTGAGTGAAATAATTTATGGATGGCTTTTAAATTAATCTACAAACTCTTAAGCTGTTATTATTTATCTATAAGAGATGGAACCTTCAAAATTAATATTTGACACACTGTTTGGAATATAGTTAAATCTTCAATTACAACAATATTATTTCGCCTCATATAACGTTTGCTTCGAAATATCGGGCACTGCGGGCAGTGCACTGCTGGGCCATGAGGACAACCTTAGCACGAGGTAATTGTTATATACATACCATAAGATCAATAAAGCTGTCAAATCGCTTCACGCTCCCGTTCGTCTGGGATGCGAATGAACGTTATTGAAAAGAGACGTCCATCTGTCACTGTATTAATAGTAATTTGGAATGTTTCTAAGTTTGCTGAATTAAATATCTTTAAAAAAATTAACGAATATCCGTTTTTTAATACAAATTTTTTTTGATGATTCTGGTCAGTATTCAGAAACTTTTAGGAGCCAAATTTTTAATTTTTTTATACTATTTTTTTAAAGTTCACACAAAGTAATAAAATAAATGCCGCCCTTGTCAACGTTAGAAAAGGTAGGAAAGATGCAGAATATTTGTTCAAAAAAGAAAATGTTTCTCATCCTCGAATCGCAATCCATATAAAATTATATCTCTTTCATATTTAAAAAGCGTTTTTATTTTATGCGACGATCGATTTGCAGAAAGAATCATTCGCGTCTGAACCTTTTATGGTAGCCCTTTGACTGAATAGCTTTTGAGCGCAAATAATTTTCAGTAAATTTTTAGATGTGCAAGGTTCACTGAAATAGATGTACTTTTTATTTAAAATTTGTATGCCTGATGGACAAATCATATTTCAGAAAGATATGGTGTATTATCTAAAAAATCAAGATAAAACCTCCTATGTTTATCATCAGTTTGAGTATAAAGTATGTATATAACTAAGTATCAGAATCGATTTATATTCAGTGTAAAAAGAAATTAGCGTAAGCTAATTGACTTTCTCATTAATGGCATAAGCTCGATGTGTTTCAACGAAACCTAATTACTACGGCCAAAATAATCAGAAATTTTTCCTTGAAGCAAGAAGGCATTTTGTGTGTATAAATCAGAAATAACAGTAGTTGACAGTATCGATAGACAATTGCCGAATAAGGCAAGAATTATATCAAAGAACAAACACCTCGATTACAAACAACTTTAATAATAAGGTGGCCTGACACATTAAGACGAGCTCTTAGACGAAAATTCTCAAAGGACATGAGAAGAAGTACTTGCAACTTTTCAAGGGCAAGCAGAATCAATCATGAGAGTATAAAACAGGAAGGCGGTCCCCCATATCAATCATCTTTGAGTGTCTAATTTATGCCTATGAAACACAAGGCGATGAGTGAGCTCTGAGTTGATATCAAAGCTCTCACCATACGTCAATAGGGGAGCGGACACTCAAATCATCTGAGATACCTACATTTTGTCATAGGCCTTGTACGAGCGTACATGATTACGTCCTAAGTCATCATCCGAGCGTTAAATCCCGGTTGCGTTCGGAGCGATCACTTTGTCGCACAGGGTCCACTTTCCTACTTTTTCTTCTCCACTTCGCGCGATCATCGGCATCCCTTGTATTGAGACCATTGTTACGCATGTCATCCCTCACAACGTCTCTCTCCTGCATTTTGCCTGCTATGTGACGGACGTGAAAACTGCCGCGGATGCGGGAGTTCCTGACGCGATCCTTCTGTGTGTCTCCACATGTCTTGTGTCGCTCGAGTACAGGCCACGCTTCACTGTCATATGAAATGATAATGATTGCGTGATAAGTATGTAATAATAAAAGGAGTCAAAGAGAATTATATTATCATTATTATGTTTGAAGTTGAAAATAAAATGCTATTTTAACGCCTGTTCGTTTGTATTAATGTCAATAATGTTAGACCACTTTCCTTCAGGTGGACCGTCTGCCTGTTTGCCTACTTCAGGCAATAAAAAAAATAGAATTCATTGTAACATATTGGGACCGCATTGCAGTTCATGGTATAGAAAACGGTGGTGAACTACATAAAGTATTGTATTCAATTACACACGTCCACGCTTGACTTGAAATTCCTGCGGAATTCCCGCGCCACGAAGTACTGCAGTTTTTAAAAACGAATTTAATTAAACTATGCTATCGTTTTAGTGAACCTGTATCGGAATAACCTAATGTTGATTCACCTAAAAACATCGCATTGGAATTCCAAAAATTCTGGTCGTTTTAAATCATTCCCGCCGGATTCCCGGGATAGAATGTAACACAGATCTTAAGTCTAAGAATCTGCTGTCGAGCAGTCTCTGTCTGTTAAGCTTTCACGGAAAAACTATTGGACCGATTTGACTGATATTCGATATATATGTAAGTTCAACATCTATGATGAATATAGGGTACTTTTCATTCCGGAAAAAGAGATAGATTTATGTAAAGGTTATCCCAGAAAGTAGGGAGATAGGTTTTGTTTTTTATGATCTTTGTAATTTATGCAGCTTATTGATAGATATACGGGGGATAGCTAATAAAACTGAAACGGGTTGAAATAGGAGATGCAAGTTTGTATGGGAGACCAATCATTTCTAAGTGTATATACTATATATATATATATATATATATATATATATATATATATATATATAATTAGTCATCTATAAAAAAATCGGACTTGTAAACTCTAATAGTACATATTTCTTTCTCGGTTCCTATAAGAACAGAACGGGACCACAGAATTGTTTGCTTCAAATTGCAATTAGAGTAAATCATCATCCGGGAATGTGTTTGTAAGCAAACAAAAGGACAATAGCGGTGTCCCACATTTGTTGACTGTCGACACGATGTGTGTTATGACAAAGGTGAAATGTATTCCACATGTTTTTCAAAGGTCATATTACATAATTAGAGCAGATTCGTACACTGGCAAGAGTTGTCATTCATTTCCAGACAATATTTCGACGGACAGACAGTAACATCGTCTGAATGTGAAAGAGGTGAAATAAATAAAAAAGCCCCTTGTTCACGCGTGTCTGGAGAAGGCGTTAGTGACAATCTACATAAACATATTGAAAGAGAAAGTAGGACGTTGCTCTACAATGCCAAATTATGGCTCGCCCATTTGCGAAGTGAAGAGAACATCCCCGGGGGTCATCTCTTTAGCGGAACTTGGCAGACACCTGCAAGCTATCTATGTGTTGTGCCCAACGCAACGAGCGTACAAAGCTTTTGGCGACTGGTTTCTTCCATATTTTTTTCATCCCACAAAACGCCGATGCCACGCCTGTATGTTGTATGAGCGTTGCAAGTTTAACGTCATTTCATTAACGATTCAAATAACATTAATAATTGATTCAACATTAATTAACATTAAACCTCATCATGATTTTTTTTAATGTAATAATAATGTCGTATTTCACCGCCCGTTCCTTTATATTGTTACAACTCTGGTCCCGACAACAACAAAATCCACCTGCATATTTGAAACAAAGCACATCTATTACCCGTCGGCATTTGAACTAATAACATTTAATTTCTTTTGTGGTCGTCGTCTTTTGTTACTTTGTGTTTAAAATTTATGATTAGAAAACAGCCCATTCTTGTATTGTAATCTTTTACGGCATTCACTAGCCAGGTGTGACAGATAGATAGACTTAGATATGGGAACGTTGTAGTTGCACAGTAAAAGAATGACCTGATGGAGGGGAGAGGCAGTCGAGCGAGAACCACGAACGAAGCGGGACGAGTGTACTACAATCGGGAAACAATTAGTGACGCACTTTGCATGTTTGATGCATTACGTTTGGACTTGTTGTGTTCGGTTATATTTGTACCTGGGCATTTTTTTTAACACGTATAGGTTCGCGTTTGACCATTATCTCGCTCGATTTGAGCGGAGATATGGTCTAAGATCGAGCACGCTTACCTAGAAGGTACCTATTCACACGAGACTTGAAGACACCCAGGTTGTAGGTTTCGGGAAAACAGACTCACACTCTCAACAGAAAGAGGTTTATTAGAACTATACAAACAGTCATACGTGTTTGTATAACAGGTTGGGGAAAAAGTCTTTTCGCATGTAGTATATATGAACTTGTAATAAAATCTCTTTGGTTATACCAATTGTATCTGGCTGGTATTGGTATAATTAAAAAGTTTTAATTTTAAACAAGACAATTCCAAATTCAAATTAGGAAAATGTATGATTTTCATTTGTTTTCCTTATTGTTAAAATAAGTGAATCTAATGAAGAAATTCGACACATTTTAAAATTTTACTACAAAAAAGGTAAAAATGCAACAAAAGCCGCGAAAAATTTTTGTGATGTTTATGGACCTAATGCAGTATCTGTCAGAGTAGTGCAAATTTCAATCCGGAAATTTTGATATCAAAGATGCACGTCGCTCCGGTCGCCCTGTTACGGACAAAATTGATGCCATTTTTTGAAATAGTGGAGCAAGATCGGCATATTGGTAGTTACCATGTAGCTGGAGAACTAGGAGTTGACCACAAAACGGTTTTGGCGCATTTGAAAAAAGCTGGGTACACAAAAAAGCTCGATATTTGGGTGCCTCATGAGCTCACTGAAAGAAACCTAATGAACCGTGTACTCAATTGTGATTCTTTATTACGACGTAATGAAACCGAACCATTTTTGAAGAAGCTGATAACTGGTGATGAAAAGTGGATCACGTACGACAAGAACGTGCGAAAAAGATCGTGGTTAAAAGGCCCGGTCAGGCTTCACAGACTGTTGCGAAACCCGGGTTAACTCGCAACAAGGTGATGCTGTGTGTATGGTGGGATTGGAAGGGCATTATTCATTATAAGACTAAACTAAACTGATGAGATTAAAGCAAAAAGTTGAGAGAAAGCGGCCGGAATTAATCAACAGAAGGGGTGTGATTTTTCATCATGATATTGCTAGACCTCACACATCGTTAGCCACTCAGAAAAAATTACGAGAGTTCGGCTGGGAGGTGTTAATGCATCCGCCGTATAGTCCTGACCTTTAGATTTTCACCTGTTTCGGTCTCTGCAGAATACCTTAGGCAGTGTCAGGTTAACATCACGAGAGGACTGCCAAAACCACTTGTCGCAGTTTTGGAACGAAGTTCCTTATCGCGCGTTGTAAAAGGGGGCTAGACGGAAAATTTTAAGACCAAAAAGTTGTAACGACACACCAAATGTGGTAACGACACTTTTTTTGTGATTTGCCATTTTTTGATCAGAAGCCCCAAATTTTTTATAGTTATCCATCAAAATGGCATCTATATACTTTAGTCAAGTGTAAATAAACTTTATAAAAAAAACCTTTAGAATTTTTATATAAAATGCGAAGAAACTTTTTCCCCAACCTAAGAGTTCTTATAAACCCTATAATAATTCTAACGGCATTTTAATTCGAGTCTCGTGACTCGTAACTATATGAGTATAGTTACGAGTCACGAGTAAATACTTTAGAAGTTATTGTGAAATATGCCAACTACCTAATTCATAGAGGATATGCTACAGATAGGGTGTTCGTATTGGGGTTATTTTACTAAGCCCGGCCATGTTTCGTTGTGGCTTAGCAGGGGTGTAGCTGCCGCCGTATCAATGTTATGGGGCCCCCAGGCTTCAGGGGCCCCGAAAGTATCTAATCAAAAATTCCTAAAATGTTAGCCACAACCTTTTACGGATTAATAACGTTTTTGAGAATAACTGCTGGGCCAACAGAAACAGCTATTAGTCTTGTCATTATTGTCTACATAGGCAGAAAATCTAGAATAAGTGAAATCGTTTTAGCTATGGATGATTTCATAAAAAAGTTTGCCGAAATAAAGCGGGAAAAGTGTATCTTTGATTGGAATCGTTTGTCTAACTTAGCTCCAAGGATCATTAAGTTAATATAATATAATCAATATATAATTAGTTTTTCGAGTACTTTGGATTTGTTTAATAAAAAGCTTTACTTATCCTTCGGGCCCCTTAACACAATTTGATACAGCACCCGTCTAAGACAAGTTACGCCCCTGTGGCTTAGCCTAATGTTAATGATAAGGGTTCTGATATTCCAATCCATCATCTATTTCTTGAGGTCTATTCACACCAGTGCGTAAAAGCTAAATATTTCATATATAGATACTGTTTCAATTGTTTGCTTTTATATTAATGAACTGGCCCTAATTTCAGAGTCCATAATAATAAGAAGCGTAAAATTAATTTTATATTTTTCAATGAATATGTGTTTATTTTTTATGTATTTTTATACAAGAATAATGTCATCAATTTTTTTTATAAAGAAATGTCTTTTACGTCTTTTTAAATATTTTATTAAAAAATGTAAAATTTTTGAGACTAAATAGAAACGTAATTAAAATATGTAAAACCAAATGGTAGTATAAGAAGCCGTCAAAATATTTTCTTGCAATTGTGTCGTCAATAGCCTAGACCACGTTCAGCTATATTTTCCAAATGGATTCCTTTTAATAGATGCTTTCTACGCGTTGAGTGCATTAACACTTGAGCGTGACGCTCGAATGGACGAACGGCAAATTGGCATAATTCGCGTGTAGCATTCAAATCGGGATCGCTGCAGTTTTGATTGGGAATTATGGTTTCTATACCGCTTCATCGTGAACGAGTGACCTAACAACTACGGAACCCTAATAAAACGACAAAGCGTAATCTTTCAACGCAAATTTATGTATAACGTTTATTCTATGACATGTAATTTTTAGTAAATCAATAAGATTCTAGCTTCAGTAATTAGAACGTAACTATAGTAGAACCTGTTCAATCAATAAAAAAAAAATATGTGTGTACTTATGTACACGCGTTAGAAGTTACACTTCTTTGGCGTATCAAGATAAAAATCTTTACAAAAATTTTATCTTTTGCCTTATTCTACGTTTGTAGAAAAAACGACACTAACAATAGAAAAACTAAAATGTTGACTATAGCTAACTTCAGGGTGTCGGTTGACTATAGCTAACTTCAGGGTGTTGGTTTTTCGTGACAGTGTGCGCGCGCATCGTAAAAATTTACTCTCATAATTTTTCCCTAACGCGCCTAAAGAAGTATAACTTCAAAAAAATATTATACACGCTACCGTGTATTTGACACACACACACACACACATATATACTCTTTTGTTTATTGTTAAAGTCAAATTAACAGTGCAGCCTTGGCGAAATCTGTTATTATAGAAGTTATAGTCCTTGACATTAATTGTTATGGTCGAATTTCGTCCACTAGTTTTTCTTACTACATATGCTGCCGAACTTAGTCTGTTCGCACTTTTACTTACGCGGTAGCCCCATTGTAGTTTCAGATCTAAAGTAATACCGAGGAAATGGTCGAATCCACAACATCTAGGGTTTACACGTTTAACATTAGCCATGGAGAATTCAACACATTTAGTTTTTATTATTATTTAAACGTAAATTATTCACACGAAATTAGAATGGAAAGCGAGTTGCTTACGCCGTCCAAGATTGTTATTCTGTCGCACAATTTTGTAGAAAAAAAAATGTAAAGTTCAAGTGTCGTACAAGCCAAGTGGCGGGCATAACTTGTTATATAATGGGAAAGATAATTAGGATTTAGGAAACCCTGAAACGCTCCAAGTATACATCTATAGGTAATGGATACATATTTATGGCTTTGGGGTTGAGACTTTGGGTCCGTGGGGACGCGCTTATCAACACTATGGCGACTTTCAACGCGACTGAAAGAAGTATCGCGTGACGAAAAGGCTGTCCTGTATTTCGGGCAACGCATTAGCAGTGCCATACAGCTTGGAAATGCGGCCAGCATTTTGGGAACGTTGCCCACCGACGGGCACTTGATTTTTATTTTTAGGATTTTTATACTATAGGTTTATTGTTGATTAGGATTGAACTACGAATGAAAATAATTTTGGATTAATAACATTTTAATATGTTTTAAATGTAATTACATACAGTGCAATATTATTTGTTATATATATATATATTTGCTACTAGATAATTTTTGTGTGTTAAGTGTAGTTTGTAACAAGGTAAATAGAATTCATATTAAAACAACTACTGCATTAATTATACTAATTCACTTGTGGTCGTTTCATATACCTTACTATTCATACATTTGTCTTCGCCTTGGTTGAATTTTGACATTACTTGTATGGAGCGTATCACAAATTTTAACCAATAGTAAGGCAAATGAACTGTTGGTAAGATATAGGAACCGGCCATTATACAATATATTCTTATTAATTTTAATAATGATAAACATGTACACAATTACTACGATTGCTTAATTCTCAAAATGTCTTTTTCCATTTAATCCAATAATAGATATTGTATGATCCCCAATATACTTATTTGGCAAAGCTCTAGGCAGTGAGTGTTTACATGATGCTCCTATACTCATTTTGCGCTTGACAGTTGACATTATAGCAATAGTCGGAGCTTATCTAACTATATTTGAGTGTTTTGAATAATTATATTAGTATACAAAAATAATAGTCATAACTATGGGAGATGGTGGATGATATCAATAGAGAGCGGATAGTCAAATCAATTGAGGTTACTTAAAAAAAAATACCTATGACGTCAGAGGCTGGTACAAGTAAATGGAGTGAAAAGCCTATTTGAAAAAATAATTTCTAACATGATATTTTACAAGACGTTATATGTCCTGTTATATGTAAAAAACATTAGAATTTATTGTAAGATGTGACCGTATCCGTACCCATTGGAATAGTACTTTGAAAGTGGTTGTTTACTCTCCAAGCGCTCGGCGACAATTGAGCATGAGAGCAGTATGTAAACACATAATGGTTACTACCGCACCAAAATCGCCAGCGTCAGTG